>JARWKJ010000015.1:37960167-38007667 GCA_029959095.1 Rhinichthys osculus
TTGTGTTGGACTGAAGAGGCCACACAGTTTGCGCGTCGTCTGCGCTTGGCGACCCGCTGCGAATGAAAACGCGGCAGAAGGAAACCTGACTCTGCAAAAACACTAACACAGACATGCATTTCAGAACATGCTCAAATAAACAATGAGCTCCGCTTAGCCAAACCAGATTGGCTTTCTTTTCTTTTACAGTGACTTGAGGTGGATTTCAGAATAATGACAGTTCTTCAGAGCTGCCAGTGTGTAAATTGGCTGTAAATTATTTTAAAACATTAAGAATGTAATGCATCGCTATACTGAACAAAGAAAATCCTCACTTAGACGCTGTATTTTGAGAGCATTTGTGGTCCAACATTGCCAGGTCACAAATCATAAAGTCTCTCCACTCATTCCAGAAACCACACTGAAATCTGTCCAGTTGAAAAGCCATTTTTAATGATTACAGAGGCCTATTAATCATTGTAATGGATTTGGCAAAATAGCCAAAGATCCAGTACTGAATGTTTCAGTAATTTATGTGAGATCATAATTATAATTTTGACATAATGACATTGTTAGTGTTTGATGTGTGTTTATTTGTATATAAGAAATTAACTTAATGCCAAATATTCTATTTTGTTCTATATTGTATTGTATTCTATTATATTAAAAGACTAAAAGGCTAAATATATGTTCAGTTCAGCAGCTCATTTATCAAAATGAATCACCAGCATATAATACATTTGTCAACACATGTTTCAATATCAAATGTTTCAGTATTTTATCATAATTATAATCTTGACATAATGGCATTAGTGTTTGATGTATGCTTGTTGGTATTTAAGAAATGCATTCAATGCCAAATATTCTATTATATTGTATATATTCTATTGAATTCTATATTATTCTGCATCTACAGACTAAAAGGCTAAATATGTTCAGTTCAGCAGCTCATTCATCAAAATTAATCACCAGCCTATAATAAATTTGTCAACACATGTTTCAGTATTGAATGTTTCAGTATTTTCATTGGATCATACTTATCATAAGTTCACTATTTTGACGGCATGATGGATGTTAATAATTTGAATATGGCAACGCACACACCACCTCTAAAAATCCCCAAAATAGATTCTATTCTATTCTATTTTAGATTTGAATTACAGAAACATCATCATCAATGTATATGACAGAATATGTCATCGTCGGTGTGTATGTTGTGTTTAGTTAAAACGAAGCGCTGCGATTGGCTCATGATGCTCGAGTTAAAGAACGGTTTCTTGTGTAACGGAATCCTTTTGGATCTCGGCTCTCTCCCGCCTCTCCTCTCTTACGCAACGCCGCTTCTTATCCAATCACAGGCCACCCCAAAAAGTTTGCGCCTTCCAGACTATAAGAGCCTCCAAAGTTCCCTTCAAGTTTGAGAAACACCTCCGTGACGCACGAGGAGACACCCTGACCCCATCCCGCTGGAGACAAGAGAACCTACGCCATATATCCGAGCTTTTCCTCTCACTTTGAGGGTGATGTTTGAGGAAGAGGTGATGCACGAGGAGTCCAGCTCCCCGGAGTCTCCAGTGGACAGTCTTGGGAACAGCGAGGAGGAGCTCGACCACAGGCGACAGCAGAAACGCAGCAGCGGCAGGAAAAGACGCCCGAGCAGGAAGAAAGGAGAGGATTCCGACAGTCCCACTCCCGGGAAGAGAAGCAAGAAGCTCAGCAACAGCGGCGACGACAGCCCGCAGTCTGTGGAGGACCTGCAGACGCAGCGCGTCATGGCGAACGTGCGCGAGCGTCAGAGGACTCAGTCTCTGAACGAGGCGTTCGCGTCTCTGCGCAAAATCATCCCCACGTTACCCTCGGACAAACTCAGCAAGATACAGACTCTCAAACTGGCCGCCCGGTACATTGATTTCCTCTGTCAGGTTCTGCAGAGCGACGAGCTGGACTCCAAGATGTCCAGCTGCAGTTATGTGGCGCACGAGAGACTCAGTTACGCGTTTTCCGTGTGGAGAATGGAGGGCGCGTGGTCCATGTCAACATCACACTAATGCACGGACGCGCGCTTCTGATGCTGCAAGGTATGCAATGCACTTTCAAATGAAGGGTTTTCGGATGATACATATAGTCTACCAGTATTTGGACACACTTGTCTTAAAAAAAACTTCTAGAAGTTTATGTTTAAATGTTTCACATTTGTTTTGTAGACAACTATAGTCATAGCCTATATATGTTTGTAGTTTGAGAGTGGATGATAGTGAAGGATTCATCATCAAATTCTCTTCCCGCAAAAGCGTTTAAAAGCATCCCAGGATGCACCTCGAGAAGTTGGCTGAGTTTTAAACAACGAAGAAAGATTTCATTTTCAGCTTTCACATGTTTTGGTCACTATCATCCACGTGCTTCCATCTAATGTTAGTTTTAATAGTTTCACTATAATTATGCAGTGTAGAAATTAGTGATAGGCCTCATAAAGAATGAGGAGATGTGTCTAAACCTTTGGCTGATAAACTATTCCTAAAGAACCTGTTATGATTAAAAGATTCTCACATGCATTTTCAAAACACAGTTCTTTGAGGAGCATAAACAAAAAGGCAATTCAGCACTAAAAATTATATATTATTTGGAAATATTTTCTCGTGCAACCAAAGTTGGGGGGGATTTTGCTAACTTTATTTATTCTGGTATGGCCTATAAATACTATTAAATGCATGTTATTATTAGATAAATGTTGCATGGATTTTTTTTAACACACTTTCATTTTTTCCCCCCAGATTTTCCGCCATAAGCATGGAGTCAGAGCAGCTGAACTCACTGGAAGGAGCGACACGAAAATAATGGCGAAAATGAGGATTATATAGGGAAACTTCTGGAGCATCACGACGTCGTTGCAAGCACTTACAGTAGTGAAGTACGACATGCGAGCAGGAATTACAGTCACATCTGGGCTGTTGTGACGGGGAATGTGGAAAACATGTGCTTCTGTCGAGCAACAGAGACTCACTGCACATTTGACGTGTCGTCATATTTATTTCAGAAAGAAAGAAAGAACAGAATCGGCTCATATCTGCGTCAACACTTTCTTTGACTGGTCCTAGAAAAGACATTTATTTATTTATTAATGATTGTCAATGCAGAGAGATCTGGTGTCTACATGCATTTACGATGTAAATATGTGTATATTTTCTGCAATAAAACATGGTTTGAAACGTACCTATTTTAGCATGTTGTTATTGCAGTTATGCTATAGTATGAAGGGATTTCAAAAATACATTAAAAAAAACGAAAAGTAGTTTGTATACGCAGAAACATCTGCAATAATCATTCGATGAGATTTTAAAAATAAAAATATATGTCTTGCCGGGATTTTATAAATTATCTTACCGTTGTTATAAATTATGTTTATAAAAAAAATCGTTCTAATACTCAGCTCATTTATACTGCAGTTTTGTTGTTCTAAAGTAGAAAAGGAGATATTTGATAAGGACATATTGAGATCTTTTGGAAGGAAAATATCTTACACTATTTAACATTAAATTAAGAGGATTATTCAAACTATATAATGTTAGTTATCTTTATTATTATTCTAAATATTTTTGAGTGGGTTTCGCCCAAAATGTCATTTTATTTCGTATAATGATTTTAAACATTTGGACGAAATAAAATACAGGAACTGTTTTAATAGGCTACACACAAATTATATTTGCATGTTATTTTCCACTATGACAAATGACAACACATCAGGGAAGAATAACACAGTAAAGAATAAATATTTCTGCGGTCATTAAGACATTTGTGTCATTTTGCGCGGGCATTTGAACCCAAAAGGACAGCACATGACAGGAGAAGGTCTGGGAAAGCGTTCAGATGTTGTGGAGAATCATGTGAAGGTGTGTAACGGCTCCAAACATCTATGGAATTCCCAGATGTCTATAAAGTGAAGGGTCGGGAAGGTCACGGAGAGGGTCAACACAGCCAAACACGAGCATTTTACAACCGATTCAGAGAGAAATATTATCAACCGATAAATCATCAAACAATAAAAATGAAGGAAATAACATTAATACAAATAATAGGCCTATTTAAAAGAGGCAAACGAATAGGCATACAGAAAGAAAAAAAAAGGTTTTGGTATAGGATAATTATTGTAAAGTAGCTATAAATGAGCGCCACAAAAATCCTCCGAATATTTTTTAGGCCAATAGAATATGAATATGTTTTAGAAGACACGCAAGCAGGGTATGATTGTTTCTGCTGTCACTGATCTCGATTTCCAGTCAGAAACACGTTCAAATCCAGTGGTTTTGGGAATTGGAGAGGCAGAAAGAGAGCGAGTGAAAGAGGGAGCTCAAGCACCTGAATCAAACTTATTTTTACCAGATGTTGTTAATATTTTTCTTAACGTCACGTGAATAGAGCAGATGTTGAGTTGCACAGACCCGCCTTCACATGCACGCATTCAGTCTGACACAAATATGCGTTGAGTTTCTTTAAAACAAGTCAGACTCGATGGGGTAATGATGGAATGATAAACCTGATGTTTGTGGAAAGGTTTTGCGCGCGCAAAATTTGACATGGAAAACTCTAGGATTTTTCTTTCTCTCGTTTGCTTTGGATTGTGTTGGAGTTTAGCAGGGATTTCATCACTCGTTGAGGATATACTGCAGAATGCCTCTGGTAATTCATTCTCTAAAACTTGAACTGGATATGCTGCAGTTTTGCTTTTTTTGGCATTGGAGTGTTTCATGATCATGTTAATTTCGGTGCTTTTTCGAATGAAAATAAAGGCAATATGAATTATGAAATATGATAGAATGTTCCTGTTTTTATTGTATGTTCAGAAAGAAAAGAAAACCAAATCAAGCACTGCAGTTTATTTGCGTGCACTCGGGCCTTCTGCACGAGCGTTTGAAATATGAAGTGTAAAAGCGGGAGTAAAAACAGGATTGTCCAGTTAAACGATTTGACGAATGTTGATGTAAAAGCATCTGACCTGTGGGGCAGTGAAGATTCGCCGAGCTGAATCGATTCACCATCTTCAAATGAGCATGTCCGTGTTGTGTTGAACTTGAGAAACTCTCACCTTTGTGGACTTGACTGCATGAAATTCCTGGTCCATGTGAATTACACAGCAGTGCATGCGCACACGCACACGCACACGCACTCTTTCGTGTGATCTCTCTGAGTGTTTGAACTGATGGCTTTGACATCATGATTTAAAACTCAAAGACCAAAAGACATTAATGCACTGCTCATCTGATCTCAGTTCAAAGTAGAAACAAAATTGAAATAATGTGTAAAAAGAAATGTAAATGGCAGATTGTTAGATCACATATAGCATTTGGGTAAATTGTGAGAGCTTGAGCTGTAGGATATTTGCCAAACGGATGTAGCTTTATTTTTTTTTTAAAGTATAAAGGTGCTTGACTTCATTTAACAGTAATATTTTTATTTTTGTATTATAAGGTTTGGTAGGCTAAGTAAAAATAGGCTATAATAAATAGCTATTAAACAGCACTAAATAATATTCAGTGTCAGAATAATCAGTGAAACAGAAAACAGTGAAATTGTACTGTTTATTTTGTCATGCTTTGATGTTGGCTATAAGTGCGGTGGTTTAAGGTCACTTTTACACGGACATTTCTAAATATCTTACATACATTTTTTCCATTTCATATATTTATATATAAAATTTGATATAAAAAACAGGTGTTTTTGTAAAAAAAAAAAGTAAAAAAAAGAGCAAAATAGGCTACATCGTCAGGTCCCGAGTGTATGGTGAAGTTTTTAATGACGAAATGAACACATACTGTAGGCCTATGTATAAATATCAAGAGTAAAGGCCTGTTCACATCAAGAAAGATAACTATAATGATAACTACATGTAGCACATTATACATGATGCTACATTAGTTTATTTTAGGCGCGCGCTGCAGTTTTGTCGTCTGCCGCTTTAAATGCTCGAGCTCTTTAAAGCATGATGGATTCTGATTGGCTATCAATCTTTTTATCGTTCATCAGCTGGAAAAAAAAATCGTTCAAAAATGATTCCAACAATGTAATTTCTCTGTGCCATTATATCATGGTGTGTGGAATATATTCTTTTACATTTATAATTTTTAGAACTATATATTTTTCCGATATCGTAACCTTAAGGCCCGTTCACACCAAGGACAACAACTGTAAACTATAATAACGATAAAGATATTTCTAAAAATCGTTCTCAGTATTTAAGAATAGAATAGTTCACACCACAACTATAACGATAATGGCACATAGAAACGATATCGTTGGAATCACTTTCAGAACGATTTTATCGAGCTGATGAACCATAAAAACATTGACATTGAGCCAATCAGATTCCATCCTGCTGTAACAAGGTTGAGCATTTAAAGTTTTTTATCATTAATATTTATTATTATTAAGTTTAGCATTCAAAGTGACAGACAACCTCGCGCTTAGAAAAAAAACAGAATGATATCATCCGCTGGTGTGGACACTATTATAGCCTAGTTATCTTTATAGTTATCGGTCTTGGTGTAAATGGGCCTTTAACCCTTTTACAGTGGCGTATAGCATCTGTATGCAGGGTATACATGTGCATATGGGCCCCTAATTTCATCCTAATAATACTTAATGTGTCTTAGATCCCAAACATAGCACAATAAAATCAGATTCAACAGATCAAGAGGGTTTAAAACACAATATTGATTATCAGCAAAACGCATGAAGAACCTTTGGATTCAGCAGTGAGGTCAAGGGTCGGCTGTAGATACTCTTGCCTGTTGTGGCTTTTGTTGACGTGAGATTGTTCACGACATGCTGCTTTCATTTCATGTCTTTTCTGCTCAATGGAAACTTCTAGCACACAACGATACCTCAAACGGCTCAGCTCAACAAAGCATGTCCGTCCTGGAAGACTAGATTAATATGATTTGATTTGAGCGAAGGCCTTTTCATCTCTGATTTACTGGGTTCTGGGTTGTAAGCGGAACCACATGGATTCAACTCTTTCAAGCCACGCAGCTCCGATCCTATATAGGAGATTCCAATCAAATTATTATGAGCAGCCAGATCGTGTGTGCCTGTTTTAATTGTGTCCAGAGATTCATCGCATTTCATCTCGCTCATATTCAAGGGAAAAGGAGCTGCAGATAATTCATCCCTATATCAGGTTGTGCTTGGAATGGCATATTATCATACTCATATATTGCAATATGCAGCTGTGCACAGCATGGAGGACCTTGATGAACTACAACACCTGCATGCTGCCGTTTCCCTTAAGAGATTAATATTGTCCAATATTCAGAATTCTGCAGTGATACTGTGTGTTTGTTTTTTAGTAGGATGCTAAAAACTCACATTACCATATTTCAGAGGCATATTTTTCCCTCTGATGTTTAAAGGCGCTCTGATCGTCAGTTGTTTAGTTGCCTCAATAAGAAACCTTAAAAATGCACAAACGTAACCGAGACATTTTATTGGTGTTGAAAGTCATCCCACACAATAACAGGAATGCAAGATATTTTCAGAAATCAAGAGGCCTTGAGCAATATGTGAAAGTGCTGGTTGCGCAAGGTTTTGTGGGTAGGCATATTTGATTCAGTTTTTCCCACGTCCATCTCTTAGTGTGGTATAGTCTATTAAAAACAAAACAGAAAGTTGTTGGTTTCTTTACACGTCGGCCAAAATAAGCTGCAAATTCAACCCAACTTTATGTTGCGTGTTGCGGCCACTTGTGTTTGGTAACCCAAAATGTTGTAGGTTTAAACCCCCAAAAATAGATTTTACTCCAGGAGGAGATTGTCTATGTGGTCAAATGTCTGTAAATGACTTTGAATGTGTCTGATAAATAAAGAATCTTTCTTATAAAGCTCCACAAAATACAAGAGTGCTTCACACACCCCAGGCATTACGCCAATACCAGACTTTAAGTGGCCGGTCATGGCCATGTGTTTGGCAATAGTGGGGTTGTTGTGTGTACCACCCAGGCAGCTGAATTGGCATCACTACATGTGGCACACAATAAGGTTTACAGACCGCCAGCTCACATCTACCTGCCCATCAGTGTGGTTTCTATGAGAATAAACAGACAATCATTGTACAGAAAGACATCACAAACTTTCATGCAAAATAAAAGGCCTTTTGTCTGATGTTTGTTGATGTTTGCCAGTTGCCCCCTAAAATAAGTTTGAGCCTGCCTGAAGGGGGTAAACAGTTTTAACTCAACCTTAAATCATCCTGTTGCTGTCCAAAAGATTTCAGTGATGGGGAATTTTTATACTGAGGATGTTTCTTCAATTATAGGCAAAATAATGCACACCCTAGGTGTAACAACCCCCCAATTTAAAAGTATTTACATTTGTGGAATAAAATGGTCGACTCCTTTGTCTTGATAATGTTATTGACAATATTGACAAGATTTCTATCTGCCCTAAATAGGCACAATTCGTGTTTTTTTTAAACGTTTTGCATAATTTGACACAATAACAGCTTGAGACAATGGAAATGCTACAATTTGATTAAAGTATTTTATTCACACATCACATCTCATATTTCATCTCAAGTTATTTAATCACTCAGTAAATATTTATATATATGTTTTTAAAATACATTTGCATATCACTGCCTCTAAATCAAGACATGGACAAATAGTTTGACATCGTTGCACCATAAGCCCCGCCCACTGGCATTCAGTCGCTTAACGGCTCGTCTACACCAGACACGAGCGTCGCGTCAAAAGCATATAAAACCCATTCTAACTGATGATGTTTACACTGGATAAATACAATATACAGATGTGTTCAGTTCCTGACATACTCCACGGCTTGAGCCTGCGGTCTAACATCTGGACAAATGCATATCTGCTGTTCAGACTTCAAGAGGACTCCAGCGTCAGGAATAGGTGGATGGTTTATTTAAAATGGCGTCCTGAATCGCGTCAGAGGATTTATGTTTGTTCGGAGCATTTGACTGCACACTGTTTTATAATCGATGAACAGCAATGGAGAGAGTGCAAAGAAACTTTTGTTGAAAGATGAAGCAACGTATTGGATCTGACAGCAGCTATAGGCCTTCATTGCAAACTGTAAGTAAACAATTTTATAATGCATAATACTTTTTATATGGATAATATTTTCAAAAGATATGTTTCCCTATGCAATGGCATTATCAATCATAACAGTGACCATTTACTGACAAGCCTTAAAGGGACAGTTCACCCAAAAATGAATATTCTGTCATCATTTACTTACCCTCAAGTTGTTTCAAACAAAACCTGTATGAATTTCTTTGTTTTGTTGAACACAAAAGGTGATATTTGTGAAGAATGTCAGTAACCAAACAGTTGAACCCCATTGTCCCCGATAAAATATACTATGGAAGTCAATGGGGTCCATCAACTGTTTGGTTACCAAACCTTAAAAACGGATAATTTCCGATAGAGGTCAAGATGAGGTTGAAAACACACATATATTCGTTTTATTGTTAACATTAACATTATGAGTAAACCTCAAGGAAAATCTTTTTTTTTTTTGAAATCATGTCATGAGCCCAGAACATCATACCTTTAAAAATCTAATAATTCATATTTTTATGATAAATTTTCAAAGATTGAAAGTTGGGGATAATCTGAGCAAAACAACAAAATATTTTTATTTAAAGACATTTGAAAAGTAGCACAAATAAATGATTCAGAGTCAGACCTGGTGAAAAGTTTCCAAGATGGTTATCACAACGCTAGCATGAATTGATAAAACAAATACACTCTCAAAAGAAAAAAAGTATTAAAAGTTAGCCTATATACTAGTCAAAAGGTATTAATATACTTTAGGGATAAATAAGGTACAAAAGTGTACCTTTTAAAAGAGCACCGCCCCAGTGACAGCTGTACTTTTCTTTCTGATTGTACTTTGGCAGTATTAAATGCAATGTAATTCACTTTAGATAAAAGCATCTGCTAAATACATAAGAAATGTTTAATGTGACCTTAATATAAGAAAAAGAAAAAGCTGAAATCGGATAGTTTTAATAAAAATCACCCAATGGAACAAAAAGTGCCTGTAGTTGAATTAACACCCCCATATCATGACGGAAATGAAGAATGATGTTCTGGAGGAGCAAGAGAGTATAAAGGACTGAGTCACTCACTGACCTGTTTCACTAGATGTATGAAGCCAACTCCCCTCTGACTTCCTCTGTTTCTCCTCTGGATGAGATCCTGCTTGGAACAGAAAGTTATGAGCATGCATTTGCCCTGCTTTATTCCCCTGAATAGCTGGAATGCACACAAGGTCAAATCTATCCACTGGAAACTTTTAAAAGTGAAATATTTTAATTAGACTGGTCCCTGAAACTGGCCCTCTGCGTTTTCATGCCACTCGCCAGGAAAATCTGATGGGCTGGATCACACACACACTTTTTGTTCTTGGTTGACAAACACAGCGCATTGTTCTCGAGGTCCACGGTTTGGTTTTGTGTTCACAGATTCAGCACAAATTAACATAATTGTGGTAATAATTTACATTAATTTACAATTTACATTACATTAATTTCATAATTTGTGCCGTGTGGGACATCTGGTGATTGATCCAAAGCTATTAGAAAGTGTGAGTTTGTTGGAGCGGTGGTCATGGGTGATTGAGTTTGAACGTGCACATTTCTAAATCCCAATTTCCCCTCTCTTTTCTACCATCTTATCAATAAAAAGTGACAAAAATCAAATTTCCTTGCTGAAAAGACCAGCTTAAACCAGCCTAAGGGGGTTTGCTGGTTTAAGTTAAATTAAAACGTTCACAAAATGTAATTTGAGGAATGTAAATTGAGGAAAACGTTTCTATGCGAATAATTAAGCATTTTATAGCATGCACCAAATTATATTTTAATTTAGTAAGGTAATAATACATTATTAAATAAATAAAAATATTAAGACTAACCAAATCGATGAAGTAAAAAAGAAAAAAGAAAAGAAAGGTTGAATCTATTCCGATTTGGTCTAGATCTGGATTTCCATACATCCTGCTATAAAATTATGTTTGTAATCCCAATGGATAAAGTAAACTTCCGATTTACAGATTTAAACTGATTGTACACAATGAAATTGAGTTGTCACAAAATGTTCAAGTGCTATTTTAAATGTAAGCATTAAAATAAAAACAATAAATTAACTACATTCAGCAAGCAGTCAATGTTTGGAGAGCTGATGAATTCAGTCAGCTAGGTGCCCAGAAATATCCGAAAACCATCAAACTACACCAGTCTGACCAGTAGAAAACAGCCAGGAACATAAACCACCAAAAAATAAATGGACTTCAAAGTCTGTGTCACCCTACCCATAACTTATCTCTGAAATCAGAGGCAATGTTGGGTGAATAACACTGATGTAGAAGCACCTAACCCTGGTTGTAAGCCTAAACTTGACATAAACTGTAAACTTGTCTCTCAAAGCTGATTAAGACTTTGTAATGTTGTTTCAGGAACATGCTATGCTTGGTGAAATCATGTTCACCATCATAACAGCTGAAATATTCCGACTTTAAAAACAACTGTTGTTTAGTCAATAACATTAAAAAAGCTAAAAGAATATACTTTCTACATTAAAGGGTTAGTTCACCTAAAAATGAAAACTCTGTCAGTAATTACTCTCCCTCATGTTGTTCAACCCCGTAAGACTTTCGTTCATCTTCGAGACACAAATTAAGATATTTTTGATTAAATCTGAGAGCTGGATCACTCCTCCATAGGCTTCTTAAAGGGATACTCCACTTTTTTTGGAAATAGGCTCATTTTACAACTCCCCCAGAGTTAAACTGTTGAGTTTTACAGTTTTTGAATCCATTCAGCCGATCTCCGGTTCTGGCGGTACCACTTTTAGCATAGCTTAGCATACATCATTGAAGTGGACAAGACCATTAGCATTAATATCAATATTATTATAGCAGGAAAAATATCAAAACTCTTTGGTAATTTTTTTTGAGAAATGCTAATGGTCTTGTCAACTCCAATGATGTATGCTAAGCTATGCTAAAAGTGGTACCGCCAGAACCGGAGATCGGCTGAATGGATTCAAAAACGGTAAAACTCAACAGTTTAACTCTGGGGGAGTTGTAAAATGACCCTATTTCCAAAAAAAGTGGAGTATCCCTTTAAGGGATCGAAACTGGCCGGCCCAAAAGTTATTAAAGACATCGTTAAAATAGTCCGAGTGACTACAGCGGCTCAACCTTAAAGGCACACTGTGGAACTTTTCAACCTTTATAATATATTACCAAAACCCATTGAGATGGTACATCGACTTACAATAGGTTGAATGACACGTCTGCCGTAGCCTGAAGGTGTCTGTATCGCTTTTACTAGCACTATGTAACTTCGGGTTTCGGGTAGGAACCCGAGCACAAAAAGAACTACAAAATTCGACCGCTTTACGGCATACGTCACTTCCCCCACCACCACCCACAACTTCCTCAGATTCTGACGTGAGTGCTCAACTCGCGTTTTATTGCCGTTGCCGTCTGTATATTTTATGTTTTCGTCATGGCCGAACCAACAGCTACAAGGAAGAAGGCAATGGTATTGTCAGAGGACACTAAAAGAAAAAGGCATAGTGACAAATGAAAAGCCAGGACGAGGATCACCATTGGTCTAGCGTTCGCTCGCTGGCGTGAGCTACAGGAGGAGGAGGGGTGCCCGACCGATGCTGACGCTTGCCTGCACGCAAATGCCGTTTCCAAGGTGACCCAGATAAATCATATAAGTAACGTTAGTGTAGTATTTTCTGGTATTCCGGCCACAGCCGATGGTGTTATGAGTGTAATAAAATGCCCACAGACCATTGTTCATTTCTACACACAAACACAGCCCGCCACAGTGCAGGGCTCGCACAAATAAAGTCGACTCATGTCAAATGTACATTAAATGTAACGTTAGTGAACGTGCCCACGACTCAGTGCCCACAAACACTACACACAACATGTCCCACGGTTTCTGTAAAACGAACCCAACACACATAAGTTACAGTCAGCTCAGGCCGACGGTGTTTTTAGTGCAGTAAATGTGCCCGCCGTCCCGCGCCCACATTCACTCACAGACATGTCAGCACTAATGTTAAGCCCCACGGGGCTCGCCCCGCTCGCTCTCTCTCAGCAGACTGCTATAAGGGAATCGAGCGCGTCAAGGCTGCCCGCCTCAAACACTGCAAGCACACACAATCTAAAGACACGGGAGGCTGACCCACTGTCTATGGGCTGACCGGTTGACTGTTTGTTGACTTTTGCGACACTGCTGCGGAGCTTGTGGCCTCTAGGGACGCTAGACGTGAAAGTTACAGGTCGAGCGCCACTAGTGGCCAAAAGTTCCGCGGTGAGCCTTTAAGTTTATCAAGCGACAAGAATACTTTTTGTGCGCAAAAAACAAACAAAAATAACGACTTTATTCAACTATTCATTTCCTTCTCTGTGGGCCTCGAGATTTCACGTAGTGTAACAGCGCAGCGCTTCTGTGTTCACACACACACACACATGACCAGCGTCGGCCAATAGTGAGCCTCCGTGAAAAGTGAGCACTACGTGAAATCTCGAGGCCCACAGAGAAGGAAATGAATATTTGAATAAAGTCGTTATTTTTGTTTGTTTTTTGCGCACAGAAAGTATTCTCGTCGCTTGATAAACTTAAGGTTGAGCCACTGTAGTCACTCGGACTATTTTAACGATGTCTTTCATAACTTTTGGGCCGGCCGATCCCTTAAGAAGCCTATATGGAGGAGTGATCCAGCTCTCAGATTTAATCAAAAATATCTTAATTTGTGTTCCGAAGATGAACGAAAGTCTTACGGGGTTGGAACAACATGAGAGAGAGTAATTACTGACAGAATTTTAATTTTTGGGTGAACTATAACCCTTTAATGAATAATTGAAGTCAGAAGATAGAGACTGCGGTTTCTTCTTAATCGGCTCTTCAACTTGTTGCATCAAATGCACTGGTAACACTTTATTTTACAGTGTCCTTGTTACAGGTTACATGTACCTACTATAGCAATAACAGTACATAATGCATAATTACATGCAACTAACCCTCAACCAAATCCCAATAGTAAGTACATGTTGTGAATTAATATAACTCAATGACACCTTAAAATAAAGTGTAACCAATGCACTTCAGTCCCGTGCATGTGTATCAAACTAAAGCAGCACGTCCTGCTCGGCGTGTCGTCAGGGGAGGTTAACGTTTCAGAGAGTTTTTTTTTTTTTTTTAAGATCTGCTTAATGCATCTTTGTAAGGCTTTCCTGGAGGGGATCTGTGGGGGGTAAATGCAGACCTCCATCCCCCTGGGGGGTAATTAGCCTTCAGTGACACCTCCAAACATTCTCCTGCCCCCCTCCAGGCCAAAGCTTCAGGCCTTCATTAAGCCTCGTTGACTGCTGTCACCCTGACACAAATGCTAAACAGATACACAAGTGTATAAAGTTCATCATGACTGCATGATGCTTGCTTCTTTTCAACGTGTCAGCTTAGGGTTTCTCAGGGTACATGCATTATGTCAAGGCTTTTTCCATGATCGCTTTTTAAGCTGTTTGTATGACGCTCAGAGTTTCTGCTAATGTACAGTTTTGTCATGATGCTCCCTTAGAAGAGAGCTGCTAATGTAGACGGTAGACAGCAAGGAAGCTCACTGCTGAGTCATGGCTGCGGCGTTTAACTGTTGAACTCGCTGTAAAAGTGATTCAAACAGTTTCACATCCTGTCTGAGCACTTTAGAGGAAACAAGAAAATTGCTCGGTGCTTTTAAAAATCGTTAAGAAAAATCTTTCCGAATGAGTGAGCCTGTTTTTTCTTTTTCTTTTTTTTGCATCCTTTAAGAAAATGATGTGTACACATGCATGTCATCGCTAAAGAATGGCAACGCGATTCGCGAAATGTCAAAACCATCAATGGAGTTGCATGCAATCCACCCGCCAGCAACTATTAAACCAGCACACGCTGCATTCAAAGAGGAAAAAAGCCCGTTTTTAAACATTCATTTTAGTTTTCATGCTCATGTTTCAAAAGCATTCCTGAGAAGTGGCCGTTCAACTTTTATTAACCCTCATTCATGATCCAGATTCATGTGCAAACTGTGTCAGTCTTATCCGATTCGCTTTGGATTTCTGCTTGATTGCTCTTCTCAAATGAAAGTTCAGTCTCGCTAGTTGACAGTTCATTGAGAACGCTTTATATTAGTCTGATTCGTAAACGAATAATTCTTTGGACTTAGATCTTTTCAATTAATCGATTGAACCAGAAATTTCCCCAAATTATCCAATCCAATATATTTGTAGAAAGCATTAAGACAAGTGATCTCTACCAATTGCGTAGGCTCACAATGCTATTGGGAAATGCAGTCCTGAACAATTTGTTCACAAGTCAGATTGAATCTGTTCTCTCGTTCTTCTGTTGAACAGAAAAGAAGATATTTTGAAGAACGTTGGGATCCATATTCGGACTTCCAACAAAAAAAAAAAACATATATTTCACACAAAAAAATGTGTGTTCCTCAAAAGAAAGTCATATCTTACATATTTTTGGGTGAACGATCTTTTTTAGAGTGCCAGAAGTGTGCTTATCTCCATATGTCCATGCAGGAATAATGCTCTTTTTATATAATAATATAGTTTATATATTCATCATATTATATTTGATTTCATTAGGTATGTTACGTGCACTTTTTGTTGTCAATCCGAATGAATCCAATCTAAATTTCAGATTCTGAAATTTCTGTTTACATGAACCCTAAACTTTGCTGCATTCAGAACTAGGGTTGTGACGAGATCTCGCGATATTAAAACGTGACGATATTTTATCGTTGAGGCGAAAAAATCAGCGTGACGAAATTTGTGGCAAAACCTTTTACAGTGCTTGCATTATATTTTTGTGTTTTAATGCATTATGATAAATGAAGTGACATTCACTAGTTAAAACATTCAAATATCATTCACTTTTTTTTTTTTTAAATACAGCATGAGAACATTTGGGATAAATAGGCCGATTCAGTTGTAATTTTGTTCATTCTATGATCTAAAACCAAGTTTACGTCTGAGGTTTCTGGAGGTCAGGAGCAGGTATCTCCCGCTGCTTTGCATGCACCATTACTTACAGAGAAAGAGAAAAGTATAGACCGAAAACAGAAAACAGATGGTCCTTCGCCCCATGCAGTCTGAACCAACAACAGCTTCATCACCCCTGCGTTTCTGCCCCCCTGCAGGGGTAAAAGAGCCTCTCGCACCCTCCAACCCCTCCAAACTATACGGAAGTGTGAAGCTCAAGTTAAAAGTTGTGGACAGATAAGAGGTTTTAAAAGCCCAAACTGGGTTTTCATGTCTCAGTGGGGCGTTGTAAATCCTTCCTCATTAGGTCTCCGTTCCTCCCTCTTCCCAGGGAACCGTTTGCGTCTTAAATGAGTTTTAGTAGTGTTTGCTAAGTCAAACATTGCTCATACTTAGAGTTAAGATTTCAAACCCCTAATCCTGAGAATTAAACTTTGTGCCATTTGTGCTACAGACATGCATGATACCTCTTTTGACTAAACAACCACCTAGCAACCACACAGCCCACCATAGCAACGTGTAAACAACTATGGAAACCTCTAGCATGCTGATGTTGCTTGGTAATCTGTAAGATTTGTTACATTAAACCTCGTCTTCATTAAAACCTGTAATTATGTCCTGTTTGGGCATATTTAAGCGAAAGTCCAAACCATAATTAATGAAAGAAAAAAAGTTCCTTCATTTTTTCCGCTTTCCTTTCGCTACTGTTCTGCCAACGCTGCCTTATGAATTCCTTTATGAACAGTAAAATGCAGATGAGGGAAAACCCAAGGTTTCAGTTGCATTAACAGTTATTGAATTTTTAGTAAAATAGTCACTGCATCAAAATATTCTGACAGTGTTTCGTGCATCTCTATTCGATGCGAAGACCAAAAACTAAAAAATGTTTTCTCTTGAAATGTCCTCAATGACATATTCAGATTCAAGAACTGAACTTATGAAATTAATCGTTCAAAAAACACTAATTTACTCACAAAACAGCAGCACAAATATAGAATAACTAAAGGTGGAGTCTACATGCAAGTTTTCAAGTCAAACATAGCACTTTTCACAACATACTTTTCAAAGCAGTTTTACAGATATTCATGTTGTTAATATTTATAATATCTTACGTAATATAGTTTACATAATACAAAGAATCAAACAGCAGAGATTTGGGCTATATAGCCTAGTATAATATATACACTCACCTAAAGGATTATTAGGAACACCGTACTAATACTGTGTTTGACCCCCTTTCGCCTTCAGAACTGCCTTAATTCTACGTGGCATTGATTCAACAAGGTGCTGAAAGCATTGTTTAGAAATGTTGGCCCATATTGATAGGATAGCATCTTGCAGTTGATGGAGATTTGCGGGATGCACATCCAGGGCACAAAGCTCCCATTCCACCACATCCCAAAGATGCTCTATTGGGTTGAGATCTGGTGACTGTGGGGGCCATTTTAGTACAGTGAACTCATTGTCATGTTCAAGAAACCAATTTGAAATGATTCGAGCTTTGTGACATGGTGCATTATCCTGCTAGAAGTAGCCAACAGAGGATGGGTACATGGTAGCCATAAAGGGATGGATATGGTCAGAAACAATGCTCAAGTAGGCCGTGGCATTTAAATGATGCCCAACTGGCACTTAGGCGCCTAAAGTGTGCCAAGAAAACATCCCCCACACCATTACACCACCACCACCAGCCTGCACAGTGGTAACAAGGTATGATGGATCCATGTCCTCATTCTGTTTACGCCAAATTCTGACTCTACCATCTGAATGTCTCAACAGAAATCGAGACTCATCAGACCAGGCAACATTTTTCCGGTCTTCAACTGTCCAATTTTGGTGAGCTCTTGCAAATTGTAGCCTCTTTTTCCTATTTGTAGTGGAGATGAGTGGTACCTAGTGGGGTCTTCTGCTGTTGTAGCCCATCCGCCTCAAGGTTGTGGCTTCACAAATGCTTTGCTGCATACCTCGGTTGTAACGAGTGGTTATTTCAGTCAAATTTGCTCTTCTATCAGCATGAATCATTCGGCCCATTCTCCTCTGGCCTCTAGCATCAACAAGGCATTTTCGCCCACAGGACTGCCGCATACTGGATGCTTTTCCCTTTTCACACCTTCCTTTGTAAACCCTAGAAATGGTTGTGCGTGAAAATCCCAGTAACTGAGCAGATTGTGAAATACTCAGACCGGCCCGTCTGGCACCAACAACCATGCCACGCTCAAAATTGCTTAAATCACCTTTCTTTCCCATTCTGACATTCAGTTTGGAGATTGTCTTGACCAGGACCACACCCCTAAATGCATTGAAGCAACTGCCATGTAATTGGTTGATTAGATAATTGCATTAATGAGAAATTGAACAGGTGTTCCTAATAATCCTTTAGGTGAGTGTATGTGTGTTTGTGTGTGTGTGTGTGTTTGTGTGTATAGGCCTACTGTATGTTTGTGGATAAAGTTGGACATATATACTAATATATCCACCTTTATATAAAGTGCTGGGTGATAATATAGTTTATATTTTGCGATGATATAAACAATCAAGCAGTTGAGATAATATAGCCCTTCCATTAGTCAACCAATCTGTCACGCCATTGGTTGAGCCACAGTTGCTGTGTTGAGCTGCTCAAACAAACAGAACAATGTTTTGAAATCACCACAGTGGTTCAACCTGCGAATGGCTTCCTTTTATCTCTCCATATTAAACTGAGACAGGAAGTATTTGAACTTAGAACAACATAACACACATCACCTATCATTAATCATTATATTCCGTGAGATTCCCATCCCCGCTTGCGAGTTTCAAAGTCATTTTTCTGCACCTCCTTTTGGCGACCTTTCAACCTTCCCTCCGCATTAAAAAAAGAATATGGATAGAATGCATAATGACTCTTTTCCTGTGCCGTAAACTCCACGACAGCAAAAGGGCGATAATTAGACGCTCTATACATGGCAACGGGCCAAGCAGCCTGAAGTTTGCTTTCAAAATTTCACTTAAGTTTCGCAAACTTCAAACAGACATACATGAGCATGAGAGGGAGAAGGTAAGAGAGACACAGAAAGGGAGAAGAATAAATGGATTTGATTGAAGAGAGAGAGAGGAACAGGAGAGAGATTTTGGACTGCTAGGTCTGGATTTCATTAGAGCCAATTACCTTATCTGTTTCATCTGTGGAGCGACCCGCGGGCGTGCTGGTCCGGACACACGCTAATACACAGACGTATACACACACACACACATGTAACTATACACGCCGAGCATATTCACATACACACGCAAACGCTGCATGAGCACAACCCTGAAGCACAAGTACCTGGAGGAAGAGAAGAACCAACCAGGCTTTACTGCTGCCAAACTTCAGTATACTCAAAGTGCCATGTCAGATTATTTGTTAGATGGAAATAAGAAGAAATAAAGTGTGTGTGTCTCTCTCCGTGGCATTTCTGAGAACAAGCTGAAGTTTATTTGTGTAATGTTCTTCAGTGAAGGTGTTGATCTTTCCACTCTGGAGCATCTGAAGTGTCAGTCAAGGCTATACAAACACAACAAACCTCATTCGAAGAAAAATATGACTGTGTTTTACTGCTCAAAATGCCGCTTTTAATTATTTGGAATATTGAAATATTAAGTGTTGCATTTTGTTTTTTTACGAGTGGTATTGCCTATGCACAACTTTGATTCTCTTAGCGATACAATATTTGGCGATTTCTCAAAGCATGCCACAATACAGTTATGATTTGATTAATTTTATCATAGTATGTGCCTATTCACAACCATATTTGTTTTTCTATTGGCTCACAAATGCAACCAAAATGTAGCATGAACATTTAATTGAACTCTCTGAAAATTGCAAATCCTGAATCCCACATGAGACATTGACTACATAAAATACACTTTAGTTTTTGAATAATACACTGTAAAAAATGATATGATCAGTAAGTCATAGCAACATGCTTTTCCATGACTTTAACTGAAATTAATTGAAATGACCAATATCAAATAATATTTGAACACTTTAATATTTTGATACTTTTGATAATATTATATATAGTTGATTATACACAAATGAGGCACTCTAGGTGTTGAAAAGCACATTTATACTGAAAAATAAGTTGTTAAAACTTATCAAATATTTGATGACAGTTTAGAGGCAATTTTACATCTTTTTATAACAGTCAAACAAGTTTTACAAGGGTTTTTTTTAAGACGTTGCCTGCAGATGTGGCCAACATGAGTGTCAAAATAAAAGTGCTTAAATCTTAAAAATATATATCTTCTTAAAAAAAACATATCATTTGTCATTTAATCAGTGCATATCGATATTTTGAGTTCACACAAAAATAGAAAAATTGTCATCATTTACTTACCATCAAGTTTTTCCAAACCTGTATGAGGATTAAAATACTATGGAAGTCAATCGGGCCCGTTGTTTTGGTTACCGACATTCTTCAAAATATCTTTTTCTTGTGTTCAGCAGAAGAAAGAAACTCATACAGATTCGGATCAACTTGAGGGTGTGTAAATGATGACAGAATGTGCATGTTTGGGTGAACTGTCCCTTTAAGACATCGCTCTGCTAATTCATACTTTACCTCCTCAAATATCTGTCCATCGTACTGATTCAGCTGAATGACGCATAATGAGCCAACCAGTGAAGAAGACAGAAGAAAATAAACAACGAGGAAAGAGTGGGCTCGCTAACCTCCACAGACGTCCACTCATGCAAGAGGTAATTCTGTGTAATGAATCGTGACACAATCAAACCGAAGCGACCCAGAGAATGGCGTGTTTAATTGGCTCCCCCTTCAGGAAACTGCTAAGATAAACACAGTGCGAGCGATAACGCCTGATGCCGTGACAGGTCGTGCAACACACGCGATGCTGCTTCTCTCCACAGCAACGCCACTTTTTCAATTCAAATAGCGGAGCACTACACGAAATACAGTGATTACTGCCCGAAAAAAACAAACACTTCCCAAGCCGAAACCTCTGAGGAGATTCACTGCCACGTTTGATTAATGGGGCTGAATATGAGAGGATGCTATATGTGAACAGAGACCTATTGCACTAGAGACGGATGGATGTGTGGAAACAACAACTTAAACCAGTTAAGACTTTGTTTTTAAGCGGGACCAAACTAGTGTAAGATTGTGAATGCATGTCTTATGGCAAAATTATGGCATCGGTTTAAGATATTTCTTCATCTCGGTGTATGTTCACACTTGTAGTTCGGTTCGCTTGGTTCGGACAAAAAAACAGGTTCCACTTTATTTCGATTGTCCACTTTAGTCATTCTACTAACTATAAGTAACTTTGCAACTACATGTCAACTAACTCTCATTAGAGTATTAGTAGACTGTTGGGTTATGGTTAGGATTCGGGTTAGGAGAATAAGTTGACTTGTAGTTGCAAAGTTGCTTATAGTCAGTAGAATATCTGTTGGGGGAGCATCAAAATAAAGTGTTAGCAGATATTAAACAGTCTACTAATACTCTAATGACAGTTAGTTGACATAGATGCAAAGTTACTTATAGCTAGTAGAATGACTAAAGTGGACTATCGAAATAAAGTGTTACCAAAAAACATTTAGTCTTGGTCTGATTAGCGTTCACATTGGCATTTTAACACTGAACCTAAAGGCATAGGGATACGTTCACAACCTTTGAAGGCTTTTATGGTTGGAAAAATAAGCTACATTTATTCTAGAAATGCAGAGAACATAAAATTTATTCAGCTTGTACCACAATGCATCTTATTTATGTGTAACTTCCTGAAGGTCTTACATGAGAGAGAGAGAGAGAGAGAGAGAGAGAGAGCGAGAGCGAGAGCGAGAGAGAGAGAGCTGTGTCTAAAAGTTTTTCACCACCACCGTCACTACAAATGACTATGAGTGAGTTCTGATGGTTTCCATGTGTGGCGAGTCCAGCGCTCTGTCCGATGTCATATCCTGTTCCAGGCTGGATGTGCTGCAAGGGTCTGGCGTGTCACTCTCTGAGAGGGGGAGTCTGGGTAATGATGGCCGTAGACCCTGCAGGTGTGCAGCTCTCCTTCCAGACACACATACCAGTGGCAGAATGTAATAATAATAAAGCCTATGTTTGCCCCTCTGGATCTGATCCTCAGGGGCATTTCTTATATAAAAACATGTCATGTATGTCATGCAGTTTTATCCAACACCTGAATTTAAACAATGCATTAAATGAAACGAGTGCATGACATATCTATTCAAATGAACTTTAGCTCATATTTTATACAAAAATAACTTATCACATTTTTTTTTACTGCCATATTTTGAATTTCTGGGGTGTTTCTGTCACACTCAGTGGCATTTTTGCCTTGAGATCCATTCATTTCCGACACTGATACACACGTTTACTTAGCTAGCGTGGGTATATTACATACGGTCTACATATTTAAACAATGTGTAGATACATATGTGTATACTGTTATTTGAAATATGTGTTTGGGAATGTGCATGTATATGTAAAAATTATATTTTACGTATTGTTTTTTTCAAATAAAATATCGTTTACAAATTCATATGAATAGAGACCAGTTTGAGACTGGTTTGGTGGCTGGTGGATATTATACATCTGATATATCTGAATTGTTTTAACATATTGGTTGATTGCAAGTCTGTACGATGTTTAATATCTACTTTCCACAAGTGCTGCTGGTTTTGCTTTTGTGTGCACAACTTTAAGCGTGACTCTCACATATACCGTAGATGCTAACAGATATGGACGAAAAGTTACAAAAGTCCAATTTTGAAAGGGTCAGTTTTGATTTCTGTTGATTTAAGCACTGAGAGTCACTTCAGAATTACTCCGTTTTTTTCACATTTCATTAACTAATCCAGACATGCGATCTGTTGACTTTGCATGAACCTTAAGTGATGCTGTCAGTTAAAAGGTTGAGGTGTGTGTGTCTGTGTGTGTGTGTGTGCGTGGGTGTGGGTGTGGAAGTAGAGGGTCACTACTGGTTCACTCCAAACCACAGCTTCATCCACCTGAGCAAACAGGAAAGAGGTGTGTGTGTGTGTGTGTGTGTGTGTGTGTGTGTGTGTGTGTGTGAGGGCAGAAACGCTGCTGTCACAGAGAGACGGATGAGGACAGAGGGGTTATGACAGACAGACGGAGGACGAAGAGAAACGATTGTTACAGGAAGTCAAGAATGAAGAAACATCACCAAACTCTCCGAGCAGAAGTCCCAGCCTAGTCGCTTTAAGGATGTTTTCCCTAGAAACATCAAAAACATTTCAGTGGCTGACTATTTTTACCTCATATTGGTATGATTCCTTAAAGCCTTGGTGATCTGTGTTTGAAGGACTCAACCTGTCACATCATCAGGCAACCTGTCACTCACATGAGATCCACCAATAGCAAACCACAAGCATCTAAGCAATTCCTCATGGACAAAATCAAGTCCCGCCCACATTTCTTCTTATTGGAGAAGCTGTTTCACTCAGACCATTTCGGAGCAGACGTCACTGTGCTTAATAGTGGAGGAAAACAGGCAAGATCCACTCAATATAAGAAGAAGAAAAAAAGATGTTCTTCATTTTTTACAGGATACCAGCATCAAAAACACCCTTTTTTTGTGTAGCCCTTTTTTTTTTAAACAATTTTACGGGAAAAAAAGTCAGAATTGCGGGATATAAACGTGCAAATCTGAGGAATATAAGCAGAACATCAAGAAAATCGTGAGATATAAACTCAGAAATAACCTTATTTACTATTAAAATATTTACTATTTTGTTCCGTGGCTTCCATAACTGCAAAACTCACATTGTTCCAAAATTTGAGATCTGTAGTTTGATTCTTTACCTTTATATAATGTTTGGATGTTTTGCAATTTATATAAATTATATTATAGTGGAATTAACATGACTAGATTATGGAGATATTTGTAATAGTTTATAATAGTATAATTCCAAAGAAAAAAATCTGTCTTCATAATTTTTCATCAAAATGTAAACTGTACTTTTTTTTAACCTGTAATAAAGACATTATGGATGCACGATATATCAGCCACCAAATCAGTATCTGCCGATATATGTTAATATTCAATGTTATTGTTATCGCCCGAAAATAAAATTTGGCCAATATATTAAAGCCGATAAATAATGTATTATTTCCTTCAGCTGAGACGCTTCAGATGCGCACTGTTCACCATGATGGTTTTTAATTGCTTGAAATATGATTGGAATCACTTCAAAATGAAAAATTTGGATTTAAATGTATTGGCCAATATATCGGTTATCGGCTTTCAAATATAGCCTAAACAATTATGGGTTATTATCGGTATCGGCCAAAATGTTCACATCGGTGCCTCCCTAAAAGACCTCATTCAATTATTTCCTGATTAAGAACCACTGACATTAATTCCTGTGTCCCGTTTCTCTCAAAAAGATCACATTACGAAAGTAAAGTGGGTTTGGACCGCCACTTCATGCTTTCCAGCATTCAGATCCAGGTCGGACATTCGAAGCTGGAGAAAAGACCCACGCCGGTGAGCAGACTGATCTCATGAAATGGCGTATGTATGACACGCCAATTCGTATTTCCATTTTTGGCGTGCTACGGTGCTATCAACACGCATAATCGCTTTTCAGCGTGTTTATCAACGCCTTGACTTAACGTTACATTACTGTATAAATATATGACCAACCCCGTCCCTAAACCTACCCGTCACTGGGGTTAATACCATTTATGAGTGTTCCCCTACCATCCTAGGAAAAAAAATATTGCCCCACAGATGTAAATATACATTTTGCTTCGTTTCGCTCGTACATTTAACGGCGTGTAGCCTACATACACGCGGAATCACTCGGACATTTAACGGCGTACACATAGACGCAAAAGATGACGGTTAATTTCGGCGTGGACACACACGCGGATAGCTCAAAATGCGTAACGTTATAGATAACACGCCACTTGACTTGAAAGTGGCGTGTATGTTTACGCAAAGTCATGATGTCATGTTGCGGTGAGAGAGAACGAGCAGGAGCGACGTGCTGTGTGTTTCTGCAGATGTTTCAGTGGCATCTGAGATCCACAGCTCCTCCGTCAGTCAAAGCACAACACACACAGCGGGAGTCCTTTGAGTCCGGCCGGCCGCTGACAGGACGTCAAGACACACACATCTCTGCTTTCATGCTTTTCCTGCACTTTAGTTAACTACAGAAGCACATTTATTTCACACACCAGCCAAAGAGACCCTTGGTATTAAACACAGGCGCCATACGAAACAAAAGTTCACTAACTATAGGCTACTGTACTTCAAAGCACTGATATAGTGATGGTGTGATATGGAAATATGCTATATTAATAATAGTAGATAGAGTAAATTGAACAATTAGAGATCAATGATGATGTATCTGGAATATGGACATGTGACCTGAAAGCTTACATTTTATTGGTCATTGACTAATTTTGTCGAACATGGTGCAAAGGACAATTTTTTCTTTGTCGGGATGAATTGGACCGTGTTTAAATTAGGCTCAGCTAGGCAGCATTGATTTGATCAAAAATACAGTAAAACAGTAATATTGTGAAATATTATTACAATTCAAAATGGCTGTTTTCTATGAGAATATGTTGTAGTATGTAATTTATTCCTACTGTATTTTCAGCATCAGTACTTCAGTCTTCAGTGTCACATCATTCTAACATTTCTGATTATTATCAATGTTGAAAAGTATTTTTATTGGAAACTGAGATACATTTCTTTCAGGATTGAATAGAACGTTAAAAAGAACAGTGTTTATTTGAAATATAAATCTTTTGTAACATTATAAATGTCTTTAACTCTCACTTTTGATCAATTTAATATGTCCTTGATGAATCTTAGATCCCAAACGTTTTGTATATTCTCTTGTGAATCAACCTTTATACTGTGTGTGTGTGTGTGTGTGTGTGTGTGTGTGTGTGTGTGTGTGTGTGTGTTTAAACTCCACTAACCTGTACACGTTCAACTATATGATCGTGTTCCTCAAGGCAGAAAGATTTCCTTTAGATTTCCTTTTAGATTCCCTTTGAAGTACATTTACAAACCCAGAAAAGTGATTGTATATTGTTTTGAATTTTGGAGCCAAATTGGATTTGTGAATTTTCCCCTATAAATAAATACATCCAGAAATGTTTGCGGTGAAGTCCACCTTATTGTTGCTCTTCTCTTTGCTGTGTTGCTCTAGAGGAGTTTTTCCTCCCTCTGGTTCCTGGACCTCCAAATCCACATGAAACAAACCCAAATCCTGCTGGATTAGAAACAAAATGCCAATAGAAATAACCAAGACAGAAAGCATACAGTCTCACTGTAATACCACCCTAAACAACACCAGCCCAAAACTGACTCACAACCTTTCTGGAAAACAATATTTATTCATCATCTCAAAGTTCCTATTGAAAAAAAAAAAAAAAACGGGAAGAAAAACAGTCGTCTTTGGGGGGGGGTTTTCGACTAAAAGTTTCATTGGCTTGAGTTTTGACACAGATGGCCGTCACAGTTTAAGGCTTGAAACAATCCAGACAGAACTGGATCAATCGCTGTCTCTCTCTCCGTTTTTTCATATGTCCAACACTAAAGGAGACAGTTGATTTCATCAAGTCGTGCTCGACACACTAACGTTTGAATGGATTGAGTCAACAAAAACTAAAGTTGCCGTTAGAGATTACGCTGTCAAATGTAAAAACGCAAGGTGCTTTGAAATTATAAAAGCTTCGAAATGGATCTTGCGTATCCATCAAACGTTTTTTTTTCTTTCCTTCTAGCATGTAAGCACCCTTAGTCATGCAAAGAGGTTGTGTGTGCTGGGAAGTCAAGTGGTTTCATATTTAGAGAGATTTATCTTGTGGAATTATTTCGTAATTTCTTTCACAGCTGGAGTTGCCCATGTTCGACTTGCTGTTTTTCAACTGAAAGCTTAATGAACCAGTTTATCATGCCGGGTTATGCTGTCACAGAGTCTGTCTCCACCGACCCGAATCTCTCCGCCTGTCTCCACGTCTATCTGTCGCGCTCTCTTCATACCACTTCATTCATCTCCACACCGCTCCGTCTACACCGGCCAGATAAGCCAGCTCAATGTTTGAGAGAAAGGCATGAATATTCCAAAGCATCGGTGAGATTTGCTCTGCCTGACATTTACAAGGCTCATATTTATCAGCAGCCCCAATATAGACACTTATAAAAACAGGGAGGCTCAATCCAGAAGCACACAAAATGAAATATTAACTCCTCAAAAATGGAAGATCAGTCAAATGAAGCAGCTTGATAAAGGCCTATTTGACCAGAACACGATAACATCACTTTATGAAACGTGCAACCAATCGTTCTCCCCTCCGCCATGTTTAAAGTTCATGTCTCAGAAACAAGGGTATCAAAATGATCTCAGAGTTTCCCAGTAGTAAATCTGACTCGAGAGGGCGTTCATGTCCAATTTCCGACTATAGGAAACTCGTATAGGCTTTATGCCGAGCGTCACGTGACCAAACCGGAAAACGGGTCTCATTGCATCCGCTTGTCAGAGAAAGTGTTAACGGCCGTAAGAACTAACTACGATATGGATTTTTAAGGTAATCAGCTAACCTACTAAGTTCACTTTGTTATTGGTGTTTTATGATATTTAAATATCTAAACGTTAGTGTGAAGAAGAAAAATTAAAAAACTTTTAAATATCGATCTGCACATGCGAGGGACATTGGTTATGCTCATTTGTGCTTGCTCCTTTTAAGTTATCTTAAGTAAAACCGCAAAAAATTTCATGAAGCACATACAAAAGACCTGAATCGGAAGCGATGTGACCTGTTTTCCGGCTTGGTCACGTTACGCTTAAAGCCTATTTAGGATACTTCTGAAAGCATGTACCGAGAATGATGGGAAATGTAGTTTAATGATGCAAACCTCATAAACTGGCTAAACAAGTGGTGTGTTCTGGCCAGTTTTATCAGCAACAGTAGGAAGAGAAAACATAAAAGAGTAGGTACACACATTAAATTGTGCAGTCTTTAGGCTCCAAAACGACTTAAAAATTTGCATTGTTAAAAAATCCGCATTGTAAATACAATCATTCCAACATGACTTGAATGTTCTTTAGAAAGAAAAAGAGACAATTGCCTTTAAATGCTAAACATCAGAGTATGAGTATCTGACCATGCAGCCAAACTTGACTTCATGCTCTCAGAAAATGTGGACACAATGCACAGATTAAAGCAGATAATGCAAATCTTCTTCAGTGCTAATCAAGCTGTGATGTCCAGTCGATCTAACTTTACCACGGTCAAGCTCGCTTTGAACATCTGCGCTTGTGATGAACTCGGAAAAGCCACAGATTGAGGTTTCCATGCAGTCGCAGACGCAGTTCAAGGGGCAGATTTCCAAAAAACTTCATCTGACACTGAAAAAAAAAAGAGCCTTCCGCTATAATCAAATGCTAGACTGCAATAGCAACCGTCCTGAGCGCCTGATCAAAAAGCAAAGCGACGGTCTGAGGAAGGGCTTTTCCGTTTGCTCTCCTCACACACACACACACACACACACACACAGAGGGGATTTGTTCTCCGGCGCTTGATTTGTGGTCACGTTTGAAAGCAGATCTGCTCCGTCTGACCCACGTTAGCAGGAGGGAAATCAATGCACTGATTAGAAGAGCAGATCGAGTTTCTGATTAAAACCACAGCGTGTAAAAAAAACAGACGCTGAATCCTCATCTCAGTTGGATAGCAGAGCAGGAAGATTCCCAGAATTCCTTTAAATGAGGCGTCAGTGACATCACAGCCTGATAACGCCACTGATTTGAGTCTTCAAGTTCATGGATTCGACCGTTCCTTGGATGTAAACGCCTGAATGAAAAGTGAGATGAATCAGTCAATGTTCTAGCAGTGACAGGATGGATTATCTTTGGTGAATGTGAGCGTATCATTGCTCTATGACTCTTAAGCAGAAGCAAATTAGACGGAGATGTGGCCTATAGCGGAGAGTATTAAGACTGCGTGATTTGGCCAAAAAATAAGTCATATTGTCATTTTTTCGATAAATATTGCAACTTTTATTTGAATTGTGATCTACTGCAACATCTCATACTCCTGCTATGTAGATCATATTGAACAGGGTGTGTGAAACATCTGGACTCTTAAAGGGACACTCCACTTTTTTTGGAAATAGGCTCATTTTACAACTCCCCCAGAGTTAAACTGTTGAGTTTTACCGTTTTTGAATCCATTCAGCCGATCTCCGGTTCTGGCGGTACCACTTTTAGCATAGCTTAGCATACATCATTGAAGTGGACAAGACCATTAGCATTTCTCAAAAAAAATGACCAAAGAGTTTCGATATTTTTCCTATTTAAAACTTGACTCTTCTGTAGTTACATCGTGCACTAAGACCGACGGAAAATGTAAAGTTGCGATTTTCTAGGCTGATATGGCTAGGAACTATACTCTCATTCCTGCGTAATAATCGAAATATAATCCTGCGAAACTTTACTGCCGTACCATGAGTGCAGCAGGCGCAGGCACTTAGTCCCGGTCACGTTGAAGTTACCGAGCTGGGGAGTATTTTCAGGCGCTGCGTCATATCATTACGCCTGCTGCACTCATGGTACGGCAGTGAAGTTTCTTGATTATTACGCCGGAATGAGAGTATAGTTCCTAGCCATATCAGCCTAGAAAATCACAACTTTACATTTTCCGTCGGTCTTAGTGCACGATGTAACTACAGAAGAGTCAAGTTTTAAATAGGAAAAATATTGAAACTCTCTGGTCATTTTTTTTGAGAAATGCTAATGGTCTGGTCCACTTCAATGATGTATGCTAAGCTATGCTAAGAGTGGTACCGCCAGAACCGGAGATCGGCTGAATGGATTCAAAAACGGTAAAAACTCAACAGTTTAACTCTGGGGGAGTTGTAAAATAAGCCCATTTCCAAAAAAAGTGGAGTATCCCTTTAAGACAGCAGCTAGCAACCACTTAGAATACCCTAGCAACCACATTCAGTATCAACCAGGTTAAAAAAGCACTCAAAACACCATAGTGATACTCGCCTTTACACACACACACCTACAAATGTTCAACGGCCGTCGTCTTGATCACAGTGACAAATTGACAACCAACAGAGATAAGTGAAGATTACATAAGCGGTATCTGCTTCCAATAAAGAGGGACACAATCTAAAAAGCATCTCAAAGACTGAGAGCGGGATGGGCCGAGAGTGAGCCAGTGAAACGCTACCTTGCTGTGGGCTATTTGTGTTAGTAAGTAAGTTAAGTATAACCTCTTTAGCCTCGGCATACCAGAAAAAAAACTCATTTTTTGATGTGGCTCTTCAATGAAGAAAAACAAACATGGATGTATTACAGAGGGCAGAGCAGAGTTGATTCCAAGAGATATGTGCATAATTAGATTCATTCCATTTTTTTAGGCCTTTTATTAAATTAAAGGGAGTTTCAACAATATTTTTGTAAACTGAATTCCTCTCTCCTGGGTTTTGTTTTTAAACATAAGAAATGGGAGACTGTATGATACGGGTCGTGTTTCATTTCAAAAAGAAAAGAAGACAAGCGTGAGAAAAATGTTTACGGAAAATTTATTAAAACACGAGAAAGTGAGCCAATTAAGTAGAATAATTTCATTATTTTTTGTCACATTACTTAATTATATATTTTTTATTTTACCAGCTAGTAAAAAATGAGCTTAATGCTGCTTTACCCAATGAGCATTTACTATTCGCATGCAAATATGTGCTGTTATTGTTAGTAGTTAGTGCTATTTTTCCCCTCTTTTTTCACTTTTCACCGCCGTATGAAGCAACATAACAGAAACTTTTTTTAAATCCCAACAATACTGGACATTAAACACTATAAATGCTCCCTATTTTTTTCCATCTTGTCCGAAAATGCTTAAAATAACACTTAATTTCAACATTTACTGCAAAGCACACTGGGAACTGCAAATCCTTGGCCAAGCTATGAAAACAAAAATGATTCATGCATTAAGTAAACCTCCAGTTTTCCGATTTAAATGGATTGCATGTAATAAAAATTGACAAAAGCAAGATATCTGTTGCAATAGCTAATTTTGATTCACAAAACTGAACAAGCAGCTTTAGTGGGAGTTTTAATAAGTGAATCCTTACCATGCGCACTTAGCAAATTCAACACACTTTGCTTGCACTAATCTTGCATAGCATTTAAGACGGATCCGGGATCTACATAGATGAGATGCAATCGTGCCATTGGCTGAGAGACCGAGGACGTGTTTTTGATGGAGTGGGGGAGGTGAAAGTGACCTAAACCTTCATCAGAGCTGAATGGATGAAGATCTCTTTGGACTGGAGTCTGCCTCCCATCCACAAAACGTCTCTCCATCAGCCTGCAGATAAAACTTTAGTCTTTTGAACTCCAGGAGTGAGTTCCCCCTCCTCCAGGGGTCTTATCTCCCATAACTTGAGAGGGAGTGCTGATCCCTCAGAGGGGTTGAGATAACAGTGCGGACCGTAAGAGCAATCCGCCTGACAAACTCATAAACCAGCTCCACTAAAGGCTCATTCATCTTTCTATACATGAGCCATGAGTGTGCATGCTGGTGGACTGAATTCCACGGTGCAGGACATTTATAACTTAAAAGCAATCATTTTATCTCTGTCATCATGTACTCATCCTCATGTCGCTCCGTACCTGTATGCTAATTTATTACTCCGTGGAGGAGAAATCTTGAAGATCTGCTATACCAAAAGATCCCGAGGCAAGGCTGTCAAGCTTAAAATTGACCAAATAGTAGCCGATATAACTTGTATAGAGAGCTGTGGTGATGACGTGTTTCACCCTGGTTTCCTCGACTAAAACCCAACAGGATTTTCCATAGGCTTCTGGATTATTCCAGAAAATAAGCTCTGTGACCAACCAAAGTTTATGATTCTTAAACGTTTTAGTCATCATGATAATCTGCACAAATAAACAAAAAATTTATTAGATTCATTTCTCTAGATTAAATTTGCGCGTTACGCAGCACGTTTGAGCTTCTGCAAGAACCAATGAGGTTTGTTTTATGAACTTGTCAATGGAGGGACAGAAATCTCTCAGATTTCATTAAAAATGTCTGCATTTGTGTTGCGAAGATGAACGAAAGTCTTACGGGTTAGTAAATGATGACAGAATTTATTTTTTGGGGTGAACTGTCCCTTTAAAATGCTGGTGTCATTCACCTGCTCTCGCTCAAAACCAAAAGAAAAACTGTCCTGTTTCACATTCACTGATTCCCAGCTTTAATACGAGACTTTTGACAGCTGTACCCGAGAGCAGCGATCATAAGTTTTTTCCTTTTTCATTTATAAACAGCGAAATGTTTTGATTACTCGTCTAGTGGCTGCAGCCATGTTATTGTAGCCTTTAAAATTCACAGTGATAAAAACTCATGCTGACTTTTTAAAGAATGAACCTGTTAGACTTCATTACGAGTATTTTCAGTTCTGTCAGTCACTGCGAAAAAAAGAAACGGGGAGCAAAAGTTTGCGGTGGTCTGCCCCGAGCGCACGGCTTATTGCGTCATTTATCCTGTAAAACTCAATTTTCTCCATCAGTGTTGAAGCCATAACTGTTGCCTAACCGAACAAAGCCACGTATTATAGTAGACGGGTCTCTCACAGATTATTTGGACTGCATGAACAATCGGACGGCACCAGGAAAACAGCTGAGAAACACACACCGCCATGAAAAGCTTCATCAGGCCTGTGTGTGAGTCCAGGGTGGTCTGTTTTATACTCTCACGCATCGAGTCTTTCTCTTTATCCCGCTGCCAATGCTGTCCCACACCGCCCATGCGGTAATAATGTACGGAAAGAATAACAGCCACGATACATTACCGCTTCATACCCGAACGCCTGCGCACACAGGAACGCTGGAAGAAGAAACCGTGATTCACACACTGTCCCACATGCAGCTCCGTCATCTTTCACAAGTCTTTACTATAGCACTTTGTGCAAAATTACGTAAAAATCACACCTATTTTTCTCCTTTAAATGATGCAACTGGTTTTGCTTACTTTGGACATCAAGTGGGGAACCAACAGATGTATCTTAAATGAACAGCTCACCCGCATTTCTCACCCTTATGTCATTCCAGATCTATGTAGTTTTTTCCCTATGCCACAATATATTTTCTATTCAATGAGAGTATTAGAGTGGTGACCATGTCTCTCACATTCCTAATACAAAAACATCATAAAAGTAGTTTTTATGACTTCTTTTGACACTTTTGAGAGCTTCAAATCTTTAATCTGTTCTACAAACTATTGTAGGAAAAGATATACAACACAGTAGGCTATTGGACTACTTTTTGTCTTCAATTTTTTTTATTATGCAATGTATCTGAGTACTATAACAGATTATTAAAAAAAATAAGAGTCGACTTATTTCTATGCATCGTCTGTTGATTGGATGTTGAGATGTGGGTGTGGCTTTCAAACGGGCGGGGTTTAAGCGGACTAAATGATTGGTGAAGTCCTGCACACATCATCAGAGAGAAGTCTGTCATTTTTCACCGGAAGATCCGGTTATGACTTTCTGATTAAATATTACAAAGACAAACTTTTAAAAAATGAAACGTATCCACAGATGCATTGATACATTTAAAAAATAGAACATTTCATGTCAACTTTTAGCCTATTAATTTCTCTGTCCTAACTAAGCACAATTATAGTTTTTTAGTTTATTAGTAGCGTTTAGCTTTATGTCCCCCTACTGACAGAACAAACCTGCAACCCACCAGACTTTTATTTTTTCTTCTTATAAAAGAGCTTAAAATATTTTCAAACATTTAGTGACCCATTGGTGGGGTTCATCAGTCTTAAATATATTTCCCTGAGGCCCGTGATGCAGGATTTGTTTCTTGCATTATGAATCTTTAGGGGCACATAATTCTCGACGTGGGCTTTCGGATGACGTCATTTAAGTGATTCGGCCCTATTTCAAAGCATAACAGCAAACTGTTTTATGCATTTTACACTATTTTATGACGGTATAACTCTTAACGCAGCATCTCGCGCTCCACAAGGTGAGTCTTACTTTGAGCTTTCCGAACGTGTTGATGTCACATATTTTATGCACAACACAAATTTATTATCTTTCACACCAGGGTTTCTCTGCAGCATTTATAGGTCATGCTGCAAGAATGTGCGTTCCTTTCTGTTTTTTCTTCTCTCTCTGGCGTCTTGAGTAAAAGAAGGGGATAACAAACTTTGCGTGGGACCTCAGTGTCAATGCAATAACAGGGATAAATGTTTTGTTTGTTTAATGATCAGCTCCACGGCATTTCGAGATTAACCAGGATAATTGCGAGGTGCACATAAACACGGGCAGTTTGTCATGAGGGTTTGCCTGGTGAAGGGGGGTACGGTCTCCAAAAACCTGTATGTTTATGGTTCATGTGCACTCTAAAAAATGCTGGGTTGTTTTAACCCAATTTTGGGTCAAATATGTACAAACCCAACCATTGGGTTACATTTTTTTAATTACATTTTTAACCCAACGTTTGGGTTTGTCCGTATTTGACCCAAAATTGGGTTAAAACAACCCAGCATTTTTTAGAGTGTGCTTCCCTTTTCTCCACAGATATATACTCTGGTTCAGGGACATTTTGGGAGCAGGTGCTCAAGTAAAAAAAAAAAAAAAAAATCTTAAAAGATTGATCATCGTTTAATTAAATGAAATCAGTATCAACAAAATCCATCTTACTTGATCAAAATCCATTTACACTGCGATTGACACAAGTGTGTAATTTCTTGATATTATTTTCCTCTAACGTTAACTCAGACTGTGGAGTCTCTCCATGGTGAGTGACATTGTTTTTGTTTCTCCGCCAGAGTCGATCCGTGTGCATGAGCAACATCATTAAACTAAATGACAGGAAGTTTCTCTTCAGGAACCTCGACCACACACATCATGAAGGGTTGAAATAGTCCCAAACCATCCGGAAAGAAAAAATATTGGCAGTTTGTTTGTCAGTCCAGGCCATGCATGTGCTCCAGTCCAGTGCTTGTTTGATCCAGCACACACTTTCAGTCACTTAAAAGTGAGGAAAACACTTCTCAGTTCTCATTGTCAATGTCCTCATCCTCCAAACCCATGAACAAAACTAAATACAACCCAGACTAAGTAGGATAAACATAGCTTGTGTTGATCGCAATGCGAGGTGAATTATTGACTGCTGAAAGCATGGAACCACCAAACCTTCAACTGATGTTTAGAAAGCACTCCAAGCATTTCTGCTGATGTTTATGCCTTTGTAAAATATTCAATTTGCTCTCTGTCATGTTAAATATTTTGCATACAGTTTGGCCTCTGTAGTTCTTATATAAATAAAGTGATGACAAATAGGTTTAGAGAGCATTTTCTCTGAATTCACACCATAAGTGAAGTGAAAATAACCTCAGTTTCAGTGGGTTCTCCCACTCAGTATTGAGATAATGCCCATTTTTGAGTGGAAGGAAAAACATACTGTTTTCGCGTATGTATCTTTAAATGCAAATGAGCTGCTGCCCTGAAGAGGGCGGAGCCTGTACAGCTCGTGTCTTGGTTCGGATACTCTGTCAAAAACGAACAAAACATCTGTTTGGTTTTGATTATCATCTCTATCACAGTCATGCTCACATGACATTGCAGTTCTTTGTCATCATGAAAGTTTTTTATCAGTCTAAACTTCTGATAAAATGTCAGAATAAACATTTAAAATAAAATGTTTTATCAGAATAAAACTGATAAAATATGTACACATCCGAAGCACGTTCACAGAAAGCTGTCTGTCAGACGGCTTGTTGTGTGAGTATTAAACTAAGTTCTCCTTTACGTCTTAATGCACTTAAACTGTCAAATACACACGGTTATTTTAAAACTATAGTGAACAAAGTTCACAAACATAGTCGGTTATGTCTGTGAACGTAAACAGCAGGGAAATAAATCACATGTGTATATTAGATCTGTGTATTAAAGTGACAGGAGCATAATAGTATATGCTGTTAATATGAACCAAACAACAAAAGAAAAACAGAAAATCACTCACTGCTCTTGATTGAATAACTTTAGTAGCTTTAATAAGCATACATGTCTTACTTGAATACTGATGTTAAATGCTCTGGCGAGGAGATAAACATGGCGGACTGTGATAACTGAGGGGCGGAGCTAAGCTAATAGGGCGGAGTCCGTCACCAGTAGTGGGCGGGCCTACGCATATGTGATGTCACATTGGAGTATATTCTTGAACAGCTCATTTTGAGACACTTTCAGATTCATCAAACGGAGTGGATGGACTTTTTTTTATCTCAATAGGTTGGTTGTGTACACACACTGCAGACACATACACATGTTCAAAAACAATATAAAAGTGAATTTTACATATCTTTGCCATATTTGAAACGCCTCTCGGGCAGCTTTTCCAGTCATGCGAGTACAGCTCCTAACTCTTCGGATTGGGAAAACATTAAATTCTCTTACATTAAATTTCATATTTAAAATCACCAATGAAATCTGACATTTTGTTTCTAAAAGCTCAAATCATAACAAAAAACTGCATTTTTCAGGCTGGATGCGCATGTGCAGTCATAAGACGATTGATAATTGTCTGCTTTATTTAGAAGCGGGACTTATTCCGCCATATTACGCGTTGCACTCTCTCTCTTCATGAGTTTCTTTGTACCTAAAGTCTTTGGTATTGGCACTGAAGTGAACATGAATTGGTTATGTGAGGCCTAACATGTTACCTGTAACAGCCAGACTCTGCAAACTGAAGCAGCCCATGCAGCGTTTAAACTGCAGCGCTGGGGTTTGCTTTCACAGCTGGCTTTGGGATGCAGGTGGGCTTGTTTTCTGCCAGTTGGGAAACCCCGGTGAGTCCCAAGATGAATGGCATACCTCTGCGGGAAGGTGGAAGGCTCTCTAATTGGGGGCGGGTGGATAATTCCTCTATTTCGAGGCATTTCCTAATCTATATATGAATGATGTTTGCTTTTATTTGTGGGGAACCAAATGGCCCCTTGCTGAAATAGAGATCTGATGTCAAATGGAGGTCTGACCACAGGATTTTCCAGAGAATAAGAGAAAACAGGACTCTTTCTGAGTCGAGCAGGTCTGAAAGCAGAGCGAAGGGAAGGAGCCGCAGGGGTCCTGGACCTGCTTGGGAAATAAATATAAATTTGACGAAAGATGTATGGCATATTTAATTTTTTCGTTTACTAGATGCTAGGCAGTCATCACAGGTCGTTGATCAGATGATAAGCATATATTTGCTATAACTGCATCAAAGCTCAGAAGCTCAGGTTTTATTTTTAGTAAAAAAAGGTTGAGGAACTTTTAGTATTTCGAGTTTGAATGTTAAAAGTTACTTTTTGGTCTACTAACTTTTCACAGACAAGGTTACTAAGCAATTTTATCATGCTAATGTATAATGTGTAAGACTTGTGGCAATAGTTTAAAAAAACAGACTATGTTGAATAGTTGAATAGAATAGTTGTGTGTTTTTACATGCAAGAGTTTTCCGTATGTACATACATTATAAATGTCCAACTAACCACAGTTTCTGCTAGTTTTAAAAAGTCCAATTAATCTAGTGTGAATATATAGTAAAATGTAATTTATTCCTGCATTTTGAGCATCATTACTCCAGTCTTCAGTGTCACATGATCCTTCAGAAATCACTCTAATATGATGATTTGCCGCTCAAGAAACATTTATTATTATTATCAATGTTGAAAACAGTTGTGCTGCTTAATATTTTTGTGGAAAACCTGATACATTAAGGATTTGTTGATGGAAAAAAAAGTTCCAAAGAACTGCATTAATGTGAAATAGAATCTTTTGTAACATTACAAATGTTTTTACTGTAACTTTTTCTAAATAAAAGTATTAATTTCTTTTTTTTTAAAGTGCCAAATATGCTGTCAATAGTGCTTAACGTATATTGAACCTGCAGCATTCCTACTCCCATAGAGGTCTGTGATGTGCTGGTCGTATATCTGAGTCAGAGACATTCCCTTGATAGCGGGCAGGAGATCAAGCACACTTCAAAGGGTTAACCTGATCCCTGAGCTCTGCTCAAGCACAAGAGGTTAACGTAACGTTCCCTCAACATCACCCCGAGACGTGAGGCGGTGTGGGAAAAATGTGCAGGCTGGCAGAGGCAAAGACAGCGAGGTCAAGCCCAGAGAAAGCGCAGAATCACCTTCCCACCCTCCAAAATGGCAATAATGCAACGAGTCTGAGGAGAAGTTTTAGAAACAACTTTTATTTTAAAACTATAATGTCAACGTAAACATGACCTTCGACTCGAGGTTTTTCATGCAGTTATTGTTTCAATCTAGCGTAACAGTGGATAATAAACTTTATTTACATAGCAGTGAAGTAAAAACAGGCTTTTGTTGTACTTTTATGGCCACATGATTAAGAAACCGTCAATCATTCATTTCATTAGCGCGATCAGTGACGGTTAATTCTGTGCTGTACATCTCACGGGCCTTGAACACAGTGTACGATCACAAAATGATATTACAAATTCACAAAACTTTATACATCTCAGAGGATCTGTGCTGGCGTCATCGTGAAAATGAAAGCTTTAGATGATATGGACATGAAATAATATCAGTGTTTTTACTACAAACGTCACATGGACTAAAGGTTTCGTCATCGACACCAAAGTTCTCGTTGGCTCTTCACACCGATTATATTTATGTTCTTCACTAACAAACAAGAATCAAACACCAGGCAAGACATAAGACACATCGAAACACCAACACTGACTGATCCGAATCACTGAATCGTGTGAATCCTTGACACGTCACAAATACAGACTCATCATGTAAGTTACACACACACACACACACACACATAGAAAACCCGGAGCCGGATTCACCAAACATTCTTCTTCTTTTCTAACTTAAGAATAGAGTTAACAATATTTTGTATTCCCAAAGTTCTTACAAGTTTTCCAAAGACAAAACCTGATAAATTGTTTAATTTCTCGTTCTCACGGATCCGCGAAAACGAGTAAAAATGAGTATTATTCACGCCGGGCCAGTAGTTGGCGATGTCACTTTGTAAAGAAACAAACGCGCATATACACTTCACTAATTTGCATTTTAGTAGTTAGATGATAACGGTATCATTTTCAAAAACTTTTTTTTTTTTAAATAACCTTAAATAATTTAAACAAGATGCCAACATTTCTCAATTTTCTGTTGTACTAAACTACCTTACACTGAAATAAAACTGAATAAAAAACAATAGATATATTTTAAACTAATAAAAATTACAGAAATGCAAGAAAAAACATAAAACTTTAAAATGAAAATAAAAAAAATATATATATATAAAAACGAATTCAAAATATGAATGAAAACCATAATAGTAAATCAAGGAAACCCTCTAAGGATGTGCACGAGCAGCTCTCTAAAAGTAACACCACCAGTAATCGATAAACAATGATCGGTTATGATTATGCATCATGAGGTTTTTTTCTGAGTTTGAAATTCCACAAAGCGAGTCAAATAGGGACCTGATTTTTTATTTGTAATTACAGCATAATTTTCGGCAGCTTCAGCACATATGAGAGCGCCATAAGAATTGCACTTGGGAACATTCCTACGAATTTATCTGAAGAAATTTCGTAACCTCTTCCTTAAGCAGATTTTGGTGAATCCGGCCTCCAGACAACAGCAGAGAGCATTTCGTCTCAGTCAGGTGCGATCGTGACAAGAACCGAGAAACCTAGCAGTTTTCATCGCAGCAATACGTGTTCATTTACTTTCGGCACTAAATTGCGGTGTGATTTCACAACACAGTGATTTCAAGACGTCATTTATCACGGTTTCTGCGCGTCACCCTTCAGACAGACACTGAAAAGAAAAGCTGGCCGCATCATTTCCTCTAGTCGACGACCCTTCACACGAGGCCGGCTGGACAAACAGCTGCTGTGCTACTGTTGCTTTAATGTGGGGGGTCAAATGAAGCTCTGTGGTCATTGCTTTTCTTTATTTAGCTTCACAACAACAACAACAACAACCACCGAGAAGGAAGATCACAGCAGAGACAGAGGTCAGAGGTCACATACAGTGTCACACTAACAGGGCGAACTCCGACTGAGTGAGTGAACATCCCATACGCACAGAACACAGACGAGCACATCTTCAAACCTGCTGACTTTCTCTTTCCCGTTCAGTATCGGACTTCACTTTGATTCTTTCTTACCACTTACTATCTCTCTTTTTCTTTGGTTGAACCTCAATTCAAAAATGTCCAGGTCACATTTCACCCCACAAACAAAAGAAATGGCATTTTGCTTAAAGTAAGTGGAACCTCGTTTTAGGTGAGATTTAAGTTGCCAAATATTCATTACTGTAAAGCAAAACAAATGTCATTAATGTAATGGAAAATTGATGGTACATTAAAGTATTTTTTGCATCATGCAGTATTTGTATCGATTATTAAAAAATAAATTGATTTTTGCTTAAAGAAAATAAAGCCTTAACAATTTTCATTGTGACTTTTTTAAACTATTATAAATTTTTTGCATTTTTTTTGCACATTGATTTTAAAATGACATTTTAAGGCTTTATTTTCTTTAAGCAAAAATCAATTTATTTTTTAATATGACCTGGACATATTAACAATTTTCATGAGATTCAGCCCTTTCTTTCTTCATTTCTTTCTCTTTTTTTTTTCAAACATCAGTTTCCGTCATATTTTCAAGACGGCGTTCGGCGTCGCTTCGTTTGAGCGGAGCTGAAATCTCCTTCTGTTCTTCACCTGCATCTCTTCCGGTGCCCTTCTCTCTCACGTCCCCTCTTCCTTCCTCTATCTCTCCATCCTCCTCGGGCTCCGTTTTCAGCCGGATCGCTCTGGGCTCGGTGTGCTCGGTGTGTGTGTTTCTGAAGCTGCGGCTGCGGATGACTCCAGCAGGGGGCGATGTGATCTCTGGCTCTCTGTGCTCTTCCTCTACCTCCTCCTCCTCCTCCTCCAGATGAGTGCTGGAGTTCCTCAGCTGCTCGATGGACTGAGACAGAACCTACAGAGAAACAGAGGAGTTTTATAATGCATCATCATAGCTGATTCAATTACATCATACGCAAAGCATCATGGGATGAGTAGTTCATTCCATTACATACACAATCAAGACTTTAGATACACAGTTTTGTATCATTTTTCCAGATTTTCTAACGGTTTAAAACCTAATGGGGTAATTGATTTGATTCTTATGGAGAAAATAATTTGGAAAAGTACTTTAGGAACTTGAAACAGTGTCACAATTGCTATTCCAGCATTGAGTTCAGTTATGTGTCATCATAATTAATCAGAAGTGACACACTAACATGCTCTTTCATTCTTTTTGATATCTTCTAATAAATGTGGTCAGAGCCGTCATAAAATCTCGCCGAACACGCCGCCCGGTCTGGCTTCAGTCCTGCTGTAAAAGGGGAAAGTAATACCACCCCGAAAAAATAGCAGCTGTAAAAGTTTTGTGTAAAATGAAAAGTGGCTAAATTATATACGCGGATGTGTGTGTGTGTTAAACTGCCGCCAGCGTCTGCCTGCAAAATCCTCTCCTAGGCCTTCAGGAAATGAAAGAAAGACTAAAATAAAGAACTGGGTGTATTACTGGGGTAAAAATAAAACATTGTTTTGTTTTTTAACTACCCAGCTTTGCAAAAGATACCATTTTCATTACTGAATTACAGACAATTTTCCAAAATAAAATAAAATACAACAATAAATAAATACATAAATACTTATAATAAAAAATCTTGAATGTTTGACTGTCTAAATGTTAAATGAGTTAAAAGCAGCTGCAGTAAAACATCCTGCTGGGACTTACACACTTCCTCTCCTTGTATTAACTCACTTCCTGTCTGAACGAGGCATCAGTCAGCTCCATTTACACAGTCATTTAAGAGAAAAGGACCCTTAAAACTCTTAATAGGAACACAGACACACTGCAGGGTCTCACACACACACACACAGCACATACACACGCACATACACACACACACACACACACACACACGCACACCAGATGACACTCGGGAATCTTGTGAAAATGCTGCAGTCCTTCACCGGCTCTGAAAGACACATTTATGTAACATAACTCCATCTATCATCATGTCATCACTCTCCTTCACTACATCCAGTGTGGGAATTAAAAGGACAACCGAAGTTTCACAACCGAAGGTGTATTTTGCCACTGTTAAGAAAACCTCAACTCATTTAAAGACATTTCAAACAAAACACTAAAGTCTTTTTTGGTATATTTAAGATCCTGTAAATCTGTTACAAAGTGATAAATCATGTCAGTGCTTTTGTTTTGATGATACTGTCCATTAAATGACCCGAGTTTAAAACACTCTTAATATTCAGTGATATTATTGATTTGACTGCACTGACACTACCAGACAGAACTGAATCGAGATGATGATGACAATATCGTCTCCTGTAGAGCTGCTTTATAGTGTTATTATATGCCTGACCAATTTTTGCAACATCAACATGTTGTTATTGAGCTTTATAGCTAAAATGAACTTGTTTCATAATTAATGAACCCTACAATGTTATTGAACTAAACTAAATCAACACTGAACTAACTCAAGCTGAATAATAACACTATTGTCATATAATAAGAGCTTCTAATAAGCATTTAATGAGTTAATTTTGACTCCAATTTGATTTGATTTTCCTGTTTATTAGTGTGCAGCTGCTTTGAAACAATCTGTATTGTATACAGCGCTATCGAAATAAAGACTATACTTAAAGCACTCACTGCTTCCCATTTATTTGAGTCCATGTGAAAATATGTACAAAAATGAAAAGTTTCTCATGCATGTAGAATGTTTTCTTACTTTTTAAGACCCAAACTTTTACTGTGGGGTTTGATGCATTGGTTATGTGTGTGTTGTGAAGTCACCTGGCTGATGTGAACCTGTTGGTGAAACTGTTTCTGCTTCTCCACGAAGTTGTGATGTTGTTGCTGCAGCACGAGCTGGGCCAGAGCGCTCTGTGGTAGCGGTGCCGACTGCGTGCGGTTCAGGGGTCGGTGTCGCGGTAACCTGACGCGAGCGCCCGCCGACGCACGCTCCTTCATCGCCAGAGGAGACGAGGACAGCACGGGGACGCTGCCTGTGACTGGACAGACAGAGATCAAACATGAGCCGCACCGAACGAGTTTATCCATTCCACCGCGCTACTTTTACATTGTTTCTCAATGTAAACGCGCTTTAACCATTGTGCTTGCATTTTTAGCAGCATGTCTCAAGTTAAAATGAGTTCAACTTTTTAAAAAAAACTGCAACAACTATTAAAGCCCCCCTGTAGTCAATCATTATACCCCTTAAAACTCATCTTTGATCACCAAAATGACTTTTTTCCTTGAAAAATGCCTTAAAATAGCTTGAATGTAACTCGACACCCTTGCCTCATTTAGTATAGGTTCTATGAATATGCAAATGAGCCCCGCCTCCACTCACTCGCTCAGCTCAGAGATCCACTGGTTGACGATCACACGTTGATCTGATTGGTTACGAGGTCGTTTGTGACGTCAGAAACACCAGCGATTTCAAACCGTGTTTTTGAGACTGTCTTTGGATCACTGCAGCTTTAAAGGGATAGTTCACTTTGAAATTAATTTTTGGTATGTTTTAGCTTACCTCAAGGGCATCTAAGATGTAGGTGTCTTTGTTTCCACAGTAGTTTCAATTTTGATATTTTTAGGTGAAACCGTTCTTGTCTGTCAGTCATATAATGCAGGTCTATGGTCACCACCTCAAAGAGCATGCACAGAGAAGTCCAAATTAAACATGATTTAATGACTCGTACATGTAAGTACACATTGATGGCCTAAGACACGAAACGAGCGGTTTGTGTGAGAAAAGGAACAGTATTTATATCGGTTTTACCTCTTGTAAACACAGCCACGTCCAAGTGATCTGAGGGCGCCGGCGCTTCGGTCTGCTCAAGCGCCGGAAGTGATCTCTCGCGCGTGTACGTCACTCATTGTTTACACAGAACAGAGATTGTAGGTAAGACGGCTAATTAAAATGGTACTAATTTGCGCTTATCCGGGATGTTTAAACCGTCGTAAAAGAAAAAAATAAAAAAATAAAAAAAATAAAACAATTGTATGAGTGACGTACGCGCCCTCAGATCACTTGGACGTGGCTGTGTTTACAAGAGGTAAAAACGATATAAATACTGTTCGTTTTCTCACACAAACCGCTCGTTTCGTGTCTTAGGCCATCAATGTGTCCTTACATTTACGAGTCATTAAATCATGTTTAATTTGGACTTCTCTGTGCATGCTCTTTGAGGTGGTGACCATAGACCTGCATTATATGACTGACAGACAAGAACGCTTTGACCTAAAAATATCAAAATTGAAACTACTGTGGAAACAAAGACACCGACATCTTGGATGCCCTTGAGGTAAGCTAAAACATACCAAAAAATTAATTTCAAAGTGAACTATCCCTTTAAGGAGAAAATACTCAGCAATGCTGTCGACTTATGAACTCACACATGGTTTGTCTTAAAGCATATTAAAAACACCACAAAGACATATAAACAATATTAAAAACTTGATTTTCACCACAGGGGGACTTTAAGGGCCAATCACATAAAGTATTAGTTTTAATTTAGATTTTAGTTTTAGTGATTTTGTGAGTTTTTCTATTTAGTCTATAGCGGATGTGTGCTGTTGTGCAGTTGCTGTGAGATCTGCTCACCAGGCGAGATCATCCTCTGCTGTCTCTGCTCCTTCAGAAGCAGGTGTTGCAGGAGCGCTTGCTGTCCGTTGCTCACTTTACCCTCCAGCGAGACGGGACACGCGGCCAGACCTTCTGTGCTCCGGTCCTTCAGCGCCGTACCCGTCTAACAGAGGAGAGATCAGGCAAACGCTGTTCATACTCCAGGTCAAATCAGCTAACCTGTGTTTATGTAGCGCTAAACACACCGCTGCGTTTCTCAAAAGCATTGTAAGTAGTTCCTAGAACCGTTGCCACCAATGGACTAAACGATCAACTTAACTCACGATGCGTTTGAGAAACACAGCCCAGATTGTTTCAAAGCAGCTTCACAGTAATAGACTCGATGATGCAAACTTTTAGCTTAGTAAAGATGCAACGGATCAAAGCACACAAAAAGGGCAAGAGTGTTATTGAACACAATTTTTTAGGTACAATTACTAGTCATACACTGTCGACTTTTTCCACCTTTGTTACTTGGCTTGCTTAGTTGGGGACATTCAATTTAACATTTCATTTAATATTCAACAATAACATTGATCTGCCTGCATTGACACTATTATATAAACACTGACTGAATTGAGCTGGACGATGACATCCCGGTTTACTCCATATATATATATAAATTAACTAAATTACTAACTTTTTTTTAAATCAAAAATGAAACATCACTGAACTTACTTAAGCTGGATTGACGCTATTTTCTTCTGGAAACAAACTTTTTACAAATTTTTCCTGTTATCTCTGTAAAGCTGCTTTGAAACACTCTGTATTGTAAAAAGCGCTATATAAGTAGACTTGACTTGTTATTATTCATGGCCAATTATGTTGTCAATTATGAAACAAACTGGATTCGGCTATAAGCAGCTCTACAGAGGTGTCATAATTCACCTTAATTCAGTTCATCCGATAGTGTCAGTGCAGTCAAATAATAATGATATCACTGAATATTAAGAGTCTTTTAAACTTCATCTAGGGAAGCCAAATGTGCTCTAAATCATAAAACATTCCCCTACTTTTGCATTTAAAGACAAATTCTCACTCAAGCATGAGAGAGTTACATAATGCCTCATGCATATGAAACATTAATAACTGTGCTCTTTTTAAAACACATCCAGTCAGCATTCGCGTCCATAAGGTGCGCGTAATTACCGAGCTGCATATAGAGCTCCCTCGTGAGTCATTCAACTATCTTAAAATGTGAAAGTGTTGAAAGTATTCTCGTCCCGATGGTAAAAGCGATCCGTGTTTTGATTCATTGGCATGTTACGCGCTTTCCGAACACAATTTCTTGAGCTTTTTAACAGCCCGTGATGAACGAGATGCTAAACTCTAAAACTCTGAAACCCTAAACCGAGCGCCGTATTTACCCAAGGGCTAAAGATCCCAGGGGTCAGAGGTCACGAGCCCTCAGGGCTGTACATTAATCCAGCCGGGACTGAACACTAGCACTCAGTGAAAGCAGAAAACGAGATCTGCACCTAAACCTTCAGCAAACAACACACATCTCTCTAAAAACACGGCTGATGTCTGCGCTCTGTAAAGACGACCGGCCTCATCGCTGCCGCCACATTCCTCATACAGGGTTTTGTGCTTTCTCCGCAAATAGATGCGACTCTGTGTCTCACTGTCTCCTAAAAATACCGTCTCACAGTCCCTTGCTCTTTCTGCAAGATCTATTCATATCTGTTGCGCAGCAGAACGAGAACTGGCGACGCTGCTTTTGTGTTTATTCCCAGAGGAAAGCCGTATTTCTCAGAGGTCGCTCTTTCAAAGCTTGTCTCGGTTAAGAATCAACAGTGTCTCAGATGTTTCTATAAATTGAAAGAGCCAATAATTTGCCAATAAAAAAGTCTCTGACTTTTGACTGCATACTTTTGTATCTTGGCCAATATTATTCTTCCTCAGTATTTTTTACAAATTTTCTAAAATATGAAATATTCTATTCTTTTAAAATTCTTAAATCAAGATAGATTTACTGAAGAATGAAAATGACAAGATATTAAGTCTTGTTTTCTAAAAAAAAAAATAATAAATCAAAATTTTCCTTTGAATTACGTTTATTTTTCTGACCACACTGACATACTTTTTCTTGTTTTAAGCATAAAGAAATATTCCATTCGTTGATGCACAAAAGCATTAAATTTTTATTTATTTTTTTAAATAACACTAAATATCTTAAGTCATTTTGCTTCTCAAGTATATATTGATTTAAGAATGTTATGTTATGATATTTGTACCGGAAAACAAGATAAAAATACTGAATAAGAAAATATTTTTTTTGCAATATGTCGAGATATCTAGAAAAGATTACTGAGGAAAAATCTAAGAATCAAACAGTCTCCATTTGCCTTCCATCTAATCTCATCGATCTCAAAGAGAAACAAATGACATATTAAAGGGGACCTATAATGCTCTTGATTTTGTTTTTGGTCTCTGCTAGAATAGGTTTACATGCTTGAATGATCAAGAAACAAAAACAAAAACTGCAGCTTCTGTCCTCAGTCTGTCAGTAATGCTCTTTTTACTTCCTGTCTCTATTAAGCCCCGCCTTCTGACAAGCCCAGTGTGCTCTGATTGGTCGGTTGGACCAGTGTATTGTGATTGGTCAGTCAACGCCCCTTTACCATAACCGTGAGTTTCAACACACTACTAACTAACTCAACCAAGCCCCGCCCCTTTATTCTGCAT
>JARWKJ010000015.1:38012667-38325167 GCA_029959095.1 Rhinichthys osculus
GAAAAGAGCTGATGCTGCAAAGTATATTATGAGTGTTTTTTTTATCTTGCATACATAAACCCAAAACAAAATTAGGAACCTTTAAAATAGCTTTAAATTCAATGTCACTTCATTTTCACATAAATACATGTACAAGTGGTCTGACGAGGCAGCTCACAGAACCAGCTGAGTGAATGTGTGGCCGCGGTCCAGCCACACTGAGGAATTCTGGGATGTCTCCCAGCTGTAATGAGGTAAGAACTGGAAGATCAATTCCATCGTTCATCTGGAGGACATTAAATCTGTCCAACAGCTCTCCGCTGGCTGTAGGAGTCCAGTACCTGCCAGCCTGCCGACCACAAACCTCTACGGTAGCCATGTTTAAACTAACACAGAGATATCGGCACAGGGAGAGGGAGATTTGGCTTGGAAAAAAAGGGGAAATCCTATTTTTTTGCACCACTGTGACCTATGGAGTACCAAAATTCCCTGGATTTTACTCAGGCTAGCCCTATAGACGCCACCTACCACCGTCTGACCGCTGAGTGGGCATCAAAGATACACACATCAGGAGACCGACATGATTACAACACACTGTGGGCTGAGGACAGAGATGAAAGGAAGGAGAGGAGGAATTTGAAACACACACACACACACACACACTATTGCAAAAACTTAATAATAAATTAAATGTATAATAATGTATGCATAATAATAAATGTATAACAAAACAATGAAACTGAAATAAATATAATTGTATTTATAATAAAAAATAAAATAATACATAATATAATAAAATAAAATTTAAATTAAACATATTTATAATAAAAATATAATACAAAATTATAACAAAACAATATATAATTAAAATAATGTATGTATAATAATAAATGTATAACAAAATAATGAAACTGAAATAAATATAATTGTATTTATAATAAAAAATAAAAGAATACATAAAATAATAAAATAAAATTTAAATTAAACATATTTATAATAAAAATATAATACAAAATTATAACAAAATAATATTTAATTCAAATTCAAATTAAATATAATTGTATTTATAATAAATTAAAAACATAAAACGAATAATAACATTTAAATTAAATATAATTATATTTATAACAAAAATTACATAAATATTTAATAAAAAATGAAATAGAAATTAAATATAATTGTATTTATAATTAAAATAAAATGCAAAATTATAACAAAATAATATAAAATTTTAATTAAATATAATTGTATTTATATAATTAAAATAAAATGACTACATCCTACCCCTAAAAGGTAAACTGTTGACAAAAACAAATGTTCCTTTGAATATTATAAATGAATTAATTGTGGGTTTTGTCAGACTTGCCTATAGCCTACTTTTGGGGATAAATAGTGAACATACGCACAGACAACTTAAACGTGAGGCCTTTTGAATGTGTTTGGCTATACAATCATGCATATAGTTTAAGGATACAATACAACTGATTTCCAGTAGGAACTAAGTTTTGAGTTTTCGAAGTTTTTACCAAGACTGTAAGCCTACAGTCCTATGGCTGTCGTTCGGGAAAAACCCAACAGGTCATATTTGGCTGGTAACCCCAAAAAATGTTACAAGCAATTTAAGAGCCCCACATTGATTAATAAAATGGAAGACGGCTGACAAAAAAAAAGTCTGATCATAATGAAACGGATGCTTTGAGTTTCAGGAGCACTGGGCCAAGATCAGAGATTACGGCAATGGCGAAATACTGTAATTTACCCTCTCTGACACATGATGAATAAGAGCTATTAGAAAAATACCGCAAAAATATTTGCCCAGCAATTAGCGGGAAGGATTTACACATTTTTAATTCGTTGGGAAAATACGCAGAGCGGTCGGCATGTTTACGTTGGGCCGCGTCATTAAAGGGCATTTTCAGTGTAGCCCGACTCAAGCTTCCTTAAACAAACACCTGTGGGACGGGGTTACATGGCATGAGCGGGTGACGGCTGGAGGGGTCCGTCCACCAAACGCATGTGCACCTGTGAGGCTTGTTTAGCTGCCGCTGACCAGTTCCATATGGCGGGAGGAATGAGAACGTACACACCACCTACATTACCAGTGCTAACAAACCAGCACACCCTGTTAACCGCTACACGTCGCAACAGAGCACTCAATCCATGTGAACTACAGTTCCCACCAAAATACCCTAGTCACTACAGTTATTGCTCCGACTGTGAAATCGTAAAGATCTGAATTAAAACAGTGTATTTAATTTAAAGCCACTGGTGGCTGATACCAAATTTATAGTAGTAATGTTAAAAACTTTTTTTTTCTTTTTTTTTTTAAATATGTTTGAATAAAATGTAAGTGGTTCTTGCCCATGCAAAACTTACCGCCATGATGCTATGAAGGTTGCCAGGGTGTTGCTATGTGGTTGTTATGGTGTTCTAGATGGTTCCTTGATCGGTGTTAGAATGTTCTGTGTGGTTGCTATGTGGTTGCTAGGTATTCTGAGTGGCTAACAGTTGCTATGAGGTTACTATGGTGTTCTATATGGTTGCCAGGGTGTTGCTATGTGATTTGCTAAAGTGTTCTTCAGTAGTTTCATTCCTGGGTTGTTGTTAGAATGATCTGTGCGGTTGCTATGTGGTTGCTTGGTATTCTGAGTGGCTTACAGTTGCTATAAGGTTACAATGGTGTTCTAGATGGTTGCCAGGGTGTTGCTATGTGGTTTGCTAAAGTGTTCCTCAGCAGTTTTAAGCACATTCCTGGGTGGTAGCTAGAATGTTCTGTGTGGTTTCTATGAAGCTGCAAGGTTTTCTGAGTGGTTTTCAGCATGTTGCTATGATGTTAATATGGTGTTCTAGATGGTTTCCAGGGTGTTACTATGTGGTTGCTAAGGTGCTCTTAAATAGTTTTTAGCACATTACTGTGTGCTTGTTTGCTATAATGTTATGTGTGGTTCCTATGCAGTTGCTAAGGTGTTCTGAGTGGTTTATAGCATGTTGCTATGGGGTTACTATGACGCTTTAGATGATTTCCAGGGTGTTGCTATGTGGTTGCTAAAGTGTTGCTAAAGTGTTTTGGGTGGTTGTTAGAACACATTAGTTGCTAAGTATGCGGTTACTATGGTGTTCAAGATTGTTGCCAGGTTGTTGCTAAGTGGCTTGCTAAAGTGTTCTTCAGTAGTTTTATTCCTGGATCGGTTTTAGAATGTTCTGTGTGGTTGCTATGCGGTTGCTATGTATTCTGAGTGGTTTACAGTTGCTATGAGGTTACTATGGTGTTCTATATGGTTGCCAGGGTATTGCTATGAGATTTGCTAAAGTGTTCCTCAGCAGTTTTAAGCACATTCCTGGGTGGTTGCTAGAATGTTCTGTGTGGTTGCTATGCAGTTGCTAAGGTGTTCTGAGTGGTTTATAGCATGTTGCTATGAGGTTACTATGATGTTCTAGATGATTTCCAGGGTGTTGCTATGTGGTTGCATGGATATTCTGGGTTGTTGCTAGGTGGATGTTTAACCAGCTCTGTCTCTAGGCTCAGTTCCCTCCTTTCTATACGGGAAAAAATAGTTTGACTTCCCAAAATATATGTAGAATATACTGTATAAGATAAATAAATGTTGCAAACAGCAAAAATATACAGTATATTTTCTGAAATTTTAAATATATTTTCTATAAACCATCAAATGGCTAAATATTTTAGATTATGTATTTTAAGGATTTTCTGTAAATGCACTATATCTATTTGTTTAAAATACATTTTAGACAATATAAATATATTTACATTGAAAAAATATATCAACCCATGAGAGGAAATATCAGTTAATTAATCAACAACAACAAAAAAATATATATATGTGTTTGACCATTTTTGAAATATATTTTAAATGTATATCTGAATTTTTTTTGCCGAAAATGGTGCGTCTGATCACTTAGTAAAGTAGTAAACGCTAAACATGAATACTTGGCATTAAGAGTTTGTCCAAATCACTAGTTGTAAGTCATAGTAGCACTAGCAGTATTCCAGTGTCTCTCCCGCTGTTCTCTTTCCTTACACAAACAGATCTGTCGCCTGCACATCATGACCACTCAGCATCCCGCCCCCCCTTCACACCTGTCAATCATTCCGCCGTGAAGGTCCTGACCAGGGCAAAGAACAAACGGCACCTTCATGATCACCCCGCCTGGCCCAATCTGAGCGGGAATCTACCGGGAATGAGGCCTCGGCACGTCAAGGAGAGTCTACATACAGGATGTTTGATATTTCAATTCATACAAAAAAACAGTTTTTCCATGTTTAGCTAGCCATGCTTGAACATCTTGAATGTTGGATGCACGAAGCTTCTCGTTGTGGGAGTGATTACAGTCATAAACTCATTCTGCTCAGGCACAGGGAGGTGTTCTGTGTTTTAATTGGCCGCTCCTGCTCTATCTCTGTTCGTTCTGATGTACGGTCTGAAACCGGAGCCACAGGAAGTGGCCCTGTCTTGTCAGCGTAGACAAATTATTCCATTGACAAAAAAGCAGGCTGTTTTTCTTTCCGTTTTTTTTTTTTTTCAGCTTTTGCGTCGTTGTTTTTGTATCCCCCCCTAATGTACCAGACGGGCCTCTTTTTAAAAGCTGTTACCTGAGTTATTGAGAGGGGATGAAAAGACGGCCCACGGTTTCGTGCTCTTCGATGCGGCGCAAACCCCTGCGCTCAGGACAAATCTCCCAGGAGGTTTGTGGTATTCCGGCCCGTTGAGCCTCAGGACCCCCTTTCCCAGTTTTTAGGCCATGCTGGAAATTCCGTGAAAACAGTGCCTGGATGAAAACCAGGTCTATATTTACATTTCCTTTGAAAAGGGTTTCAGGCTTATCATCGAGTCAGGCGTATCACCTTCCTCTGCAAACTCATCTCGAAATCAGCCTCGCTACGAGACGCCGAAATATGCAGAAAATATCCGAGGTTGAAGATCATGTTGACTCAAATGCGAGTTCCCGGAAAAGTGAGCATGTTGTGCTTTTTTGTGTGGTGTTTGCAAAGACAAGCATCACTTTTACTTTTACTGTGTGCCGCTTTAAAAGACTTTTGTTTTCTTTTGAAATGTATCAAAAGTGACAGTAGAGACATTTATAATGTAAAATAAATGTGAAATCCTGAATCCTGAAAAATGCATCACAGTTTCCACAAAAATATGAAACTGTTTTCAACATTGATAATAATCATAAATGTGTCTTCAGCAGCAAATCATCATATTAGAGTGATTTATGAAGGATCATGTGACACTGAAGACTGGAGTAATGATGCTGAAAATTCACAGGAATAACAATATATTCACATAGAAAACAGCTATTTTGAATTGTAATAATCAGCTATTTTGAATTGTAGGTAATAATTCACAATATTGCTGTTTTTACTGTATTTTTGATCAAATAAATCCAGCTTTGGTGAGCATAAACATAAAAATAAATCGTAGTATTTATGCTAACCCCAAGCTTTTAAAACATTAACCACTCAGCCTTTTTAACCTGTCCGACAATAAAACATGCAAAACAATCCCGAAGACTAAGCACAGGGTGAAAGGTCAAATGCGACCATCCTGAACACTCATCTGAGGTGATTCGCAACCGTGCGACCCAAAGCCACCTACGCCCTCAGGACGAGTTAACCTCTGGGCTCTGATTAGGGGCCGAGAGCCGTCCCGTCCCGGGGAACCCCTCTCTCTCCGGCCCGGGTCTCGTCTCTACAACCCCTCCGCTGGGTAATTGTTTGCAAACCTCCACACTGGCCGCCCCGGGGCACACAGTGGGCACAAGCGTGGTCATTCTCACCGCGCTGACCCTAAAGCTAAACAGGGTCACTCACCGGCCCCATTTAGCTCTGCCCACAGGCCACCGGGCTCAGTTGACCCTTGACCCCAGTGATTAAATATCGGCCAGATTCATCTGCAAACATTTAGGCAGTGTCACCTCCGCCGAGCCCCCGTGACACTCGTGCAATGCTGTCAGATTCTGCACGAGCTCGGAGCAAGCACACACATCAGTTCATCTCGCAACGGCTGGAGGTCACTGAGCTCTGTTACAAAACCTAATCAGCGCCCTGCCTGAACAGCAGCTAAATTATGCTGCATTTTGGTCAAACAAACTAATAATGCATAAATGCTTACGTTTTGAGAACATTATTAAAGACCAGATCACTTTGAATCGTTCTGTTAACGTTACTGGAAGAACCTTCCAAGAACGTTGAGAAAGTGTGCACTGCAAAAAAATTATTTTTGTCTCGTTTTCCATTACAAATATCTAAAAAATCTTAAATCAAGATGCATTTACTTGAGAAGGAAAGGAGTTTATGCTTAAAATAAATATATATATATATATCTGTCAATGGGGTAAGAAAAATAATCTTGTTTTCTCTTTGAATTAAGTATTTTTTTCTAACCCCACTGGTTTCTTGTTTTATTAAGCATAAACTCACTTCATTTTGATATATTCCTCAGAAAATAAGACTTGCTTCTCAAGTATCTTTATTTAAGAATGTTTAGATATTTGTACTGGAAAAGACAAGACAAGTGAAATGTGTTTATGTGCATTATGTATATATATATATATATAACATTGCATTGTTAGTTAAAGGGATAGTTCACTTTAAATAGTAATAGGTCAAAGCGTTTTTGTCTGTCAGTCATATAATGCAGGTCTATGGTCACCACCTCAAAGAGCATGTATTTATATTTATTTATAGTATTTATATCGTTTTTACCTCTTGTAACGCACAGACCGAAGCGCTCCGCGCCCTCAGATCACTTGGACGTGGCTGTGCTTACAAGAGGTAAAAACGATATAAATACTGTTCGTTTTCTCACACAAACCGCTCGTTTCGTGTCTTAGGCCATCAATGTGTCCTTACATTTACGAGTCATTAAATCATGTTTAATTTGGACTTCTCTGTGCATGCTCTTTGAGGTGGTGACCATAGACCTGCATCATATGACTGACAGACAAGAACGGTTTGACCTAAAAATATCAAAATTGAAACTACTGTGGAAACAAAGACACCGACATCTTAGATGCCCTTGAGGTAAGCTAAAAACATACCAAAAATTAATTTCAAAGTGAACTATCCCTTTAAACAGGATGCTAATGGCAAACATTCTCCACGCTGCCTAGGTAGTGAACAGCAAATAATCAAACTGAGCCATTAGCAATAATATGCAAAACACATCAACTTACAGTATAAGACTTGTGAATCTAATCAGATTTAAGAACCGTCCGTTGTGACAAAACCACACACACTTCCCGAACCTGAAAGCCTCCAAACGTGTCTCAGATTAAACTGATTTGGTAAGGATCATAGGACAGGATTCTTCAGCGTGACCTCTGAACTCTGACCTACCAGTCTTCCTGAGAGGGAAGTCCTCTCTGTAGTCCAGGCCAGAGGTCAGAGGGTATTTGAAGGTGGGCGGAGTCTCTCCTAGAGGAGGGGAGCTCTGTTCGGCAGGACCCGGGTGGGCGGAGCTGTGGTGACATCATGAGAGCACGTTACACTTTTCATACTTTTGATTCCACTCACATTCTATTCTATTTTGCTAAACACTCACATGGAAAAGAAGTGTAAACTGTAGAATAAGGAGGGTGATGATGTACCTGTACCACAGTTTTGAGCGGCTGAGAGGGTAACCAGCGCCGGACACAGACGGGTCTTTAGCCGATTTACTCATCAGAAAGTCGTGCAGTTTCTGACGAACTTCAGTACTTGCCATCGCACCTGCGGAAAACATGTTAGAAACTTATAGAAAGTCAGCCTATATGTGACTCTTAATATGTAATGGATATATATAATTAATATGGAACTGATGTGAAATTTTCTTTAATATATGTAGCTGCCTAATATTTATTTTTAAATAATTACCAGTAATTAATTTTCTTTTATGTATTTAATATATATTCAAATAAATGTACGTTTTTTCAATTTAATTGTTCATATTTATGTTTTTTTTATTTTTTTTTATAAACTAAATATTTATTCTTGTAATCAAGCTAGACATTATCTCAAGCAAACAGTAATTTTCTATAATTTTACATTTTAATATTTAAATATATCTGTTAATTATATTTTAATTTAAATATGATATTTAAATAATTATTATATTATTAATATAATAAAAAAGATTAAATATGATATAGTTATATTATTAAAATATATATTTTATTTAATATATTTTACAATTACGGTAAGTCTAATAGTTTTCCTTGCAATTCAGCGATTTAAAAGATAAAATATTTGTGTGTGCTATCTCTATTCTAAGTATGCTTGACAAATAAAATTTGATATTGTTAAAAGTTTTGTTCAGGTGTCTTAGTATAAGCCATAATATTTTTATATAATGAATTCAGTGCCTTTTTATTATTTGATTTTCTCCCTCTGCTCATGTTACATGTGCAACTCAGAAAGGAGAGACGTGTGCAGGAACAGCGTCACCTAGTGGTGAATCAAACCATTTTCAGGATTAAGTCACAGCTGAATAGTTTCTGGACATTAAAAAAAAGTAGTCATTATTCATTTTCAAGTGTATAGCCTAAAGAAAAAACTATAGGGCCAATTTGGGGAAGTCAGGGAAGGGTTGTTGCTCACTCTCTTTAGATCGCTCCTTCCGTCTGTGGTGCTGGTGTTTCTGTGTTTCTCTCCTGTGGAGCTCCTTCTCGTCCTCGCGCACCTCCTCTCTCTCCTCCTCACACACCAGCCGACGCTCCTCAGCGAACACCTCCTGCTGCTGCCGTAGAGTTAGCAGAGCCTGCTGGAGCTGACGGAGCAAAACACAGATAAAACCTCCATCCTAAACGCACACAAGCACAGAGGTAAACAACATGGCTGATGTTTAGAGATCAAACTGACTTCAGATTGATGTATTGGCGATAAACTGCAAAAAAATGTTTTTCATAATTATGATCATTATAATTATGATTTTTTTATTTATTTTTTTATCTTTGTTTCCGGTCCAAATATCAAAAAATTCTTAAATCAAGAAGCATTTACTAGAGAAGTAAAATGGCATAAGAAATTATATCTTGTTTTCTGGGGGGGAAAACATCTAAATTAAGTGAGTTTTTGCATAAAAAAGCAAAATGATCTGCCAATGGGGTAAGGAAAATACCCCCAAAAATACTTGTTTCCATTTGAATTAAGATTATTTTTAAGCTCAAAAACAAAATAATACTCCAAGGCACTCGAATTGTGTAGAAAAAAAGTTTAAAAGCCTTTATTTGATCATGGCTTTTATCAATAAAATTGGTGACAGATACACCTACGCCTAAGATTATTTTTCTTGTGTTCCATTTGAATTAAGATATAATTTCTTATGTCATTTTACTTATCTATGCTTCTTGATATAAGAATTTTTAGATATTTGGACTGCATGGAAAAGTGTCAAAAATACTAAGAAAAGCATTTTTTGCAGTGTATACATTGTCCCCAATAAATATTTGGACATTTTGTGCACACTTAATGTATTAATGTAGTATTAAATAACAAATATGAATACGTTTTTTTTGCATTGTGACAATCATCTCCAATGAGAGCAGCAGGCGTAATGATATGACGCAGCGCCTGAAAATAGTTCCGTTGTGTTGACGGAAGGTGGCCTATTTTCAGGCGCTGCGTCATATCATTACGCCTGCTGCTCTCATGGTACGGCAGTGAAGTTTCTTGATTATTACGCAGGAATGAGAGTATAGTTCCTAGCCATATCAGCCTAGAAAATCGCAACTTTACATTTTCCGTCGGTCTTAGTGCACGATGTAACTACAGAAGAGTCAAGTTTTAAATAGGAAAAATATCGAAACGCTTTGGTCATTTTTTTTTTTAGAAATGCTAATGGTCTTGTCCACTTCAATGATGTATGCTAAGCTATGCTAAAAGTGGTACTGCCAGAACCGGAGATCGGCTGAATGGATTCAAAAACGGTAAAACTCAACAGTTTAACTCTGGGGGAGTTGTAAAATGAGCCTATTTCCAAAAAAAGTGGAGTATCCCTTTAAAACTGCAGTGAACCAAAGACGGTCTCAAAAACACGAAATCGCTGGTGTTTCTGACGTCACAAACGACCTTAACCAATCAGATCAACGTGTGATCGTCAACGAGTAGATCTCTGAGCTGAGTGAGTGGAGGCGGGGCTCATTTGCATATTCATAGAATCGCGTACTAAATGAGAGAAGGGTGTCGAGTTACATTCAAGCTGTTGTAAGGAAAAAACGTTCAAATAGGTCATATTGGTGATCAAAGGGGAGTTTAAAGGGATCAAATTATTGACTACAGGGGGACTTTAATAAAGTATATGGCCTTATTAGGAGATGATCAACAATATTCACTTCACCTGTGACTGGTCATAATGTTTTGGCTCTTATTGCTATTTGCACTTCTGACTATATGCTTCTGTATTTCATTGGCTTTGTACTGTACTCTGCACATTGACTCAAGCTGAATCTAATCTAAATCTAATTGATCAGAAAACATACTTTACTAACTAAACATGCAAAAAGTTTAAAGATTAAAGGAACACTCCGACTTTTTGGGACTTTAGCCTATTCACCTTATCCCCCAGAGTTAGATAAGTCCATACATACCTTTTTCATCTCCGTGCGTGCTATAAGTCTGTTTGACGCACCCACCGCTAGCCTAGCTTAGCACAAAGACTGGATCTAAATGGTTGCAGCTAGCATACTAATCCAAATAAGTGACAAAATAACGCAAACATTTTCCTATTTACATGTTGTGATTTGTATAGTCACAGAGTGTACAAAAAACTACGTCACATGAGACACAGACATATTTTAACAGTATAAATACTGGGAACTATATTCTCTGAAGGCGAAGCATTGCTACTTGGGCGGAGTGATAACCGCAGCACCTGAGACCCAAACTCTGAACGAACTCTCTGCTCCTCACCACGGCGCGTCTCAGGTGCTGCGGTTATTACTCCGCCCAAATAGCAGTGCTTCGCCTTCAGAGAATATAGTTCCCAGTATTTATACTGTTAAAATATGTCTAGGCTAGCTGTGGGTGCGTCAAACAGACTTATAGCACGCACGGAGATGAAAAAGGTATGTATGGACTTATCTAACTCTGGGGGATAAGGTGAATAGGCTAAAGTCCCAAAAAGTCGGAGTGTTCCTTTAAGATTAAAAGTCACTGAAAATGAAATAGTGCAGATAACCATTACTTTAATATTTTGTGACTTACTTTTGTGGCCCAATTTGAACAATTCTGCATGTACGCACTCCTTCAATGCTTTACACACACACACACACACACACACACACTGAGGTAATGAGATCAGCTGAGTAGCTCTTACTAAATCGATTCATTTCCTGCAGGCCAGACTGGTGACCTTAAACCACACTGACCTGCTTCAGAAAGGAAGATCAGCTTCATCCGATCTACAAATATCTGACACAAACAGCGTCTTGATTTGACTAATGAATGGACTAACGGCATGTGTGGGTGGAGTTTGCTCTAATGGAAACAGAGTTTTATATGGATACGTCACATTGTCGTCATTGCATGTAAGTTCCTGGTATCCTCACACAGATTACAAGTAACCAGGTTTAGAGATAAACTTGCACACACGGCCAAACTGTTTTCTTTTTGTTTTCCCAGTACAAATATCTAAACATTCTTACTCAAGATTTCTCATTTACAATCAATAACTTGAGATACAAAAATATGTCAAATGAGAAGTATTGTTTCCTAAAAAATATATATATAGATTTTTATTATTATTATTATTTGGTACGTTTTTACTGAAGACAAGAACAAATATCTGCCAATGGGGTCAGAAAAATAAAATGAATTTTTTTTTATGACCCCACTGACAGATATGTTCTTATTTTAAGCATATACTCACTTCATTTTGATACAGTTTTCACAACCAGACTTAATATCTTAAGTAATTCAAGTAAATGTATGTTTCGATATTTATACTAGAAAACAAGACCAAGTAGGAAAATAAATTTTGGAAGTGCAGTCACGGTTGGTGATTTATCTATCCTATTAGTTTAACAATTTATGATTATCCTTTCTAAACAGTATGATAAATGCAAAGTGTGCATGTTTATTTGCAGTGTGTGGTTTTTCCATCTGGGGTCATTGTAAATAAAGGCTGATTCCCAGCTAACAAAATTATGTGTAACACTTTATTTTAAGGTGGTGTAGTTACACGTTACTACATAGTAATAACAGTAAATTGTGCATAATTACAAGTAACTAACCCTAAACCAAACCCTAATCGTAACTCTATAGTAAGTAGTTAATATTAATATTAAATTGTACTTATTTGAGTACAATGGCCCTCATTTATTAAAAGTGCGTACACCAAATTTCCAGCGTACACTCAAAACCACGGTGACTTTGAGATTTATCAATATGGCGTACGGCACGTTCAAATCCTACGCCAGCTCAGGAGGTGGTGTACATGTACGCACGTTTTGAGTTAGTGCGGAAATGCGCAGAAAAACAATCCCTAACACCACAAACGCACTGACAAACTAAAAGATATGATATATTATGACCCACAGTAAAAAAACAACAACAACATAGTAATTATAAACAACATGGACTGTGCGCTTTACCCTGACGTTTCAGGGTTATCCCCGGCAGGTGCGCACGGACTGGGTTCGGTAATGAAAGGCTTTCAATGACCAAAAAATAATTCAGACTGACAAAATAATAAAAATTACATTCTTCTTCTTTTAAATAATAATAACGACATTCTTCTTCTAAATAACCATAAGCGTCATTAATAATAAAAATCATAAATGGTAATGGTAAATGGTAATAATAAGAACAACATTACAAATTGTCATGCAATTATTAATGTGAATGAATGGTACTCCACATCACATCCTCATCATCATCACAATTGTACACCTACATGTGACGTGATTCGAAATTGAATGCTAATTCAAAAGACGTGCTGTAAAATAATGCATTGTGATAGGTCATTTCGGCTCCACGTCAGAGAAGTTTCTCTTCTTTGCCGTCTTCCGTGTGTTAATGGTGTAAAATGAGGGCGTGGGGGAAGCGGAGACTTGAATATATAGGGGCGTGCTATTCTAATGACGATCGTTTTCAGCCGCTGGATTTATCAAGGACAGGCATTGCGTACACCTGGATTTCAAAGGTACGCACAGCTTCATAAATCAGGCGGTGAGAGGAGTGTAAGCATAATCTAACGCCAACATATACGCCCGTTTCTACGCAAGAATGATAAATGAGGGCCAATGTAACTACTTCACCTTAAAATAAAGTTTAAAGAACGTTTTGTGAACGTTCATCATTAAGTTATGAAAATGTTATTTTTGAATTTTCTCTTAACGGTCAAAATGTCAAGTTTTTCAAATGCTTTAAAAAAAATTTTTGTGAAAGAGGCCATATATCCTTTTTCATAGGCTTGATTTTGTTTTTGGGCTCTACTAGAATAGGTTTACAAGCTTGAGTGATCAAAAAACACATTATTTTCTCCATATTCTCCATTGTTGCAGCTCCTCTCTTCCCAGTCTGTCAGTATCGCTCTGTTTAGTTCCTGTCTCTATGAAGCCCCTCCTTCTGAAAAGCACAGTGTGCTCTGATTGGTCGGCTGGATCAGTGTGTTGTGATTGGTCAACGCCCCTTACCATAACCGCCAGTTTCAACACACTACTAACTAACTCAACCAGGTCCCGCCCCTTTATTTTGCATATTAATTATTTAAATGAGGAATATTGTGACGTGTTCGTTCCCGGAAGAAAACTCAAGACCACAATGGAGGCGTTTCAGGGAGTTCAGAATATAGAGAATAACTCCCGCTGGAGGGACTTCGTACTTTGTAATTTTGAGCATTTTCACGCTCATACAGCAACATCACACACTAAAGACACTAAATAACAAAATAAAGTATTATGGGTCCCCGTCGTTGGAAACATTCCATTTTATCATTACGCAAACAATGTTCGATGAACATGTATAAAAGCAAGTAGTAAAAAAATTTAAATGTTTGATGAATATTCATCAGGGGGAAAAAAAATGTTCCTTGAACAATATATTAATAATGCCTCTGAGAGAACGTATACCTTGCCAAAGTTGTGGGAGGGTTCCCTGTGAGATGGCTGTACCTTGATGTGCTCCTCGAGCTGGGCCTGATGTTGTCTCAGCAGGTTCTGGTGCTGCTTCTGGAACTCAGAGATGAGCAGCTGTTTCTGGATCTGCTGCTGTCTCTGGATCAGAAGCAGCTCGCGCTGTAACTGCTTCTCCCAGTCATCCGAATCACGGTCCCAGTCCAACATGCTGACCTCAGATGTGCCCGACGCGGACAACCCCTCTGAGTCTGAGAGAGAGAGACAGCACAAACACACTCAGCAAAGAGTTTAAACTCGATTAAATGCAACAAAGCCACACTTGAGATTACCTATAGCTTTGCTCAAATCTGATTCATTTAAGCTAAATTGGTTTATGGACAAGTACCGTTTTAATGCCACAGATTGCAAACTTATTTCTGAGACTAGCTCATATGTGAAGGATTGCAGTGTTAGCTGCATGAAAATGACAAATTAAAACCCTTCTTTCGAGTCTTTAAATAAACCCAAGGGCAATTACGGGCATAATCTACAGGGAGGGTCTTTTTATGGGGTCTGTTTCAAATGCCTTGAGCGTAAACACAGAGGAATTTCAACAACCTCCCGTTCGAGGCCGAAATCTTATTTGAGCTCAATCTAAAGCGAGACACCGTGTGACTGTCATGTTTGAGCTGCACTTAATGTATTTTTACACAGGTGAAAAAAAGGAAAGGCGTTTGGTGCAGGATATGTGTGTGTTTCGAGAGAGAATGATCTGGTCTCACGCCCTAAAAAAGCAGCGCTGTAAAAATGCGCTCGTAAACATGACCTTAATCTGCTGCTCCAATCTCCTCACTAATAAACCTATTACTGCATATATGCTGTTTTCTTTATAGAGCACACAAACACAACCAGAGATAACAATGAGATAGACTTTCAGTTTCAGTGTATCAATATACAGAATCTCAAACAGTTTCTTCGATGTTCCTCCTGAGGAAAAGACCCTCATGCGTGTCTCCTCTTGAGTTTCAGATGAGGAAAAATATGCTTTGGTAAATCATGGTTATAAGATTCAAATTATGACATGAAAAGTCGAAATGATGACATACCAAGTTATTATGAGACCATAAGAGAAATATGAGATAAGAAAAAAATGTTTTTTATGTCATAATTACGATTTAGTATCTCGTAATTTCTACTTTTTATGGCATAATTATGACTTTTTATCTCATTATGACTTAGTATCTCATAATTTCGAATTATGTCATAATTTTGACTTTTTATGCCGTAATTTTGATTTAGTGTCATAATTTTGTCTTTTTATGTCATAATTATTTCTTTTTTTCACAATTATGACTTTTACGTGATAGTTATGACTTGTATGCCATTATTTCAACTTTTTCCTCATAATTATGACTTATTACCGGTATGTCATAATTTTGACTTTGTATGTGATAGTTGTGACTTAGTATGTCATAATTGTGACTGTTATCTCATATTTATTATTTTTTATGCCATAACTTTTTGTGATAGTTGACTTATAGTCTGTCATACTTTCGACTTTATCTCAATTATGACTTAGTAGGTCACAATTGTGACTTTTATCTCATAACTTTTATGCCATAATTATGACCTTTTTATCATTATTATTACTAGTCTCTCATGATTTTGATGTCAAATGACTTAATTTCATAGTTATGACTTAGTATGACAATTTCTACTATATCTCATGTAATGATTATGATTTTAGTGTGTCATAAATTTGACATTTATTTCATAATGTTTACTTTTTATGTCTTTGTAACGGTCACCAGCTGTAGTGTCCTTGAAAGCCACCCACAACAGACTATGTTCATTCCCTCACAAACTACATCTCCCATAATTCTCTGCCTGGACTCATAATTAGCACTCATTGTTTTCACCTGTGTCTCATCTTCTTGTTTGCTCACCCTTTATAACCCTGGTTATTTCTGTCATTCCCTGCAAAGTCTTGTTTAGTGTCACACTGCAATTCCACGCATTCTCCTGGTTTTCTTTATCTTAGTTTTCGTTTATTCTTCTGTCCGGTTTCTTGGTTTCCTCTGTTTTTGCCTGTGCCCCTATATATGACCCTGTTATTGTTTGGACTGATTACCCAGTGTTTATGACCTTTGCCTGTTTCTGACTACGATTGTGGATTACCCTTTCAATAAAACTGCATTTAGATCCTCAGAGCAGTTCGTGACAGTCATGATTCTGACTTTTTACCTTATAATTATAGTATGTCAAAATTGACTTTTTATGTCATAATTATGATTTACCAAAGTATGATTTATTTTTTGGTTACATTTTATTTTGATGGTCCACTTTAGACAATCTACTAACTGTAAGTAACTTTGCAACCACATGTCACCTAGCAGTCATTATAGTACTAGACTGTAGTAAACTGTTCGGTTAGGTTAGGAGCATCAAAATAACGTGTTATATTAAGCAGACAATCTACTAATACTCTAATTAGAGTTAGTTGACATATAGTTGCAAAGTTACTTATAGCTAGAATGACTAAAGTGGACCATCGAAATAAAGTGTTTTTTTATGTGGCTGAAATTGGACTTCCATAAGAGATCTCAATGATGTGCTGGGGTTTGACAAGATATCAAAGTCTCCAATCATACGTCAGGGATCTTAATATGAACTCAAACATTTATATCTAATTCTTCAATGATCAAACAATCTGAGCTGCTCTCCACATTCATTTTATACTGCACTGTAGCTCTATACTCTAAATACTCTATACCTCGGTGCAATAAAACCTCCCTCTGGTCACACAGTTGTTCTTTGATGGTGGGTTATGGGGGTAACCATGCAATAGGCGACAGTTGCATTCGACTCAGAATATCAGCATCATGTCCACGTTCGAGCGATGAAATAAAAACCGCCTCGTTGTGAAACCATCTCTTGCCACAGAGACTCCACCGGGCCCCCGGCCCAGAATACACAAACCACAAAAAGCACAGGCCACCAAAACAGAACCACAACACTGGCCAAAGGTGTCAATCGACACCAAAAATACTGCGGCATGTGCTCTGAACGCAATAAAAGACACCCATGAGACAACTCTCTGACTCTCAAAACCTTCACTTCAAAAACATCTCATCTTTGTTTCTCCTCCTGTTATTAAAAAACAGCGTGCATTATAAATAAAGCCTTCCGGTATGTAGTTACGTGAGGAGTTAACTCAGACGGAACGATAACCGGGGCTAATCTTAGCATCCTAATGCCTTAAGCCCAGAATACGGTGGCTAAGAATAGTCAGACTTGAAGTCAAGAGGCCAGAACATTCAACATGCAGCCGCGGGCAGTAAGGGAGCGCAGAGGGGTAAATAACTGCCCTCTCACGCCATTCCTAAAGCGGGACGCTCACAAACACACCTGAGCACAACACAACCCTGTCAAAAGATGTTTCTCAGAAACGACAAATCAAGTATGAAGTAAACACGCATCCACCTGCTAAACACTGATTTCACTTGACAACATTAGATTCTGCAATTATTCAGCAGGTGACAGTAAAGAATGTTGCAAAAGATTTCTATTTCAAATAAATGCTGTTCTTTTGAACTTTCTATTTGTTAAAAATCCTTGTTTTTAACAATCAATTTGCAGTTTGCACAAAACAAATATGAAGCAGCACAACTAAATATTTATCAAATGTTTCTTATCAGCATATTAGAATGATTTCTGAAGGATCATGTGACACTGAAGACTGGAGTAATGATGCTGAAAATTCAGCTTTGCAATGCGAGTTCAAAAGGAATGAATTTGGTTAGACGTTTGCGCTTATATGCGTATGCAAACCATGTGTGACAATGGGGGTTGTGCTATCAATTTTACCTTCTTAGTGTGCACTTTCTCATCACTAGCCAAGTGCATACATTTAGTGCATAGTATAAATATGCTAAATGGGACGCACACACACACTTGGATGAGCTCTCATTCCCTGCAGACACGCCAGGTGTCTAAGAGAAACAGTTCCTCACAGTCGACACACATGCTAAAAACAGGAGTTGCACTGTTGAACTCTTGCTAACTCATAGAGTTACCAAACTGGAGATTAATAGCTCTGTTTGGAAGCATACTGTACTGCTCTCACTGCAAAAAAAAAAAAAAAAACAACAGTATTTCTGTTTTGTTTTCCAGTATAAATATCTAAAAATTATTGAATCAAGATATATTTAGGCCTACTTGAGAAGGAAAATGACATAAGATATTAATATCTTAGGCCATTTTGATTCTCAAGTAAATCTTAATTTAGGAATGTTAGATATTTGTACTGGAAAACAAGATTTTTGTTTCACTCAATGTGCAAATAATTGAGGTAATGTGACAACAATTTAGCATGCAACTGATTAAAATGTTTATCGTTGCACAATTCATTCTAATTTTTTAATTATGCAACGCATAGGCAAAATGCAGTATACTGCACAGTATTCAGTAAGAAACATAACTTGCTGCTGGATTTTATCTGTAAAGGGCCTGACTAACAGATGAGTGTCTGGTGTTTATATACAACAGAGTCATGAGGAAACATGATGTGAATCATTTGATGTGAGTCATTTGCTTTTGTTAAATGAAACAATGGATTATTATGTGACATATGAAACTATCTGACATCTCAATATAGATTTGACCTGGTCAAGAGCTGATGAATCATCTACAAATAGTGTGATGTGAAACAGACTGCAGAAACAGACTGCAGAGATCTCGATATGAACTCAAACACTTCTCATCATCGACTTCTCCCAAGAGCACATGACCTGAGCTGCTTTTCACGTTCATTTTAAAGCTCTAAACTCTTACTATATATTGTAATGTTTGCTCGTTTGCACATTGGCTAAACCATGCCAGGATATTACATATATGACTACTATTTGTGTGTATAGCGACATTTGAGCAACACAATTTACCTGAGCTCGACGACCTCACACATGTGATAGGCCTACCTGATCATCTCCTTAATATTTCATTTGTTTCTGGTACACTGTAGAAAAGACTGTCTTACTCAGGTTTACTGACAATTATCTAAACGTGTCTTTAATTAAGACACATTTACTTGAGAATTAAAAGGGGGAAAAAGCGAATTTATCCTTAAAGTCCCTGTAAAGGCAATTCTACAAAAAAATTCTAAACACATTATAAATGTTGCAAATGTATTGCTAAAACATATTACAAAGACTGTGAACTGTGAAGTACTGAATTGTGGAGTTAGACCGTTAAACAGTTTTTCACCATTGCTATTTTCCGGATTTTTTGGGCGGGGCTAATAAAGGGCTCGATGACGCACTGGAGCCCCTGAGCTCGTGGACACGCCCCTACTTGATGACGCACTGAGGCTGCCAAACAATAGAACACATTCGCATCAGTTCGGCGCTCAATCGCGAGCTACTGTCAGTACTAGTCTATTAGTTACTTACTACAGCCTACAGTTTTCTAGCTAGCTGTGCCTTCGACACGAAAATGCATAGGCTACTACCTGGATGCGATCATGTATAAAACAGATTGGTGTCTTTATTTAAATTTCCTAAAAACGATCACATCAAGAAGAGGTGGATTTATTTTGTGAAGAGCCAACCTTGATGGAGAGCTGAGGATCACCGCCAACACCCGGCTCTGTAGCGATCATTTTACACGGGATAGTTTTATAAACTTTCATCGGAGACAACTGGGATTCACTGATAATCCGCTGTTACTGTTGAATGGGGCCGAACCGACTATCTCCCGCCTCGGCCTTCATCTCCCCGTCCCGAAAGCAGTATCACCTTTTATCACTGTCGGCAGCTTTGCAATGCTTTCCCGCGAGTGGGCGTGGTTTCAGCGCAGCCAGGGGACACGCCCCCAGCGTTTGAGAGCAGAGAATACTGCTCATTTTTTCAAGATTTTGATAGCTTTATTTATGTATTTGCCGGCTTTTTTTATCATTCAAATTTGTCTGGGTGGCTAATAACACATTTTTCTGTGGTGTGACAAACTCAGAACACATACTTAATTTTGACTTTACAGGGACTTTAAATCGGCTATATGTAGAATTCAGAAACCCTTGTTATTAGCGACACCGGTGGCCGTTAAGTGAACTGCAGACAGCAACTTTCTGCTCGTGCTCGTGAACCAATAGTATCCAGCTGCAGACCCGCAGCACCACCAGTTTCAGAACCCCAGCGCCAGAACCGGAAGTAAGGGGCGGAGCTTACGTTCTAACACCAGTGCCAGGACCGGAAGTGAGGGGCGGAGCTTACGTTCTAAACCGAGTAACGCCACCTAACGTTTTGGAGATTAATTTGCTTAGACACGAAACGGCATTATTACACACGAAACGTCATACTTTATACGTAGGCCTATTATAATGATACATTAAGGTATAGTACAATAAGCATTTTAAAACATTGATTTTGTGTAATATAATTCTATATAGTTATCCGTTTCATTGTATTATGAGAGTTACTTCCTGATCATGATGGTGAAAAATAATGCTTGAAACGTATGGTCATTTTTATATAAAATATACTTTATTTCACAAGAACATGTGCAGCATGCATTTTTCTTTATGTAAAATAATGTCAAAAATATAAAAAGAGAGAGAAAATCCAGCATTGTTTGAAAAGAAACCATAAAAATGTACCATACTTCAAATAATAGCCGATTGTCTCTTTTACACGCCTGGTGTGGCTGCAGGTCTGGGTAAATATAAGTCCGGTCTCAAATAGAGGTCGGGTCTGTTTTTTAGTTTCAGGTTGTATTAAATCTTCTAAAACCTGTCATCGTCCGCTTTTTGGCGCCCGCCAAAGCCTATTTTGATCGGTGAGTGATGTAGAATAGAATGACTCCTGCATGACAGGGCAGAGAGAGAGAGAGCCCTGGCCGCGCGCGCGCCCTCTCACGTCTTCAAACAACACGCTGTCTTGCTCTTTATTTGTCATATAGTTCATACAACGAGCAGTGACTCACTGTGTAATAAAAACATACCCTAAATATTATTTAAAAGGTGCAACAATTTTAAATATGTTTAAATACTTGCAAAAATAAACATGCTTGTGTCATTGTAAATAATTCCGCCCCTCCCTCACTTCCGGTTCTGGCGTTGGGGTTCTGGCACTGGGGTTCTGAAACTGGTGGTGCTGCGGGTCTGCAGCTGGATATATCTCTCGTGAACACGCACATTCCGCACAAGAGAGACTGATCGTTATTAAATCCCTTATATACCTTACTCGCGTCACGGCGAAGCTATTTTTCGTTCTTCGCTTAGAAGTTAAAATAATTTGGAAATACCTTTGCAGCAATACAGGCCTACTGTTAACGAACACCCTGACGCCGTGCTGACAGCGGTGTTTAGATGAGTAACTTTAGCCTATGTAAATATATTCTGCGATCTTTCCTCTTAGTTTCAATGACAAAATGAACACACAACAAAAAATGACAGCGGTGAGAAAACAGCAAAGAGCATCTGCGATGTGGATATGTTTGCTCAAGGTCTGCAGTTCATGTCGACAGATGAGGTAATTCAAATCACACCGTTATGATGATAGTTTGATTAGGCTATATTTTAGACATAGACTATAGTTTGAATGAATCCATTTTCTTTGCATGGCACTTTGACATTTCAGTACAGAATGGCTCGTTCATTATCCTGATCTGAACATTGCATAAGCATTCGTTTCATGTGTCAATGGAAGAGAGGGTCACTCACATCCTTTTGATTTTCCCGGCAAAAACGTCTCGAGTCACAAATCAGTCTAGATGTCGTTTTTAAGTTTCATTACAAGCTGTTCACACATTGGCAATAAAAAAACGATGAATGCATGACAATTATTACATATAGCCCATTTAAAACAAGAACAAATATCTGCCAATGGTGTCAAACTGGTGAAAACTAGTTTTACTTTTCTTACCCCACTGGCAGATATTTGTTGTTTTAAGCATAAACTCTCTTTCTCAGAAAAAAAGATTTACATCTTATGTCACTTTGCTTCTCAAGTAAATTAAAAGTAAAAACATCAAAGTAAAATCACTAAGCAAATCATTTGCATTGTAGATGGAGATCTAAATGAAGACTAACCAGCTGCGTCTGAGGTGTTTTCGTGGGACGTGTGTTCAGGTGTTGTACCTGATCCGATGGCAGCGGCGTGTGTGTCCAGGCTTCTCCTCCTCCACTCGGCAGTGATGCTGGAGTCAGCTTCATAAATGGTCTGCAGCATAACTTGAGCTTCAGACCTCGGTCTCAGCGTCCCGACTTCCTCTCCTTTGATCCGTCTCTCTCTTGCAGAGGGGTTCTGCTGTTTCCGGGTCTCTTCTGTGTTTTCTTCTAGCTGTCCCTGCTGAGTTTCATCAGGTAGATCAGTGAGGAGACGTCACAGGTGAGAACGTCAGCTCTGTTCCTGCCTCTCAACCTCTGTACAGGAAACTCTCTCTCTGTCTGTCTCACGCTTTCTCTCTCTGTTACTCTTCCTAACCGCGCGCTCTCTCTCTCCCTCTCTCTTTCTCTCGCTTAGGTGCCAAGAATAGCAGCAGGACCAGCCCAGGACAGAAATAGGCCGGGCCAGACCAGGGGAGTAGAGCAGCGGCCAGACGCTCAAAATAGCAACACAAAAACACAGCTGTCTGCCTTCATCTCTTCCCTGCGCACTCTCTTTCTCCTTTCATTTATCTCTGCATGGGTGAGTCGCATGAAGAAAACGACCAGCTCGTATTTCACCACAAAACCAAAAGAAAGGACTAGGCAACTAGGTTTAACGTCAAGAAAATGAAGCCTGAAAGGAAATTAAGCACATTTCATCCTACTAAATTCTCATGACTGTGACTCAAAAAAAACATGAGAAATATTGAAACGAGAAAAAAACACTCTCATTAATGCAAAAAAAAAGCCTTTTTTTACTTCTACAAGAAAAATTCTCAGTTTTGTAATCTATTTTACAGTAAATACAATTAAATAAAATTAAAAATATGAATTATATTGTAAATTATTTTATTTTATTATTGTTTTCAACATTAATTAAATTCAGTACACATTTTTGTACTTTATGATTGAAGCCATATATATATACTGTATATACTGTATATATTCAAATTTCTTATATTGGAGCAATGAAAATTCTCATTCTCATAACTGTAATTTGTTAAAAAATATTCAAATTAAATCAATCGTAATATTATACATATTAATGAAATTGAACTTTTTGTGTTGTAATTCATTTTATTTTATTATTGTAATTCAAATCAATCAAAAATCAATTTAGTGCATATTTTGTACTTGAAGCAATAGAAATGAAATGGTTAACTGTCACAATAATGTCACATTGCATAATACATATTGAATTACATTTTTATTAAATGTCTTGATTTCTTTCTTTTGATGTTGTGGTAAAATATGAGCTGTCCGAGACCTTGACAGGTTTGGTGAGGTTCCCTCTCCCGATGACCCTTTGAATCTCTCTCTCTCTCTCTCTCTCTCTCTCTCTCTCTCTCTCTCTCTCTCTCTCTCTCTCTCTCTCTCTCTCGGTTTCTCTCTCTCTCGGTTTCTCTCTGCTCGTGTCAGACTGTTTCTCCTCAAGCTCCTGTGGACAATCTTTCTGTCATTGAGTGATTTTCTTCTGTTCGATCTTTCCTCTTATCTGTTTACACTCTTTCAGACGGGTCTGTCTCGTGTTCTTGTCTTCTCTTCACCTGTTTCTCTCAGAGGTTTAATCTCAGTAAAAGCATTAGCCGATTTCAAAGGGAGATTCGGACACGTTCTGTGGACGTCCCTTCATCAGTAAACGAACAAAGTCTTTGATTTTATATCTGCAAAATGGCATGTTGGTGAAAATGCACAGAATAGAGAGATTTGGACTTTGACTTTGCAGATAAAAAGTGTCTTTGCTCGAGATATTTGACTTTATAGTTAGAATTTGGTGCCTTTCTTTGTGATTAATCTGGTGTGTACAATTTCCAGCTTATTAATATCACATGATAAATCATCAAATATGAGCGGTCTGATCACAGTTTGAGACGTTGTTGAGATTTCTTCTGAAACTCTAGAGGAGATACTGAAGTCATTTTGGAAATGTCTCCATTTAATCTTATTTCTCTAGGAGAAACATCTGAGATATCAGAGAGATTTGTGATTATTCTTTCCTCCAAATTCCCTAATGAAATACACATTTAATATTGATGAAATACATATGGACCAACTGATACTACTGTTAACAAATAATGTGAACATATTTGTGCTCAGATTTGATGTATTTTCTATTGAAACATCAAAAATCATTTATATAATGACCTTTTTTAAATAGCTAAAAACCTTTAATTCACTTTTTTTGCTTTTTGCTGTGGCCGATATAAGGAGGATTTTTCTCATTTTATATTTAGGTATTAGACAAATATTTGTATACAGTAAAAATCTCTGTCATCAGTAACAAGTCATCAATAACTTTGGAATGTTTTACTGGCAGAAACTTCTTTATTTTAAATGTTTATTTTTAGTTTATTATTTTTTATTTTTTTGGTTTACACCAGAAAGGAATAATTTAAAAATGAAAAATCTGAATCTGAATATAATTTTAATTTGTTTTATTGTTATTTATTTAAAATATATGAATTAAATTCAGTACAAATACTACTGTGACAAATACTTAAAATGGTATTTTACAAATGTTTTTGTACCTTATAATTGAAGCGATATATCACAGTTTTTCGCATTGCAATGAAAATGAGAAGTCAGAATAATATCACGATGCAATATACTGTAGATAGATGTATACTATAGATGGATAGATGTATACTATGGATGGATGGATGTATACGATGGATGGATGGATGTATACAATGGATGGATGGATGTATACGATGGATGGATGGATGTATACGATGGATGGATGGATGTATACGATGGATGGATGGATGTATACGATGGATGGATGGATGTATACGATGGATGGATGGATGTATACGATGGATGGATGGATGTATACGATGGATGGATGGATGTATTGGATGGATGGATGGATGGATGGATGTATACTATGGATGGATGGATGTATACGATGGATGGATGGATGTATACGATGGATGGATGGATGTATACGATGGATGGATGGATGTATACGATGGATGGATGGATGTATACGATGGATGGATGGATGTATACAAAGGATGGATGGATGGATGTATACGATGGATGGATGGATGTATACGATGGATGTATTGGATGGATGGATGGATGTATACGATGGATGGATGGATGTATTGGATGGATGGATGGATGTATACGATGGATGGATGGATGTATACGATGGATGGATGGATGTATTGGATGGATGGATGGATGGATGGATACTATAGATAGATAGATAGATAGATAGATAGATAGATAGATAGATAGATAGATACTATAGATAGATGGATAGATAGATAGATACTATAGATAGATACTATAGATAGATAGATAGATAGATAGATACTATAGATAGATAGATAGATAGATAGATCTATAGATAGATAGATAGATAGATAGATAGATAGATGGATAGATGGATAGATAGATAGATGGATGGATAGATAGATAGATAGATAGATAGATAGATAGATAGATAGATAGATAGATAGATAGATAGATAGATACTATAGATAGATACTATAGAGATACTATAGATAGATAGATAGATAGATAGATAGATACTATAGATAGATAGATAGATAGATACGATAGATAGATACGATAGATAGATAGATAGATAGATAGATAGATAGATAGATAGATAGATACTATAGATAGATACTATAGATAGATAGATAGATAGATAGATAGGTAGATAGATAGATACTATAGATAGATAGATAGATAGATAGATAGATAGATAGATAGATAGATACTATAGATAGATAGATAGATAGATAGATAGATAGATAGATAGATAGATACTATAGATAGATACTATAGATAGATAGATAGATAGATAGATAGATAGATAGATAGATAGATAGATAGATAGATAGATGTCCTCCTCGATTTCATGGGCTCTTTAAACATCATCATGATTCCACTAAATTTCCCTGTGGGGAAAACACCTGACAATCAGCCAGTTTAAAGGAAAAATAGGACATGAAACACCGGCTACTGGCGTGGAATCCCCTCAGGCCTGCGAATGAATTAGGAAACAGAGGAAATCTTTTTGTAATCCAGAAAAAGCACAATTCCCAGGAGCGAGACATTCCTAATGCATGACAGAGATGAAGTTCCTCTGTGGCCACAAACGGCATCACAACTTTATTTTCTCAAGCATGCAGTTTCTACTGATGTTTGCTAAGGCACACATCAACCCAGCACCTTAGCAACCACCCAGAACACCCTAGCAACCACGTGACAACATGCTGAAAGTAAAAACCATTCACAAAACCTTTGGCAACTGCGTAGCATTGTGGCTGTGAATTGTGCAAACACCGCTACAGTACATCATTGTGAAGTGTACTGATTGCTTGGCTCTTGTCTTGAACACACACACACACACACAACCATACATAGACCTATAGATTTCCTGCTCTTCCTCTCCAGACAAAACAATGGCAGTGTTGTTAAATAGGTCATCTGCACAGGTCTGACAGAGAAACACACTCCCAAGGTAAAAGGGGGCAGATAAAAATAACCACGACAGCAAAACAGCCTGTTCTCTCTATAAAGACCTTCAGCGGTTTCTCTGAATACAAGTGCACTGACAACTGCTTATTGCACAGTAGGTTCTATATATACAGCAGGAAAGATGCAGTTTGTGAAGGCTTCTTGTGTTACTGTGACAGGGCTTGTGTTGTGTAGACAGTAAGAGTATATCTCAGGCCTGATAATATGTGAAACTGTATGCACGATGATTATGTCATTTCAGACAACAGCTGCATTGTTGTGACGCGATGTCACTACTCACTACATTACTTGTTTAATTCAGCACCAGATGATAATCTTGAATATCAAATAAATATTCTTATTTTGCCTTCTTGATTTTTTGTTTTTGCGGTCTACAGATCAAACCTCACGACATAAGGGGCACAAATAAAAGTCCACCACTGTAAACGCATTTAGATGCTTAAACACATAAAAATACACACACACACACACACACACACATAAACGCACACATGCATCTGTGGAGCTTTTAGGGTCAGTTTGCAACAGCGCCATCTTGAGGCTAAAATACACAAGTGCATGACTTTGTATTACTGGTGAAACTCGAACAATTAGAATATCGTGCAAAAGTTCATTTATTTCAGTAATTCAACTTAAAAGGTGAAACTAATATATTATATAGACTCATTACATGCAAAGTGAGATATTTCAAGCCTTTAGTTGTTATAATTTTGATGATTATGGCTTACAGCTTATGAAAACCCCAAATTCAAAATTAGAATATTGTGAAAAGGTTTTCATAAGCTGTAAGCCATAATCATCAAAATTATAACAAATAAAGGCTTGAAATATCTCACTTTGCATGTAATGAGTCTATATAATATATTAGTTTCACCTTTTAAGTTGAATTACTGAAATAAATGAACTTTTGCACGATATTCTAATTTTTCGAGTTTCACCTGTGGAGATATGATGCAAACCAGTGTGTGTGTGTGTGTGCTTTTGTTCAAAAGAGGTCAGCAATACATTTTTCAAAGAAATAAATACTTTTATTCAGCAAGAAGGAATTAAATTGATCAAAAGTGACATACTTTTATTTTGATACAGAAAGATTAATTTTCAAATAAATTATTTTGAACTTTCTATTCATCAAAGAATCCTGAAACAAATGTATCACAAAGCAGCACGACTGTTTCTAACATTGATAATAATCATAAATGTGTCTTGAGCAGCAAATCATCATATTAGAGTGATTTCTGAAGGATCATGTGACACTGAAGACTGGAGTAATGATGCTGAAAATTCAGCTTTCATCACAGGAATAAATTACATTTTACAATATATTCACATAGAAAACTGTATTTTGAAATAAAATAATATTTCACAATATCACTTTTTTTTACTGTATTTTTAATCAAATAAGTGCATCTTTTGTGAACAGAAGAAACTTATCGACACAAAACTTTTTCAAGTGTGTATACACGTGTGTTATGTGAGTGTGTTTTTTAAGATTGTTAATTTATGTGTGTGTGTGTGTGTTTGTGTGTGTGTGTGTGTGTGTGTGTAGGAAACATCATGCATATGTCAGTGTGTCAGGAATGTTGCTGGTCTCCACCCTCGGAGATTTGAGGATGGATGAGCCAATATAAAGCTGAGGTTTTCTGTGTTGACATCACTCAAACAATCACACCATCTGCGTCACTCAACACACACTCATGAACTCGTTTCAAAACCTCTCGGTCGAGACTCAGTCACACAATACAGGCTACAATATCAGCGTCTACACCCATTCTGACCCACATTGTAGAGGAATAATAAAGTCATCAAAACTATGAAATAGCTATTTTAATCAGTAACTAATCTGTCTTCCATTACATCTACCTTCAGTCCAGGTGTGTGTGAGAGCATGGGAGAGGTCAAAAGGTCAAGCTACACACTTCACAATAAAGCTTCTTTATTGGCATCAATGGTTAATATTTCCATTCCACAAGATTCTCTAAAGTAAAGAAAAGGTTCTTTGCACTAAGAATAAAATGGTTCTCTTAAAAACTGTTTACTGAATTGTTCTGCATTGCTGTGAAACCTTTATTTTATTTATTTATAGGAAATGACATCATTTATAAAGCTCTGTGTATATGTGAGTGATGGAGAGGTACCTGTGTGTAAGCTCATCGAGAAGTCAGCCAATGGTGAAGAGCGTACAGCATCACGTGAGTCCTTTAACGGCAAGAATAAACACAAGAACACATTATAACCACTTAGAGATGCAGAAAATACTACAGCCACTTATGCAAATCAATAGCTCTCAGCCAAACAATGGTTGGATATTTTTCCTTTACCTTTTGTGCTGTTTCATGAGTTATTTTGCATTTCATAATTTTTTTAATGTGATGGCTGTTCAGTAATAGTGCCAGACAGTGGCATATTCACAGTCTTCTTCATAGCAGACCTGTTGATATAACCTGTGGATCTGATCTTCACCCTGTTGCCGTACAATTCACCTGTGGATGAATCATGTGAAATCTCATCTGTGCACTAATGCCTTCAAACCAGCTGAGATGCTATGGAGGAACATCTTCTGTGAGGCGTCCTTAGTGTGTGTGTGTGTGTGTGTGTGTGCTGTCAGTTCTATTTATAGCTCAGTGATGTGTCCCTCATGCATCCTATGAGCAGACGATGCTGGATATATTCTGTACCTGTTACCAAGAGCTCTAAACCCTTCTTTAAGGGGAAAACTACAATGCAATATATGGTTTTACAGTTTACTGTTATTAGTACTGATTAGACTGTATTATAAACCATTATATATGCAACATTTATGAGATAGATTCTCATGTAAAATTGCTCTAATTAATTCCATTTAATAGGCATACATCCATTACAGTGCATAATGTCACATAAATACATGACCCTTTTACACAAAAGCAATGATCTGATTCAAGTATGGGCAACATTTTTTAAACAAAATCTATCTATCTATCTATCTATCTATCTATCTATCTATCTATCTATCTATCTATCTATCTATCTATCTATTCTATCTCTATCTCTCTATATAAAATCAGACATGCAGTTGCACTTACCTGAAAAAGTATATATCTGTTCCTGCTCGTTTATGGGTTGCTATGAGAGAAACGATGGCGATCACACACTCATTCATAAAAACGCACCCGCGGTTCTCCAGCGCGCGCCGTAGACGGACGCACGCGTGCGCGCGCGCAGCATCCAGACGCGAGATCTAAAAATAGCGCATCGCGCAACAGAAGAGATGCAGTAGAATAACGCGTTACCCACACACTGACTGCTTCTCACATCACAATGCTGTCTTGTATCACTCAAGAGATGCTGACAGTGAACATAGCATGATGCAATGAGTGTGTGACATGATCTTTTACACCATGAGCACTTAAGGACAACTATCTTTCTAATGCATAGGCTTTCAAAGATAAAATCTATAGCTAATTTTTTTTTTGCTTTATTTTAATTTTATTTAGATTATCAGCATCAGTTAAAGTAGAACTGTTGGGGGGGGAGGGGGGGGGGGGAATCCAATAGAAAAGAAAAATCACAAATGAGATATTTTTGTCTGATTTGTCTGTTAGCCGTTGAACTTTGTCATTAAATGCTGTGGGGTAAGATAATGTCCATGTTATTTGTCAACTATATGCTACCCATATATGCCTAATCATGACATCAAAGCATCATTACATTCAGCATGAGTGAGCAATTATTTAACGCAATCCATTTTTATCATCACAGGCTTATGCAGAACAAGACTTGTCTGTAGGCATCACATCAATTTCATGTGCATTACCCTGTGCATTACCCTGTGCTACCCTGTGCATTACCCTGTGCTACCCTGTGCATTACCCTGTGCATTACCCTGTGCATTACCCTGTGCTACCCTGTGCATTACCCTGTGCATTACCCTGTGCTACCCTGTGCTACCCTGTGCATTACCCTGTGCATTACCCTGTGCATTACCCTGTGCTACCCTGTGCTACCCTGTGCATTACCCTGTGCATTACCCTGTGCTACCCTGTGCATTACCCTGTGCATTACCCTGTGCTACCCTGTGCATTACCCTGTGCATTACCCTGTGCATTACCCTGTGCTACCCTGTGCATTACCCTGTGCATTACCCTGTGCTACCCTGTGCTACCCTGTGCATTACCCTGTGCATTACCCTGTGCTACCCTGTGCATTACCCTGTGCATTACCCTGTGCTACCCTGTGCTACCCTGTGCATTACCCTGTGCATTACCCTGTGCTACCCTGTGCATTACCCTGTGCTACCCTGTGCATTACCCTGTGCTACCCTGTGCATTAGCCTGTGCTACCCTGTGCATTACCCTGTGCTACCCTGTGCATTACCCTGTGCTACCCTGTGCATTACCCTGTGCATTACCCTGTGCTACCCTGTGCATTACCCTGTGCTACCCTGTGCATTACCCTGTGCTACCCTGTGCATTACCCTGTGCTACCCTGTGCATTACCCTGTGCTACCCTGTGCATTACCCTGTGCTACCCTGTGCATTACCCTGTGCTACCCTGTGTATTACCCTGTGCTACCCTGTGCCCTAGACCTTTGGGGGCCCTAAGCAAAATTTGGTTGGAGGCCCCTTTGACCGTTTTAAGGCCTAAAGAAAAGCAATGACTACCTTATAACTATACCATACTATATATATATTATGTATATAGCCTACTATGTTTGATGTGTAACAGGAAAATTATGATACCACTGAGCTGAATGGCAGTGCAAGACACACACACACACACACACACACACACTGATTAACTTGCTGAATAAAAAGACAGATAAAGTGATTATCACTGAACAAAGATACATTTTTATTGACACCAGAGTTTAAGAGTCACAAACTACAGCACACACACACACATATATATATATATATATATATATATATATATAAATTTAAATTAAATAGAGCAAATAGAATAACATTTAAATATAATATTATATAAAATAATAAATAGATTTTTCAAATAAACAAAATTAACAATAACATCTTAAACACCACAAAGAAGATCAATAGTAACAATATTAAGAATAAGGTAACATTTCAATATAACTATTAAAATCCAATCCAAATAAAGAAAATAATTATATATAAAGTTAGACTTCATTTTTAAAATGCAAAAGGTTATCATTTTACAGGCCTTTTATACTCACCAACAGCTGGAGCTTTGCTTACTGGCAGCATATAACGTTACTTTAATAGTGCTCCTAAGGGGACATAAGGAGTAAACTAATGTTAGCCCTTTAGTGTAGAATCCAAACTGGGTTTATATTGTTCTGTTAAATGCTTTAAAAGTAACACCACAGCAAATGGTATAGGCCTAATAGTAAACCAATTTTATGCAGCATGTTATTAGCATGTAAGTTAAACAACTGTAGAAAATTAATACAAGCACGATTTAGGCTACTGTTAAGACTTTTAGTGCAGATTATCCATATTACAGAAATCGGAAAATTAAGCCTACAGGCTTACGTACCTTTATCTTCTTGATTCTTCTCTTCTTCCAGGCTCTTTTTTGTCGTTTTTCTTGGCCAGAAAGATATTTTCGTTTCTTGTCAGACATCGTCGATTCGTCGGAGTCGCTAACTGACTGACCAAGTGACAACGAGTGACATCATAGGGGCAGTCGGGATCAAGACGCGCGCGCGCCTTCGCGGGGAGCTCCCGGTTGATTTGCCATAATACAGAACTAAATAAATAACAGCTCTGAGCTTATCATGATGCCTGATAAAGAGCGCTGTAGGTCCATTTCTTTTATTTATTTATTTTATGTTACTTTTGTTGTGCGATTTCCCCCCCCCACTAGCTAGCAGTGACTCTAGGGGGCCCTCTGCTGGCCACGGGGCCCTTTGCAATTGCAACGGTCGCTCGCTCGGCCGGCTCGCGATATTTTTTTTCACAGGATGGTAGGGGAAGACTCATGAATATTCCTTAGGGAACTCATCCCTGATTGGTCTTAACCCCAGTGACGGGTAGGTTTAGGGGCGGGGTTAGGGGTAGGTCATCAGACCCCCAGTGACGGGTAGGTTTAGGGGCGGGGTTAGGGGGTAGGTCATCAGACCAATCAGGGATGAGTTCCCTAATGAATATTCATGAGTCTTCCCCTACCATCCTGTGAAAAAAAATATCGCCGGCCGGCTCTGCCCTGTGCATTCATCTCCTGCTTCTTCCTCGTCTATCTCTGTTCTTCTCACTTATGGTCATAAACATAAATAAGGTCCAAAGTTTATTTAGGATCATTCAGTGACGTCATGGCCCGCGTCAGCCGGTCTTTATCCTGTTGTGTGACAGATCATGGAGGAAACACATTAACATACTTACTATATAAAATGAAGAAGACATATGATAGGCTCACCTGGAATCTGAAATGGAATAGAAATGTGAAGATTATTCTTCATTTGGCCTTCAGTAGCTAATATACCTCTGATGATGGGTCTTCATCACCCATGCCTGCAGTGTGACCCGAGCGGGGCTTTGAGCAACTGGAAACAGGTAATGCTAATGCAGCAAAAGCTGATTAATATTGAATATATTTATATAAAAAAATATATATCAAGCTTTCACACCACGCGACCCATTACAAAGATGTGTCCTAAAACATTTTGCTTATGGTCCCATCAAGTTATTTCTTAATGTTCTCTGAACGTTCAAAATGTCCAGTTTTCAAACTTTTGGTTATACAACAAACGTTAGGGGAACATTCAATTTCATTATTCTGCAAACATTATGGGAATGTTACTTATGAATGTTTTCAAAGCATTCTAAAACAAAAAAGTGCTAGGCTACATTCATTAATGATGTATACGTTTTTGTGCTAACGTTTTAAAAACATTTTTAAAGAAAGACCAGATAACTTTACTTTACTGGAAGAATGTTTGGTCAGAAAAGCCAAAGTTCTGAGTGCATTCCCTGTTAGCTGGGGACATCCTTTATGTTTTAGCCATGTTTGCAGATAATTGGCATTACTTCGGTGTAGTTCTTGACATATGCCATGTCAAAAGGAAGAAAGAAAATGCTTTTATTAAAGTTGTGCACTAGAACACTTTTAGAGTTTCTTTGTGTCACATGTTGAGAGCATTGAGTAGCCTAGGTCAACTGAGCTGTATCGGTGCTGGTTCAGCAGAAGTGCGTTAAAAAGAAGAAGAAGAAGAAGAAGAAAAATCAACAATACGAGGTACTTTACATTGTTACACAGGTCTGTGCTATTTAAATGTGCTTTTCAACCAAATATAATAAATCATGAGTCACGGGTAAGAAAGGTGTGTCATCATAACACGCTGACCAATCACAGGTTACGCTAAAGGTAACTTTTTTGACTAGTATGCCCACTCTACAACGCCGAGCAATACACAGCGCAGGGAAGACTCCTGTTTGAGAGAAGAATACCATTTGGCTCACGTCTAACTAAAATTATAAAATAAATTCTATATGAGTCTATATAATTTTAGAAGATATTTATCAATAAATCATGGTTATAATATTTGCCAGAATCGTAGCTTCGTAGGCAATCTTCCGGGTGATTGAATTCTGCCGACCAATCAGTGCCCGCCTTTCTCATCACATGACCTTTCCCCAGACGCGCTCCGGAGTGTTTGCTCTAGTTTGCGTTGCTTGTCGAGCTCGCGCTCATGGCGGCTGCAGGGTGGGCGCGCGCAGTCCTGAAGCGCCTCAGTTTATGAACGTGAGAAGAAAGAAATACGCTAATAATGTGGCGGGGATAAACCAAACAACCGTTTTTACATTTTAAATAATGTTTGCAGAGGTAAGCCATGGTTTTCCCTAATTGGATAGTCTGTTTTGTCATTTTATTGTATTTCCTGCTGTATTGAGCTGCTGTGTGTTAGCTTAGCCGTGGGTTACCTGAGCAGGTAAATAAATACACACACACTGAAGTACACACACAGTTACACACATTAGCACACACACGCGCGTCTTGTGTGCAGGATTACACAGTAATGCGGTGGGATTATATGTTTCTGAGGACTGACAGTAAGTCTTCAGCTAGCTCAGCTAACATCAGCTGTGTCTGTTACATGTATGTGTTTACATACTAATGTGTGTGTGTGTGTGTGTGTGTGTGTGTGTGTGTGTGTGTATAGGGGTCATGGGTGGAGATGATGGGTTTTTTGTGTGTTTTCTGCGTGTCTCAGCTTGTTGATGTTGAGATACGTCGTGGCATGTGTGTTAAACTTATCATACATGTGTACGTGTCATTTGAGCGTATGATTATGTATTTACACTACACGTATGTTGAACTAAAATGCTAGTTTTTGCGTGTATGGTAGAAATAAAACCTTGCGAATCTTGCAGTTCAGGCCATAGGGTTGATTATGATGACATACCTGATAACAGACACTGGTTTTGCTTGTTAGTGTCATATCAGTATCTGATCTTGATACTGTACAGTTGTATTACAATGTATACAACTTTCAGTTGTATACATTGTAATTTGTTTATGATGAGAAGCCTGGTTCTGTTTGTTTTGCACTTGTCTATGTGTACTTGACCAGTATATGTGTATTGTTTACTAAAATAAACAATATACTAAATTATAAACACTTGTTTTGGCTAAATGTAGTCCTCCAGATTGTAATGTTGGTTAAATCATGCCTGATTGTATGTGGTATTTCAGTCTCTGAATAGGTTTTTGTAAAGTGTAAACATGTAATTTGCTTTTAAGGCAGTTAAACCCATGCAGACTTTGAGTCGGATGATAAAGTTGGTCACGTTCTGGTCTTGTGTGTGGATTTTATTTCAGTTTCTGAGCATTTTTTTAAAGTGACAAACTAGCTTAGACTATGCAAACATTGTGGTATGGTTGGTTATGGTGGCAAGATAACAGTCTGGTTTTATTACACTTACTGTGGTGTCATTTCACCCTCTAAACTCCTGTTTGGGACATTTGCAATAAGCAGACTGTCTGGTTTTTTATCGTTTTGAGGTGCATATATACTGTTTGCAATTTTTAGCATCAAATCTGTATTCGAGAACAACAGGAAAAGTCATAGAAATTAATTTGTGAGAATTCTGGGAACCTGATAATTTTGTGAACAGGTGTGTTGCCTTTTGTTTGTTGTGCTGTGAATGAGTGTTTCAACTCATGCAAATATTGTAGTATAGTTAATCATGACAGGCCTGAAAGAGTCTTGTTGTGTGATACTTGGCCCTGTGTTGGGGTTATTTTAGGTTATCACAATTTGAAAATAACTTAGATTAAACCCCAGTTTTGTTTTGAAGATAAGCTTGCCAATTGGTTGCGACGCATGACACATTTCATTAATGGAAATGTAAAAGTTCGTTGCATTGTTGTAATCTGTCTGTATTTCGTCACCTGATGACAGGTGGATGAGGTGAATCCTCTTTGAGTCACCTGACCCGCTGTAAGAGCGTCCTCACGTGTCTCGCATTCACTCTGTCTTTGCATTTTAGGGCTGGACCTCGAAGTTAATGCACTACAGCAAATGTTTTACTAGCCCGTGGCGCTGAACCAGAGAGTTTCAGGTCAACCTGCTGTGACGCATGTGATGTTATATTACAGGTCCTTTCGTTTGTTTGCAGTAAGTACAAGTAGAATAGAATCGTATAGAATTGTTTGTTTCTTCATTCCTTTTGTTTCCTCAGTAAAGTAGCCTATGCGTTCTTGTACAGTATGCCGCTGGGTTGTGTGCCAACAGAGGAATGCCAAACTGTAAATGTCCAGCACTTGACTATCAGACTCGTGTTACGACACGAGTAGCTCAGCTCACCTGCGCACTGAAGCTATCCCAGCATGCTCTCTGCGTGTGCCCTATTTATGCCCATCAGAGCTGTGAGATATATGCTGATGTAAATCGTATTATCTGATCCTTATCAAAGCTTTGTGAAGCTCCTGGTCATGGGGTGTTGATCATCTGGGTGCTATTATCTAATACTGACTATTATTTCCCAGTAACGCCGTGACCGTAGCCTGTGCAGTAAATGAAGCTGTTTGTTTTTGAAGTGATGTAGTTACATGTAACTAGACATAAGATTTTGTTTCACCCATTTTTTCATCTGCCAGGCACAATATTATGTCTGATTTCTAGGGCTGCCCCCGACTAAAGATTTTTCTTGTTGACTGGTAGTCGTTCATTTAAGCCATTAGTCAAACTATCGCACATTTATATGAAATTACTTAAATATATACTGGGGGAAATACTAAACCATAATGAGCCTTTAATATATATAGCCTAAGGTGTAATAGCCTATAAGCTTGACGCAAAGCACTGACAAAAGTATTAAAAAAATAGCAAGAAGACATTTTAATTAGTGATGCACCGATGTGATAATTGTGGCCGATACCGATAACCGATATTAATATTGCTGTAATGGCCGATACCGATATTTACCGATGTCGATATCTCTGTATAGAAAACACACAGCGAGGATTAAGGCTGCACGATATTGGTAAAAAATGACATTGCGATATTTTATTTTCTGCGATATATATTGCGATATAAAAAACTATTTCACCAGATGACTTGAATAGCTCTATTTGGAAAGAATGAATCATTCTAGAATAACTGGGGTGGTTTTGTCATGGAGTAAATCCGGATAGAAACTTATATTAATAGAATGAATGTTAACTAATGTAGTTAACTAGACTTTAATAAATGGAACCTTATTGTAAAGTGTTTCTGATTTATGTCTCTTGAGTTCAGTGTTGGACAGATCAGTTGTTTTAACCATTCATTAAAGTCCCACTCCGATCATATTTTGAGCTATTTTTAAACATCCCCAGTGGTCTTTAAATTATGATTATGCCATTTTTAGCCAAAATCACAAAACCTGTGCCGTTTTCTGGGACTTCGCTTCAGCAGAGCGGCAGTAGCTCATTAGCAATTCGCCTCTGCGTTGTGGGCGGAGCCGTTGGCACGGAGACGCCCCTCCCCCTGCCCGTTGCTGAGAGCTCGGTCTCTCCCGCTAGCTTACACCCCCAATACCGGTGGGGCAACAGTATTATATACACGTTAATTATTATTATCCGAAGTTAATCAAAGTTATCACCGATCATTATTTCACTCCAAGACGTCGCGTGTGGAGACGCCCAGTGGAGTTACTACGTCACAACTCCAGTCTATTTTAGCCGCCATTTTAGCGTCTGCTACTGATTCACAGCCATTTGAATGTAGAAATACTCAGAAATAGAGCTGATTTTTTCTCAAGATATGTCCACTAACATCAGAAAAATGCCACAAGAACATGTTAACACCTAGAAAAACATTATTTTTAGGGATGGCCTGATACCGATACTGGCATCGGAGATCGGGCCGATACTGTCCTAATATACTCGTACTCATAAAAATTCGCAGATACCACGCACCGATACCACGTACATTTTGCAAAACGAAACTGGCCGCCGCGAGTGCTTTGTCGAGGTGAACTGAGGCATATGAAAGTATAATGTCGGCGGTTTGGGCTCATTTCAAGATAAGGGGTGATGACAACAGCAAGGCAGACTGTGAGTTATGTTCAGCTAAGGTGTCGAGAGGAGGGAAAGAAAGTACATCGTTTAACACCAGCAATCTAATAAAACATCTGAAGACGCATCATAGATCTGATGGCCGAGCGCGCGCGCGGGCGGTAATGCACTCACTCTGTGTGTGCGGGTTACGGGAGAATAAAACGATTCGCGGGACTCCCGCAAACTAGAAATATCTATGAATAAAACATAAAAACTAAAAGATTTTTATTCATCTCTTGCAGAAAAGCAACAAGAACAACTACAACAAAATAGAAACGATTTACAGGACAGAGTTTCTATTCATAACATGGTTACAGCGTTGAGCGATGTAGCCAATCACAGACATATGTGTTGATTTCTGGAACGCAATGGCCAATCAGAAGCATTTAAGATAGACTCCCCTCACCGCTCAAAACTGTCTTTTTTGTTCAGTGCTGAATTCTGTATGCTGGCAAATCCTCTAATTATAACAAACAAAGTGTGGATATTATGAAAGATTGATTGTGCAGTCAGCTTCATTGATAATAACAGAGATGTGTGAGATCGCGATGAACTGTCAGCTTTTAGGATTTATTAAGGGAGCGCACTTTGCGCGCATTCAGTCATGCCAGACCATGCACGCAGTAGCCTGCTTGCTTTTATGTTAAATTAACAGTGGTTTGTGTGTTAATACATTTATTATTGTACTAATTTTTATTTATTTTTAGACTTGTTAAAACAAGCAGAGAAGAAAATAAAAACAGTCTTCTAACCTGTGTTCTAAAATAGTCGTCTTCTTTTCTAGGAGCCTATTACTTTTGCGGTAGAAATATCGGTATCGGTACTCGGTATCGGCAAGTACACAAATGTAAATACTCGTACTCGTATCGGTTTGAAAAAAAAATGGTATCGGGCCATCCCTAATTATTTTCATCGGATTGGGTCTTTAAAGTGAATCGGTTCAAAGGAGTGATTAGTTCGCGAAGATTTGTCTCAACACAGAAAACATTTCATCACTAGATAGATTTTTTTTTGTTTATTGAAAGTGTGGTTTATGTCATCTGAATGTGTGGAAAGCTTTTCAGAGAAGATTAGGCAATGTTAGTTTAGCACAATTCACAACCAGTGGTAGTTCAGAAAAAAAAAACTTTTACCATCGTGTATTCTCAAAGATATTCAGTCAACTCAATTCATTGATATGCGCGAAGGAGGGAGGGAGAGAGAGCAAGACAGTTTGAAGACGGTGAGAGTGTGCGCGGGCAATACCGATGTAGCCTGGGTTCTCCCAAGGTTTTTTTCTCCATCCAATCTGATGGAGTTTTGGTTCCTTGCCACTGTCGCCTTGCTTTTGGCTTGCTTAGTTGGGGATATTTAATATTCAACAATATTATTGAACTGTGTTGTACTACTTTCATGTTATCACTGTGAAGCTGTTTTGATGCAATCTGTATTGTGAATATAAATATAATAAATGTGACTTGACTTGACTTGACCGATGTGTAAAAAATTTACCATATCGGCCGATATTATATCGGCGGCCGATATATCGTGCATCACTAATTTTAATTATTTATTAATAAACTAGTGCTTTCTGAGTCAGTGTCAGCTGTAAAGATGAAGTAGACTATGCTGACTCGTCATCGCTGCAGTAGTGGACGTGTCTTTCATACTAGAGTTGTCAAAAACTACCGACTTCGGTACCAGTCGGTACTAAAATTTATAAAAATGTGACGCATTGAGCGGAATCGTAAACACCTCTGATTGCCTATTGTACTCACGAGCTCAACGGACATGTCTGTGATTGGCTACAATGCTCAACGTTTCAAAAACATGTTGTAATATACCGTACATACATCAATGACGCTATTCACCGAGTGCTTACACAGATACAGACGGGAGCGTTTGAAATCAGGCGTCTATCAGTGGACCGGTCCTGCTTGTGCTTTCAAACACTCCGGCTCCCGTTTTAAAAACACTTCCGTGCGCTCTCAGACGCTCCTGTGCGTTGATCATTGTAGCCAATCACAGACAAATCCGATGAGCATGTGAGTACAATAGCCAATCAGAGGTGTTTATGATTACACTCAACAGCGTGTCACATTTAAAAAATTTCAGTACCGAAATCGGTACTTTTTGACAACTCTATTTCATACAGATTACATAATCAGAGCATTTGTTTTCTATTTGAAAGTAGACATTTCAATCTTTCTATAGATGTATTTCTCATGTGTGTACCTGTACGTATGGCAAGTATACGCTGAGTTTCGGTGCAGTTCAACAGTTCACGGATACTGAGACGGCAGAAAGCTCATCCTGTTTGTCTTCTTTATTGTACAAACGGATGACGTTTTGTTGTTATTGTGAGTTTGCACAAATAAGAGTAATGATGTATAACTGCATGACCAAAAATAAGTATTTTAAGTTGTTTCCACTGTTATCAAACATGGGTATTAAAGTTTATTTATCAAGTTTAAAGTATAAGGTTTTAAAAATAAAAATCAGTTTATTTCCATTACGATCAATAATTGTAATATAATGAAAGACATTTGTTTTCTGGTAAAATAAGAATGACACCTTGCACTTGAAGAAAGCATGTATGAATGTATTCATTTCACAGTCAAGAAAACAACATTTGTGAAAATGACCTTTTGTAAGGATTAATCATGATTTTGAGCTCACAGCACTTGAAATCTTAAGTTGATGTATTTTGAAGGTAAAAAAGTTATTTGAACTTATATTTTTGAGTGACAGAGCCAAAATGCAAAATTTTAAGTAATGTTTAGTCAAGTACACTTGATTGTTTAAGTAAAGACAATATTAGGGTTTACAGTGCACTTGGATATGCGCCTAATAATAGCGCTCATTTATCCAGGCTAACGTTAGAGCGAGCGGCCAAGTACAGTTGCTACTACTTGCATGTTTCCAATAAGCTTTTTAAGAACATTATTTTTTTACATGGCAATAAGTTTAATCTGGTTAATTGGGTCTGTCTGTAGAGAACTTGAACTCTTTTATATATAAGTGCAGATGGCATAGATCTGGATTATACACACAGCTTGTGGTCTCTGGGTAGCAGCACTCGAGCCTGGGGTATTTACACGGCTCTTAAAATAGACCTCGGTGACCAGCCTGAATTAAACGCCGAAGTCTGAGGAGTTTTGTGCAAGATCACTCTTGAAACCTTTGGGATCTCTTAAGCTCCCTCTATCTTAGCCGATCATGTTCTGGAAAGCTCTGTGTATTCACGCCGTTAGCCGTAGCATGCATGGCCGTACAACAAATTTAGCGGTTTGTTTAAGAAGGTTGAGTTTGTTTGTTGCAGATGATCGAATGACCGTCGCTGGATAATAATCTTAACCTGGCTGAGGTCTTTGGCGGCCCATTCTGACATGACAGAGTGCGATCATTGCTGTTAAGAATCCTATTAAGGTTACATCTTTACACCTTTCTGTCTCATATGAAAGCCTGATGATTCAATTTAATTGGTGTATTTATTTGTCTGTCTTCCTACTGGATAGAGACTGTCGACTGTCACCTCATGTTAGGCTGCACGATATTGGAAAAACACTGATATTGCAATATTTTGCTTTTCTGCTATATTTATTGGGATATAAAAAACAGTTTCACCAGATGACTTGAATAGCTCTATTTGGAAAGAATGAATAATTGTAGAATGATTTTGTAGGGGAGTGAATCTGCATAGAAAATCGTAAACAAATTTCAAGCATAGATAACTGGTCCGTATGGATCAACTACAGTACGATCCCTTTACTGTACGTTCACACCGCCGCCGACTTGAGCTTCCAAAGCGGCCGGAAGTCATTCATTTTCAATGGAAGCTGGCTTTTCTCAGCTGCAAGGAGCGTCAAATCCATCAGCGTCGCATTTTGGGCGTTTTGAGCGTTTTGAGCGTCAATCAGAAAGTTGAAAGAAGCTCAACTTTATGGTAATGAGCTATGACGCGGTTCAGCGGCAAGCATAGACAGTATAAGAAGTGGACAGAGCCATCTCATTGGAACTCAGTTGAGACAGTTGAAGCCCATTTTTAGCGATTTCTGAGCACTTCCGTTCCTGACGCGCAGACTCAAACCGACTCAAACATAATGTAACATAGAAGGTAATGGAGCCCTTTATACATTGTCGTGTTTCTTTAGAAATAAATATGGACAAATGGAGTCTTTAAACGCCTCAGATGTAAAGTTATTCGCTGTCAAAGTGACGCCAAAATGAATGGGAGTCAATGGAAATGCTAACGCAAGTGAAGTTCTGCTACAACATGGCGGCACCCGGCCGGCTTCAACTTCCGGTCGATGGATTACCCCCTTGGCAACCAATCGGAATATAGACGTCCTTCGCGCTGGCTGATTCCGGAGAAACATACAATGTAAACGTTCGTTCCTACCAAAACATTAGTTCCGAGAAAATGGAAGAGAAGCTAATAATCGCCGTTGCTGCGTTTCCTACAGGTTTCATATCATTTATGACATGACGTTGTCACTGTAAACCCTAACGCTCAAAATACTTAATTGTTTTGAGTTGGAAAAACTTAAAATAAACTAATTAGTTCAGTCAAATGAACTTTTATGAGTATTTAGCACTTTCTTTTTCTTTCAAGTTCACAGAATGGATATATTTTAAGTAAACTGAACTGTTTCATTGTTTTGAGTTTTATGAAAGTTAAATTTATGAATTAGTGTACTCAAACATTTCAAGTTAAGAACAATTCAAATGTACCAATACAAAATAAAAATATGTCAGTTCTGCTTACTTAAACTTTGAATTTCTTAACTTAAAAAATTTGAGGCAAAAAAAAATTTGAGGCAAAAAAAAATAGGGACCGCATGAGCGCAACTTTTATTTGAAATATTTACGTTTTAAAGCGGGAATGCAATTAATTTGCTCACGGTGACACTTATTTGACGCAAATAATAATAGCTAACTAATCTTTTTTTCCCGACCAAATCGGTTATAAAAATGCTGTCATTATAAAAGGTTTCTTCAATGTATTGCTTGTTTTTTTTCTGTTTATTACATTTCATGTTGTGACACTACTATTATTCTCCCTACAACGTCAGAGCGTCCAAAGCGTCAACAAGCTTCCCCGTACTTTTTGACAAGCGTCCTTGACAGGGCGGTCAGAGCTTCTTTGACGCTCAAGTCGGCGGCGGTGTGAACGCACAGTTACTTGACGATGCACACCCTGCGATGTGACTATCATGGATTCACACATTATTATATCGATGCTAAAATGATATATGCAGCCCTCATGTGAGTTGATGTGATGTGAAAACATGTTAAAGATTAAACGGCTGTTGGATTATTGTGTGTTTGACGACAGAGAGCAGCTTTGCAGGTTTTCTAGTCCCGCGTATGTCATAATCTGCTTTTATCTTCTTTAAGCCTCACTCACACTACAGGAGTTTTAAAATCCTAACCGATTTTGAAATCTGGTTGCAGCTCACACTTAAGGAGAATCTTTGCAGATTTTCTTACCTCAAATCTTAAACGTGCTCACACTACAAGATTTGAAAATCGTGGCGCATCACACACTACACAATGTTATTAAGATTCGTGCCAGAGAAAGCGCCTCACGTGATCTCACGCAACAGATCGGAAGCGGAAAGGTGGATGTAAACAAAATATCTGTCCTTCATATCAAGTCATATTCGTGAAAAGGTTGCCGTGTGACCATGGAAAGCGAAAGGAATCTTTAAAAAAAAAAAATCATCCTTTTAATAAGGATATTTCTAATGAATGGCATCAGCTCTGTTCAATACAATGAATCAATGTCATAGATCTCTATAAAGTAACGCATCAGCAGCGTTGCTCAATGCCCATTGCTGCTCAGCTGAGCATTGTAAAGTGGAGCTCAAAGTAAAAATTAAATATTAAAATAATTAACAGCTTGTTTCATTTAACCTATCTTTGAATGAATATAACTTTATAATGAATATAAATATTTTATAATGAAAATATTTTTGTTTAGGCCTAGGCCTAATTCTGTGAATTACACTGTGCAAACCAAAGTAATAGCCTATAACTACTACCCACCGGATGAAGAAAGGGCTCTCAGTCTCCACAGAACATAAAATATTCATATTATTTTATTTTTCGTGTTCGCATTTGAGGAAAAAACAATGTTACGGACATGACCGCTCTGAAAGCGACTTTAAAATATGCTTTAAAACTTTCACAAAGACATCAAACAGAAAGCACAAAACCTTTCTTTAAATCGAATTTCAATTTGTATTAATTGTATCTTAATTTTAAACAATGTTTCATCAACCAATTGCCTGGATTTAAAAAAAAAGAAGTAAATATAGCAGACGATAGATAATCACGAAACGGAGGCGTCGGCGATATACTTCATATGAACCGAAACTCAGCATATAAGGTAGCCTACTTGCCTCACAGACATGTCTACTTTTAAACAGAACAATTCAAAACGAAAGAAAACAGACCAGAGACTGCTCTCTGCTTATGTAATCCGTATGAAATGTGCATTTCTCTCTGGCGCGTTCACTACTGAAGATCGCGTGCATCCTGCGGAAGACGGAAGAGTTGCAGATGGTTCAGGATCGATATCGAAAAATCTATATTTTTGACAACACTAGATTGTAGGCTACTTAGTTTATTATTTCAGATGCCTTTATTATGCATTTAGTATTTTATTATTATTTATTATACTGTATGCTTATTTATTTAGCAATAAATGGATAAATGGAGATAATTAGCGCATCGCGCTGATGAGTCACTCAAAATTACTTCAATGGAAATTACTTCACCATGACAGCCCTACTTATTGGCTATTGTGACAGTACTGACGTAATCACAATCTTGCTCATCCCGATAAATATCAAACATGTTTGATATGATCGGGGCGAGCCCGATTTGTGTAAGAGCAGATCGGGAGGTGCAAGATTCGATCTGTGAATGCCTCACATTACCAGGTAATCTGTGCCGAACATCGGAACCGATCGAGGTCCTCGACAAGATTTTTTCTCCGATTCTCGGGAGGGGAAAATCGGGCATAAATCGGCCTAAAACTCCTGTAGTGTGAGCCAGGCTTTAGAGGTAGTTTGGTGGCGATAAGGGCCGAAATGTGAGCACACGGAAAACTTCCCAGTTCCCACAGTCAAGGTCGTTCTCCAAACAGTTAGATTGTATGTGCTTTTGTTTGTGCACATCTCTTTATCGAAAAAACACAATGCATAAACTGCTAATATTAACTAGGTCATATATTGTTTGTTAGACTTTTTGAACTTTGATAAAACCAGTGAATGTTGATTGAGAACAGGTTTTTCTCCCCTTCATGTTGAATGATTGATAGTGGATGACTTTGTCTTTGGTTCTTGGTAAGGTGGCATTCTTTCAGATGTCTTGTTTTCCCTCATACCTGATACATTTGTTCTCTGTTTTGTGTTTCGATGACGTTTACTTGCACACATCGAGACCAAATGCAAAGCAGACACGTTCACTTTGAGGTAGAAACATCAGGACTGTTTGGGAGCCACTACACTGGCTATTTAATCAATTAAATTGATCATTGTTTAGTATTTACTCGGCCTTATGTTGTTCTGTATGATTGACTTTATTCCACAGAGCACAGGAGAAAGCTTGAATAAGTTATGACTGTAACTTTCATGCTTCATAATGAGCACAAAAGCACCTTTAAAATCAGATGTATGACTTTTTACCATCTTTAATTTCAACTGATCACAATTTAAGTCATTGTTCACTGATAATCTTCCCTTCAAATTAACAGTGAACTGGTGCAAACATTATCGATAATGACTTAAATATCAGCACAGAAGTTGTGTTGACAATTTTAATGGTGCTTTTTTGTCATTTTAGGCAAGAATATTCTACAGAAATTCATTTGTGTTCCATGGAGGAAATAATCTATTTTGGAATTACATGATGAGAGTGAATAAATTATGACAGATGAAGTTTCATTTGTGGGTGAATTATTCCTTTAATTGAGACAAACAGACATTATTGATTTCTCAAATCATGAGTCTGTTGAGGAGAGAGATGGGCTGTTACTTTACTAAGTAATCAGATGCATGCTTTTACACACTGGACAATAAAACGACAATTAAACCGGTGATAAAATCCCACAGACACACATTAAAGGATGGACCCACCCAAGCCATGTCTAGAGACAAAAGATCCAGAGACTTGAGTGTGCAATACTCTTATATGTTGAGTCTTAAAGTCCCTGTAAAGGCAATTTCAAAAAAAAATTCTAAACGCATTATAAATGTTAGAAATGTATTGCTAAAACATATTACAAAGACTGTGAACTGTGAAGTACTGAATTGTGGAGTTAGACCGTTAAACAGTTTTTCACCATTGATATTTTAGGGATTTTCTGGGCGGGGCTAATACAGGGCTCGATGACGCACTGGAGCCCTTGAGCTCCTGGACACGCCCCTACTTGATGACGCACTGGAGCCCCTGAGGCTGGCCGCTGCTAACAATATTATAGAGCACATTCACATCAGTTTGCCGCTCAATCGCGAGTTACTGTCAGTACTATTATTAGTAACACAGCCTACAGATTGCTAGCTACTAACTATGCCTTCGTCACGGAAATGCGTACTACCTGGATGCGATCACCGGATCACGTACAAAACAGATCGGTGTCCTTGTTTAAATTTCCGAAAAAAAAACGATTACATCAAGAAGAAGTGGATTCATTTTGTGAAGAGCCAACCTTGATGAAGAGCTGAGGATCACCGCCAAAACCCGCCTCTGTAAGTGATCATTTTACACTGGATAGTTTTATAAACTTTCGTCGGAGATAACTGTCTGGGATTCACTGATAATCCGCTGTTACTGGTGAATGGGGCCGAACCGACTCCCGCCTCAGCCTTCATCCTCCCGTCGCGGCGCGCCGACAACTGGTGCCATTCGGCAGTGCGTGCCCACCGTGCGGACATCCATTCCGGCTGTAGAGTTGAGTGTGGCGAGTCGACGACGGCAGCTTTCCCGCGAGTGGGCGTGGTTTCAGCGCAGCCAGTGGACACGCCCCCAGCGTTTGAGAGCAGAGATTACTGCTAATTTTTTCAAGATTTTGATAGCTTATTTTATGTACTTGCTGGCTTTTTTATCATTCAAAATTTGGCTGGGTGACTAATAACACATTTTTCTGTGGTGTGACAAACTCAAAACACATACTTAATTTTGACTTTACAGGGACTTTAAGCAATCATCATCATCATCAAAAAAAAAAAAAAAACAAGCAAAAATTTGTCTTGCTCTAATAGGCTTTATCAGGTCTTTTGTATGTGCTTCATGAAATTTTTTGTGGTTTTACTCAAGATAACTTAAAAGGAGCAAGCAAAAATGAGCATAACCAATGTCCCTCGCATGTGCAGATCGATATTTAAAAGTTTTTTTTATTTTTCTTCTTCACACTAACGTTTAGATATTTAAATAGCATAAAACACCAATAATAAAGTGAACTTAGTAGGTTAGCTGATTACCTTAAAAATCCATAGATATCGTAGTTAGTTCTTAATCAAAATTGCTCAAAAATGATGTTCGAATATTCCCTCTAAAAAAAACCCATATATTCGAACTATTCGAATATCTGGTTGCGCATTTTGTCAATGACGCGCATTACGTTAATAACAGGACAAATTAATACAAAGAGACACAACTACTTGTATAGGTAGTTTTATTTAAGTTTAAACATATTTGACAACGTATTAACTTACACAAAACCAAGTAAATCAACTAATGGCCAAGACCGCAGACCTTACTCTCGCTCGCACTCGCAGGAACTCTCTCTCTCTCTCGCCCTCACGCTCTCTGCGCATAACGGTTTAAATGAACAACAATAAACAAATGTTGAGTGCTGATCAAGAGTTTTGTGCAAGCAATTTAAGGTCGCGACTCTTGTCCTAAATATAGCAGGCTTCATTCGGTGATTGAAACAAATATTATTAACATTAATTTAAATTTTACAGTATATAGAACCGACATTGAACGCTCTGAGCGAGCTGTGCTGTGGTAAACTGCTGCTGCTAGCCTGCTACTATGGCTATTTCGACGAGGGCGTCTGGCCACGCCCCCATTGGCGGGCTCTGACGTGTCTGATGTAATGCTAGCTCATTGGCGCACACGTTGGAGGCGCCCGTGCCATTGGATGTGCAGTTGACGCAGCACAGCCAATGAGTGAGCCAGACACTCGCTGTGCTATCTGTCTGTGCAGCTGGAAAATGCGTTTTACATTTTAAGCTTCAGAATTTTGCCACTCGCAAAGCAGACAGCCGCGCCTCTGCTACCGCGGGCGTGTTTTTCCACATGATTCGAATATTTAATTTTCACCTTCGAATTTCTGTTTTTTAAAACTATTCGAATATATATATTCGAATTTAGAATATTCGTTGACAGCCCTAAGCGGATGCAATGAGACCCGTTTTCCGGTTTGGTCACGTGACGCTCGGCATAAAGCCTATAGCATCCACCATCGCGTTGTGTTGTGTGTAAGCTGGTGTTTTAGCTGGAATAGTTTGCCTGTTTTGCAGTCCTGTGACACACCACACATGTGAAAGCCTGTTTGTTTGTCCCTTTAATAACACATAGTGCATTGTGTATGTGGCATAGGATGATCTGGAACGCTACAGCAGCATCCAGGGGGGTTTGTTATGCTTTTTGCCTGAATCCACATGATGTCAGCACAAGTCATGAATGATCTGCTGTGGGCAGAGGGATTCAAAGGTTACAGGTCAGGTTTGTGGTCTTGGAATGAATCAGAGTTAAATCAGTGCTTTTACGTGGTCTAGTGTTCTTGTGTAGCCAGACTGTTAACATTACGCACACTTTGACAGGAAAAGACCATTTGATTGACTTTCTCCTTTTATGTGATTACTCTTTTGCAGTCTTTCTTTTCTTTCCTTGGCCATTTCTTTTTTTGCACCCTCTTTGCACTTTATTTTCTTTTTTGCTCTCATTATTTTCTTCATTATGAACATTTCCGGGGTTCTCAGAAGCACAAGTTGTCGCAGTTTGGAACGGAAACTACAACAAATATCATTTTTGCATGATCATTTCCTCAATTGCAAAAGAAAAAATCCATGACAAGAGTTTCTATGACTTTCCAAAAAAAAAAACCCCAAAAAACCCAGAGAGATTAATTTACGTTAATCAGTTGTATTGGAAACACTCACTCAGCAAGAACAAATTTTCTTGTTAATTTAATGCCAGGGTTATATAACAAACTATATAAATAGATACATTAAAAAAAAAACTGTTTTTTTTTTTATTCAAACTTTTCTACTTGTCTTAAAAAAAAAGGTTACAAAAAATGTCAATAATTATCGATACCAAACGATATTGAACATTATATCGTGATCATTTTTTAAAACTATATATTGCACAGCCCTAGTTGCTAGATTTACCTTGTTAAAGTTACCAATAAATCAAAATAACAATTGTTGTTTTTTAAGGAATATTGCAGTGTTTAATATAAATCACTCACATGAGATCCACCAATAGCAAACCACAACCAATCAATTCCCCATGGAAAACAAATCAAGCCCCGCCCTACATTTATTCTTGTTCCAGAAGCTGTTTCGCTCGGATATACGTCGCAATAGGGAGGGAAATGAAGACTATCACAACTTCTGTTTCATGCCGACTTTAATAACTGTGGAAATGCGTCATCGCAGTCTGTGAAAAGGGTCCGTGAACATTTGATCATATTTTTGGGTGATGTTGATTTAACACGTCAGCAGGACATACTCCAGGTCTGACCCTTCAGATCTGAGGCACACAGAGGTGTGTGTGTGTGTGTGTGTGTGTGTGTGTGTGTGTGTGTGTGTCTGTGTGTGTGTGTGAGTGATTGTCTCAGGCGAAGGAAGAGAAAGGGCAGAGATTGGGTCACTGAGTTTCCTGTCCTGGAAAAAACAGGAAACCTGGACACATTCTCTGTCACACTCAATTCATCGGTCTCATCTCTCGTGTAGTCTTTTAAAAACCTTTACCCGTCTGCTGAAAGCTCCAGCAGCGATTTCAACTCTTCTGGGTCTTTGTTATGATGATGATCAGGAGCAAAATGCAACTTTTTTTTGCATTTTGGCGTGTTGTTCTGTAAGTTTGCCACTTTAATTGCAATGCAAGAATGATAATCTGACCGCTGCTGGTTTTATCTGGCAAGACGAGTGAATCACATCAGAGAATATGGATGTTAAAGAAAAGCTCAGGCATGTTCACATTTGTAGCAGTTTTTTTTCCTACACATTAATGTAAATACAAACAAAATCACAACGAGTCTTGGTGTTTATGTGACAGGTGCTCACAGCAAAACAATACATTTGTCCTGCGTTTAAAGTCTGATCATTTCGACGGAGGTGAATCAATCAAAATTAACTTTAGCTGGAAATAACATTATTCAAGAACCGCTATAAAACCAAAACAATCTCTGTTACCTTAAATTATGTTTATCTCTGTAAAACTGCTTTGAAACAATCCATTGTTAAAAGCGCTATATAAATGAAGATGACTTGACTTGACTAGAGATAAAACATTAATTTAATGAAATAGTGCAAAATACAATTTCATGTCCGTGAAATTTCCTCAATTCACCTGCTTTTGGAAAAACATTTTAGACCCTGATGATGATTTATGTTCAATTTTAGTTGTTCAGTAGATGCAGTCACGTCTTCTCTTCTGTATTTTCAAATACAGGGCCTACTTTATTCATGCTGCTTTCATTCTGATCAATTAACGTCCTTCAAAATGAGCACTCACAGTGAGCCAAAGATAAGAAATAATGTTGTTAACCGTGTGTGTTTCAGGCCAGTCTGTCCATCTGGGGATGGGGGGGTCTGGGAGTCGTCCTCTTCCTCATCTCATTTGGACCCTTTGCCATCTTTTATCTGGCCTTCTACATCCTCTGTTTCATTGGCGGGTAAGTGGATCCCAGATTAGACCATCTGTAACACCTGTTGATGCTCTAACATGATGCTGCAATCTCTCTCTCTCTCTCTCTCTCTCTCTCTCTCTCTCTCTCTCTCTCTCTCTCTCTCTCTCTCTCTCTCTCTCTCTCTCTCTCTCTCTCTCTCTCTCTCTCTCTCTCTCTCTCTCTCCAGGGGTTTTGTAGTGCTGCTTTTATTTGGAAAGACAAACTCAGAGAAACACCTGGAAAGGTGCGAGCACTCCTACCTGCCATCTACACAGACGGCCATACTGAAGGTGTGCAAACACTTGCATCTGTCTTCCTTTTGTGATTGCATTTTAATTTATTATGTTTGCCACAACACAAAAACACATTTTTTAATGCATTTAAGCAATAAAGCATGTCATGTGGCTTTTTTCATAAAACCTTAAAGGGATACTCCACTTTTTTTGGAAATAGGCTCATTTTACAACTCCCCCATGTTGAGTTTTACCGTTTTTGAATCCATTCAGCCGATCTCCGGTTCTGGCGGTACCACTTTTAGCATAGCTTAGCATACATCATTGAAGTGGACAAGACCATTAGCATTTCTAAAAAAATAAAAATTACCAAAGAGTTTCGATATTTTTCCTATTTAAAACTTGACTCTTCTGTAGTTACATCGTGCACTAAGACCGACGGAAAATGTAAAGTTGCGATTTTCTAGGCTGATATGGCTAGGAACTATACTCTCATTCCTGCGTAATAATCGAAATATAATCCTGCGAAACTTTACTGCCGTACCATGAGAGCAGCAGGCGCAGGCACTTAGTCCCGGTCACGTTGAAGTTACCGAGCTGGAGACTATTTTCAGGCGCTGCGTCATATCATTACGCCTGCTGCACTCATGCTACGGCAGTGAAGTTTCTTGATTATTACGCAGGAATGAGAGTATAGTTCCCATATCAGCCTAGAAAATCACAACTTTACATTTTCCGTCGGTCTTAGTGCACGATGTAACTACAGAAGTTTTAAATAGGAAAAATATCGAAACTCTTTGGTCATTTTTTTTTTAGAAATGCTAATGGTCTTGTCCACTCCAATGATGTATGCTAAGCTATGCTAAAAGTGGTACCGCCAGAACCGGAGATCGGCTGAATGGATTCAAAAACGGTAAAACTCAACAGTTTAACTAAAATGAGCCTATTTCCAAAAAAAGTGGAGTATCCCTTTAACAATTTAATAATTTCATAGGCCCTATGAAATGTTTAATTTTCTCAGTAGTTTTTTTAATATATATATAATTGGGGAGGTGGATTTATAATTGAATACAAATGTATTAATCAAAAACATTGGTAATCAAATGAAGGCATAAAACCCTAACAATGTAATTAATATTTTTAAAATGTAATCAAATGAAAATTCAACAATTAATTTGAAAGTGCTGCACTTTAAACAGAGGTTTACTGGTAATATTAGACTAGACTAGAGGGTGGAAAAAAAATATGATAGTCCTTAAATGCCGTTTTAATAATTGTAATAACATAACTTTTTCTTTTGGTTGGTTGTAGTGAAGATCTTTAAATTTCTGTGTATATGACATGACAATAGTTTTAAATCAAATGAAATTGTGAAATGTTAAAATTGTGTTCCACTCCTGAGCTTTAAGTCTTTGTGTTTGTTCCTCAGGTTTCGGAGGAGATGAAATCAGAGTCCAAACCCATCAAGATAGACCGTCGTCTGACAGGATCCAGTATCATAGATGAGCCACTGCAGCAGGTACTGTCAACGAAACCTAACAGACAGATTGTGTGTTTGAGGAACCTGTGGTGTCTCTACTGATGAGGATTTCTCAGACTGTCGAGTCGCTTGTTTCTGCATGTGACATGAGTAAGACGCTGGGTCAGCTAGTTTGAGGGTTTAGGCTGAACTGGTGTTTTCATACAACTGATGAGCACATGACACTCACTTCAGCTTGTTTTCACTCAGTGCTCTCTCACTGAATCAGGTTTGAGTCTGCTTACAATGCATATATTCCTGAAGTGTCACTTTTTTGATGGAACCATTTTCTACACTTTAGTTTTTTTGTTTTTTGTGCTTCCCTAAAGGCCACTTCTATTGTTAGTCGAATAGGTTCCTATTGATGTTGCATGAACATTTTCCACTCTTTCTTTGTCATTTAGAAAACAGGTTGTTTTACTACTCCACCTTAGATTTGTAAATGACGTACCAGTGTCACTTAAATGGTTGTTTAAGTCGCAGAATACTGAAAACATGAGCGGTTGTACGTTAATGGCTCTGTTCCAACACCTTATGAGCTGCCTGCGTAGACCCCTTCCAAGACATCATAACTGTCATGTACCATGATGTAGCAGCAACTCTGTGAGACAAAAATATCACCGAGTATACAAGAGGCTCATTTCTAAATTAATCATTTATTCCAAGAAGCATAAAAATGCACAGTACAATTCAAAGTACACTCAAAATATTGGATAAAATTGTTTATTTTAATTAGACGGAGCTATAATTTTTAGTGTTGTATAAACATTTCAAAGCAGCTTTACAGAAAATCGTGATGTTAATGTTTATGATATCTTAATATCTTAAAGCCTAATAGTCAAATAATGTGGCATCTGAGATTTGCTTCACAATACACATATTATGCTTAATATAAGTGTATGTTAGGCATTCAAATAAAGTTGTATGTGTATAGAGAGAGAGAATATAGTTTACATTTTGCGACGATATAAGAATCAAGCAGTTTTGATTTGCTATGTCGTACACATCACTTGACATGACTGTGCTGTTTGTATCCGGGTAAAGTTTGATATACTAACTAGTTGTATAATTCATTATTATTAATTCATCAGTTTCCAATAAATTTAACATTAATAATTTGTTAATTTCTAATTAAATCATTGCAGTGCACTTTGGATTAGTCTTCCTGAGAAATGAGCTAAAACAAGGTGCTTTAGTCGAAGGCAACATGATGTTGAACAGCCTCCCTGTGGGCAGTGTGCCGTTTTCATCATATAACCTCGTTAAAACCATAGTATAAGAGCTCTTCATGGCCAAAATCATTATGTAGCTCATTTTAAACTAGTCTGACGTTTTGAGGAAATTGTGTTAAACAGTCATGAGAGTGTGTCAGCAGGTTCGCAAGCTGTTCTGTTTAGTGTGGACCCCTTTCTGGCAGAAGCTATGGGTTATTGTGTCTGTGCCAAGAAGAATTCAGGGCACATGATCAAGAAAAATACATTTCCTTGTGCCTGATGTTTTTCACACACGTATGCACTCACGACATGTACATTAAGAGTTTAACAGAAAATAACGTTCTCATTATGGGGTGATATTTGCCACCGTAATTTGATTTCCAGGGTCATTTTTTACCTTTATAAGGGACATTTTTTAACCTTATTAGATGTACGTGTCATCTTTTTAAATGAAATACGTTATCTGAACGATGTCTGAAACTTTGTATTGCTAGTACTTCTCATGTTTATTGCTTTTAAAATGAATCGCTTGTTGTATCGCTTTGGATAAAAGAGTCTGCTAAATGAATAAATGCACTTTAAATATGAAACTAAAACCGCCAGTAGGTGGCGGCAAGTCACTTGCTGTGTCCGAAATCTCCCACTACTCACTATATAGTGGACTATATAGTGAGCTCGCCATTTTGTAGTGCTGTCCGAATGTATAGTGATGATTATTATACCCTATATAGTCCACTCAATGTATCCCAAAATGCATTTTGAAAAGTAGTGTACAACCGATGGTCACTAACCCAAGCCCTACATGCCATCATGCATTGCGCTGATCGTAAAAGACCTATCAGCATCATCTTCATCTTTAACTTACAATTTGACGACGTCTCGCTAGCGTAGCAAGAACAGCACGTCGTTTTCTGTGTCTAGAAATCCTGTTTCTTTTGCTAATCTGCAAAATCTTCTGAATCACGAGAACAAACAAACAAAAAAGATAAATATTGAGTGGCATCTCCACAGAGTCTAAAAGCTGTTTTATGAAGAGTATTATGAGCAAGATATTTGATAACGTAGATCGTTTTTTTCCCCCCTAATGTCGACAGGCAAGAGAAAACGGTGTGGCGCGAAAATGAAAATATATGAAATATGTGTATTCATTTTATTTATGTTATTATAAGTTATAATCATGTGTGGAGTAACGCATTATAACAGAAACGGCCAGAAATGACTTTTAATTTTACAATTTTGGAGAAATAAGCTCAATATAATGTTATGTATTTATAAAAAAAAAATCTATTTAGCCCAGAGCTGGCTCGGCACCAGCTGACAGATGATGGCGCGTTTAATCAACGGCGCCGAGAGACGATCGAGTAGTGTCCGAAAGTGGTGTTTCTATTATGCTGGTGAGCTCACTATATAGTGCTCTACTCCCTACCCCCTACATAGGGGTTAGGGAGTAGTGGTTTGAGTGGAGATTTCGGACACAGCCACTGTCTTAATGAGTGAGTCATTGAATCATTCATTCAACCGATTCGTTTAAATGGCTGATTCATTAACAGTTGTGTTTACAAATAGATTATTGTTTTGTTTGGAACTATTTTCGTTGCCAGAATGAAGCAACAACAGACAATATTGTGTATAAAATGTTACTCAAGATGTTAAGTTTTATTGAATTGTTGTATACAACTAAAAAAAATCACAATTGGGAAAAACAGAACTTTTGCTTGTGTGATATTGTTATACTATATATGATATAAACTAGAGACAAAATTTGTATTATTGAATTTTGGTGTCATTCTAACTGCATTCTACTAGGTTGTACCATGCAGTGAAAGTGTTCACTCTCTCAAGGCATGTTTTTTGTTTGGCTTTTACAAAGTTAGTGACAGATTTGATAATGTCAGCTTCCATATCAATTACAATATTATCATAGACTATACATCTCGCTCACCCCTAATGTGTATACCCCATTTTCATGATCTCTTTGACATTATTTAAGTGAATAGTGTCCTGTTTTGATCCTCTTCTCATGTCATTCATCAGGTCATCCAGTTTGCTTTGAGGGACTATATCCAGTATTGGTACTACACACTGAGTGATGATGAAACGTTCCTCTTGGAGATCCGTCAGACTGTCCAGAACGCCCTCGTCCAGTTCTCCACCAGGTGAGACACCCGTTCACCCTCACACCTGCTTTAAAATCACCGTTGCAGAGGGTTGTGAACGACACTGATGCAACACCTAACCACACACCAAACACTGCATTCAGATGTTCTTACTCATTTTCCTTGGTAAACACGATGTTGAAATGGAGCCTGTAACTCCCATGATTCATTGATTCTCAATCTTTCCGTTCCCCAGGTCTAAAGAGGTGGACTGGCAGCCGTATTTCACCACCAGACTGGTGGATGATTTTGCAACTCATCTGCGTGTTTTCAGGAAAGCTCAAGAGAGGCTGAATGAGAGAGAAGATCCAAAACAACGTAATTATCATTCTTTCCCCTCAATTCACATTGTCTGCAAAACCTAGACAAAACATTTATCAATGGACAGATTAAACCAAGAAAAGCAATAATGGTTACACTTTATAAAAAGGTCCCATTAGTTAATGTTTAAAGATCTCAATATCAGGACTAAAATTGTTGTAGCCTGTAATCAATAGTTGATTTCCTAATGCCTAATTACTGAGTAAAGGGCTTTAATTGTAGCTTGGTTTTAATGACTGAGCATGTGCATGACGTTATGTGTGTGTTTGCGCGGCAGGTGACGATCCAGAGGAGCTGCTGGACTCGTTTTTTGAGGCGGAGGTGGAAATGGAGAGGAATATTTGTAGAGATATGGTGTGCATGTCACGCAAGGATGAAGAAGGTAAGACAAACACAGATTTGTGTCTATAGACAGATAAAAGACTCCAGGCCAGTGATTCAAGGCATATTTTATGTCAACAATAGTCATGAATAACTTGTACATGCTTCTCTAGGGCAGATCTCTAGGCCAGACAAGCTGAAAGACTTGATTAGCAAAAAATACAAACACACACCCAGTCATTAATACAGTGAAATGCTTTGAAAACGCTTTAGTGACTGACAGACAATCAAAAACATGAACACTGTTGGTGGTGTGATGTCACATGTGATCTCATCTGCAATCCACCTTTATGAGATGAGTTATAACAAATGATTTGCTCACCCTTGTGTCTTTTCAACATTAAATGACTTTCTTTATTCTGTGGAGCACAAAAAAAGTTGTAATGAACGTTTTTTTAAAACACTAAAGGTGATTAGGAACTGCAGCTGTTGAATTTTAAAAATGCACAAAACACCATGAAAGTAGTTTGCACGACTTGTACGGTACATTCAATTCTGCAATCAAGACTTCTTGAAAATCAGTTTGACAGCATTTTAGGTTATACAATGTTTTAAATCTATTAAGTGGTATAAGAAAACTCTTAATTATCATTTTAAAAGGTCTTAGATTTTGGAAATTTGGATGGAAAAGCAGGAATTGTGATACAGCTTTTGATATATTATATGATTTATATAAATGTGAGCACTACAAGTTTCAAAGTAAAAACACGGTGCTGTTTGACAGCAAGACAATGTTTACTGTATGGTGTTTATATTGTAATATGTTAAAAATGATTGTAATAGTTTTATCTCCCTCATTTTTTGATTGAGTAGATTGCAGAATTAACTCTTAGAAATTTCAAAATAAGTTTCCGGAGTATTTCAGGCTTGTTTATAATGAAAAGTTCCACATTATGCAAAAAAAAAAAACCAAAACTATTTTTCTGGTTATTAATTGTATTTGAATTCAGTGCAAACTCTTGTCGCTTATCTCTCCGTCACTGGAACGAAAGACTAAGAACATAATTGAACACATTCAATATAGTTATTAATAGTATCGGCACAGTAATCTGTAATTCGTATGTATGGATATGTTGGTACATAAACCTTTTTCAGTACATATTGAATAAAACATGTCTTGGCTGTTTTATGATTGCTGTTACCCTGTTGTGCTTATAAGCAGTGCTAAGTCCTTGTTGAATGTGTGCGACAGCCTGTTTAATTAAGTAAAAGACTCCGAGATGCATGATTTAATTTGAGATTGTATTGGTTTGTTTTGAATTGACATGCAGTATTTTTTTTTTTGTGTGCTTATCTTAAAAAAGCTCTTAAAAGCCTTACATTTGATTTAAAAACCCCTGCAATAGCTTTGGGTGAGGATCAGACTGTTCTGTGTGTTGTGTTTGTGCTGTAGATTTGACTGTAGTGTGTTTGTGGTGCAGGTTACTTACGGGATCTCTGTGAAGTGCTGCTGTACCTGCTACTACCTTCTGGAGATTTCCACAACAAGAATATGAGATACTTCCTCAGGGTGAGACAGAAACACACACATGCTCCCAAATGCATCCAAATTATATTGTATCTTTCAACTAGTCATGGCCGGCTAAAGAAATGAACAGGAGGAATATTGTAAAGCAGCGTTTACATGGGGGAAACCATAAAACATGCATTTTATGCAAGCATTTTCTGATTGTTAAACCCTGTAACCTTTTCTGTCTTCCCATTAAAACTATTTAAAATATTATTTCAAACGAAGTAGAATATAAATATTAGATAACATAATTTAAAAAAAATTAAGAAATGTTGCCTTGGAAACTAACTGAAATAAATTAGTTGAAATACTAAAATTATTCAAACTAAAGCTGAAATAAGAAAATAAAGCTGAATAGAAATATAAAAAAATGACAAAAGCATATAACAAAATTACTAAAACTTAACTCAAATGTATTTAATTTTTTTTCATAAATACTATTATAATATATAAAATAACTCATTGTATTTTAATCTGCTGTACATTTAAATTCCATTAAAATGCAGTTTCAATAATCCGTGATTATTGACAGTGTATTCACAGATGCTGTTGATGGAGCTTAAGTAGTGTTTAATCCTTTAAGACACCAGATCTGCAACTGGACAAACTTGTTGATGATGATTAACTGATTGATTGTTTGATGTCCTGCAGGAAGTTTTGGCCAGAGGAGTTCTGCTGCCCTTAATTAACCAGCTCAGTGACCCGGATTACATCAATCAGTTCGTCATCTGGATGGTGAGACCTGCTCTGTTCTTACAGTAGAGAAGTGTGTTGTAAATGTACGGAAGCGTCTTGCATTCACTTGAGGGAAAAAAATCTACTGAATTAACGAGTTAATATCTCAGAATTACGAGATATTTTTTCATGAAAAAAAGTTTTTGCTCTGTTTTTCTGAATTAACGAGTTAATATCTCAGAATTACGAGATATTCTTTCATGAAAAAAAAGTTTTTGCTCTCTTTTTCTGAATTAACGAGTTAATTTTCTTAGAATTACGAGATACATTTTTCTTGAAAAACATTTTTTCACTCGGTTTTATGAATTAATGAGTTACTCATAATTTTGAGATAATTAAGTCATTAATTCAGAAAAACAGAGTAAAAACTTTTTTCCATGAAAAATTATTTAATAATTCTGAGATAATTAACTCGTTAATTCAGAAAAACAGAGCAAAAACTTTTTTTCCATGAAAAATTATCTCGTAATTCTGAGATAATTAACTCGTTAATTCAGAAAAACAGAGTCGATTTTTTTTCCTCAAGTGAATGCAATACGCTTCCATATAAATGTTTACGCTTTCCCTTTAAAACATTTGGTGTGTGTTTAGATTCGTGACTCAAGCTGTAACTATGAGGCCTTCATGAACATCTTAAAGCTGACGGACAAACCGCCTGAGCTTGAGGCCGTCAAAGACCGAGTCCTGGAGGAGCTTCAGCATCTCCGATCCCTGGACACGGGCGCAGACGGTAGACACACACTCGACACACACTTATGTTTACACACATATGCTTTTTCATTTGTTTGGAAAGTAAACAATGAATTCTGGGGGTTATTTTGGAAAATATGAGAGCAAGTTCAGGGCTTCATAATAACAAACATTGTTTACTCTTCATTCTCTCTCTCTCTGTACTTGCAGATATCAACATAATAAAGAATCAAATCAATAGTTTGCTTTTTGTGAAGAAAGTCTGTGAAACACGGATACAAAGGCTACAATCAGGAAAGGTAACCAAATCCCCCTGTTTCATTTACACTTCCTGTTTTATAATTCATTAAAATTGTTTAAAAACAATAATATTTGCTAGGAATATTTATCATATTTCTTTAAACATGAAACAATTGCTCCTAATGCATTTTCAGTCTGCACTGCTAATGCATTTATGTTTTATATAATTAAGAACATTTATACAAATAATTATACAGACAAATAAAATAATAAATAATTACCGTTATATATATGGATGTTACTTTGACTTTTGTCATTTTATTATTATTTGAAATTTTACTTTCTATGAACTTTTTAAATCATCATCTTAATTATTAACAAATTAAATCAGTTGTCTGACATTTAACATTTCACCCTCAGAATGACTAACGTGTTTTGGTTGTTTTTGCCAAACAGGAAGTTGACGCTTTGAAACTCGCAGCTAATTTTGGGAAGTTGTGTGTGATTCCGTTGGAGCATATCCTAGTGCACAACATCGCACTGCAGTTCTTCATGGGTGAGTCGAGACGGATGCACACAGTCTGTCCTCTCGTTTGAAATGCATCATCAGCTCGTCCCTTATTGCTTTTTATCTGTCTCTCTGTAGACTACATGCAGCACATGGGTGGTCAGGCAGTTCTGTTCTTCTGGCTGACGGTGGAGGGTTACCGGGTCACGGCACAGCAGCAGTTGGAGGTCCTACAGAGCAGCCAGAGAGATGGAAAGAAGCAGAGCAGCCAGACAACCAAAGGGCTTCTGAGAGCCGCTGCGGTGGGCGTCTACGACCAGTACCTGTCTGAGAAGGTGGGGGGATTTAGATTTATCGGTTCTTAAACTTCACAAAAAAACACAACTGAGGTTTGGCACATATAGGGCCTAGTGGTGTAACCAGGGCTTGACATTAACACCCGCCAACCCGCCAAATGAGGGTGTATTTCAGCGTTGGCGTGTAACGCAGTCACTCCTACTAGCCACTTTGGCGGGTTGAATTTTATATAATATATGTTACGATCTTTAAAAGGCCTAGGGAATGTCGTACCATTAACATATTAATATGCTGCTAGATGTGAAGTAGACTGGAAGAACATGTCAGACAAACTTTGAAAGAGAGAAATTACTGGATTTTATTCACAAAAAGCCGAAGCCACTAGTTCCAGTAATATGACAATAGATGCGCTATGTACAATGCAATGAAAAAAAGATGGGGAGACAAACAAAAAGTGGCGCCAAAGGAAAGAACATAATATAACAAAAACAATCCTTAAGCTAACCCTAACCCTACTCAAAACAAAATGTGAAAAAGAAACCGCAATCTTCACGCACGCGGCGCTGACTAACCTAACAAAATAACAAAAGTACAAAGGTTGGCGCTCACCACTAACCTAGTGTGTATAACAGAGACAGACCTACGGGCAGTGTATATCGCGGCATACTGACCTACCGTTCGTCCTCCCAGATTATCGTAATGCCTCTGATGTAGAATAAACACACACCAATACATCGCACATCACTCAGTTCGCTACACAGAGCTCAACACGCCACAGGAGAGAGAGAATGAACGCGCCACAGGAGAGAGAGAGAGTGAATGAACGCGCCACTCTCTTAAAACCAGCTGAACGGCCTTTGATTGGTTCTGGAACGTCGCCTCAATGATGACTAGGGCTGGGTATCGATTCAGATGTTCAAATTCGATTTGCAAGCTCTCAATTCGATTTCGATTTCTGATTCGACTCTCGATTCGTGGACAGTGGACATAAGTTTACAAGTGGTTAATTAATACAAAGAAATTAAGAGCCACAAACCTGTATATAAAACTCTTTTTTATTTTAGGTACACTATACACTAAATGCATACAATGAATAGACAGGATTTTGATGCAAGATGCTAAATTGATGCTGAAAATTGGACAAGTCAGAACAGTCACACGCTTTGATCAAACAGGATCAGGTTATTTTATGTTTAAAATAGATAGATAAATAAATATCAGTTATCATTTTTTTAGACAATTTTTTATTACATTGATCTCACCTAAATTTGTTTTTACAATGGGGTAATTTTTTTGTTAAGAGTTTATGCAACACATGGAAGCTTGATTTCAATCTTTGAATTAAATTGAAAAAAGTTGCACAAATAAATACAATAGAATAGGCCTAAAGACACAAATAAAGAGACATAAAAAGAAAAGTTTTGGGGTAGGTCAGAAATACTACATAAACTGAATAAAGTAATCCAATGTAAAATAACACTGGATAGTCTTTTAGTCCTGACTGAATTAAATACATAGGCTATTAATTCTGATTCCTTACAATTAATGCTATATTATGTTGTTTTGACAACAAAATTAATGGCAGACACATATGGCTGCGTTCACTTTAAGAACTAGTGCACGGATCCATTACTGTTTCATTATACTGTCTGTCACACGCGTTTTATGCTTATTTAAGACATAACCGACTGTCTTTATGAGGTTACTCGCCAAGACCAGAGTTTTGACATCATTTTGCGTGTTTTTAACTGTTGAAGCGATATAATCCATGAAAACTAACTTTTGTTACTGGCGAGCTGTTTGTGAGGCGGATTTATGCACGCAGTGAAAACATCTCTGAGAGCGCGCGAGCACTGGATAGTTTAAAATTGCTTGAATGTTTAAACTGGTAAAACTTAAAAAGACGTGAAAATGATCAACGTTAGTTACGATGCAATGCTGGCCCGATTGTGCAAGTGAATATTCCGTCATGCCCCGACTCCTAAACACAAGTGTATCGACGCCTGCAGCGCTTGACGCTTGCCTCGTGCAGAGAGAGAGAAGACCCAGCATCGCGAGCCCTGAATATGGAAAAAATCGATTCTTGGCCGTTGAGATTTTAAAAAACGATTAATCAAAAAATCGATTTTTTTGCCCATCCCTAATGATGACTAACGTCCGGCTCAGCCAATCACAGCAATCCTGCGATCAGAGATAGTGACCTAGGGACGAAAGAGAAACACAATGAACATAATGGCCAACACGTGAAACAGATCAGTGAAAACAAAACGCACGTGGACCGAAACATATAAATTTTTTCAATTGTAGTCTTTTAAAAAGGCATCTGAAATAATAAACTAAGTGCATTCTAGTGTTGGCAGTAATATTGATTTTTCGATACATATTGATCCTGAAATATCTGAAACTCTTCCGCAGAATAGATACAAAAGATACCAGCGTGTTCTCGCTCTCTAATCTCTCTGACAGCGAGTTGACACACCAACCCTTTACTCACGCGTTTTATTTGCTCCGGATGAATATTGTTGGTGGTACAGGGCTTGAACTCTGGCGAGGGATTGCGTGTATTGAGCACAATTTTACTCATTCCCGCAGATGCTATTAAAAATATCTATATGGTAGTTATTCCCCTATGGTATCGGTGTCCAAATTGTGGCCAGTGGAAATGCTGAGTGGCTAGTAACTTTGGAAAACCACTAGCCACAGTGGCTGGTGAGCAAAAAAGTTAATGTCAAGCCCTGGGTTTAACGATATATTGTTGCAAGCGAAGATATAAAGTGTCTATTGTTATAATTACGCTGTATCATTTATGTTGTGGTATGTAAATATATCCATGCAGCACAGTACTAGTACAGTATGAATGAGAAAATACAAAGCGGGATGTGCATGGTTTTCAAAAAAAGTATTATGTGCAATAAGCCTTGAAAAAAGAATCAATGTTGTCACTCGCGCTGAAGCGCGCAGAAAGACGTCTCTCGCGTTTTGTTTTTTTTTATCTTAAATGTTCAAATACACACATTTATGTCAGAATGCCCATCGTGTGAAGTACTCACCTAAACACACTATTAGATCAGTGCCTCCGGTCTTAAAGTGACAGCAGCCTAATATACCTGCTGTCGTCTGTGTCATTAACATTAATCAAACAACAAAAGACAAAGAGAAAATCACACTCTTGACTGAATAACGTTTGCAGCTTTAATTAGAATTGATTTATACTTAATTCATACAGTGGTGCTTGAAGTGATGCTTGACAGTTTCTGTTTGCAATCAGGCCTCTCCTAGGGTGGAGGTGGACGAAGCGTCCGTAAGCAGACTGGCTCAGAAACTCAGCAAAGAGGATCCCACACCTGAGATATTTGATGAGATCCAGAGAAAGGTCAGTTTTCTGGCAGACATGTGTGATGTGTGTATTCTGACCAGTATAACCAATTAAAAGCCCACTAATCGAGCTCACTGTGTTTTTCAGGTGTATGATATGATGTTGAAGGATGAGCGGTATTACCCGTCTTTTAGGCAGCACCCGCTGTATGTGCGGATGCTGGCCGAGCTGGACATGCTGAAGGAACCCAGCTTCAGGGGATCTGATGATGGGGACGGAGGTGAGGAACCCACACGGGATCAGATCTGTCATGAATGACAGCAACAATGACGTTTTAACGTTTTAAATCTGCATTTTTGTTTCAAAATGTTTCCGTCCACACTAGCATTTCAAGCGTTTTCCAAAAGTGTGGAGGAAAGGCCAAATATAGAGAAAAAGATGTGTTTTCAAATGTTTCTAGATTTGTGTAAATGTAGCATGAAATTAATTAATATTTTCTCTGTTTCTCCAGAGTCATTCAACGGGTCTCCAACAGGAAGCATTAATTTAGTATGTTAAATAAAACATCTCTCTCTATATATACATATGAAGAGTTTGGTTCCAAAACGCGATACACGCCGTTTAAAAAAAAAAATTGTTACTGCAAAAATCAGTATTGTATCTGGTTGGTATTGAAAAGTCAATGTTTAATTTGAAGTAAAATGCGATATCCGCCGTGTTATTCTGTCATGTTTTCTCCCTTTCTTTCCAAACCGCGACAAACGCCAGTCTCCCTTCTCTGCAGAATGCGATATATCCGCTCTCAACCAATCACAACGCACCATTCCACGCAATGTAAACAGTAACGGCAGCGCCTTAAATACACCCGGCTTCCTAGTTTTTCTTATCTATTTTGTACTTTTCGATCAACAAACAAACAAAAAAATGAATAATTTTGACGGCATTGATGAACCTGTGGTTGTTTCTGCGGCGGGTAAGAAACGTAAGGCATCAAAACCGAATAATTTACGTGAGGAGATTAAGAAGATGAGGCACTCGGGAGGAGGACAAATGTTTTCAATCTTCTTTACAGTTCTTAATAAAAATATTATACTAATAAACTTAAGTTGTTGTGTATTTTCAACAGTTTCAATATGAACAAAAAAAACTTTTATATTGATTCAATGGATTAATTGCATTTTGAATTTAAAAAAAAAAAAATGGATTTATTGCATTTTGGGGGAAAAAATAATCCGTTTTTATAATAAATCTTTGAATATCAAAACCTGGATTTTTTTTATTTATTTTTATTATGACCTACAAATGCTATGTGAAAGTTTGAAACAGAAAATAGTGGTTTTCATCTTTCCACTTTCTTGGTAAAGAAAACACATTTTTACTCAAATTAATCTAGATGGATTTATTGCGTTTTGGAACCAAACTCTTCATATGTATACATACTTTGTGCTGAATGTGTTCGATTTGTTTCTAATGAATGTCTGTCTTTTGTAGTCATTAGATGATCTCATCAGCGGGAGCGTGGATGAGTCCGCTCAGCTTCATGCCTTTATCTCTGATACAGGTGAGAATTTTACCTGGTATTAACCATTTTAAAAGATACATTCTTAAATGTCCTGAAAATAATGTCACAAATATCCTATAACACTCCTAAAATAAGTTTCATCTCCTTTATGCATGATATAATTAGATTTTGGGGTGAAATATGTCCTCTGGCCTATTTTCATCTGCAGATGTTCTGATTTCTATTTAATTCAGTTACATTCTATTAAACGTGTTATTTCAGAGCTGTAATGTAAATAAGTAAATACTTAAAAGGTAAAAGTCTGTGAAATTTAAAGAGATGTTCAGTGTTCCTCTTTTCTCAAGTCATCACTTCTTCTCATTTTCAAGCTTCATTTATTTCAAAGATGCAACACTTTTCCTGCCACTTTGTTTTCGTTCTTATTTTGTGTCTATCATTCCATCAACTTTATTTCTTTATTTTCTTACATTCATTTTCTTTCCCTCTGTCCCTCTGTGGCTTTGTCCTCTGTCGTTCTCTCTCTGCTGTATGTCTGTCTTGTCGTTCTTGTTCTCTCGCCCCTGCCGGCTCTCGCACCTTCATTTCCATCGCTCCTGCCTCCCTGTAGTTGATGCTTTTCTAAACCAACTTCCTATGGCAGGCGTTTGTAATGATCATGGGAAGACGTACGCCCTCTACACCGTCACCGTCGTACGCAAGAACTCAGACGGCAGTGAGGACATCTGGAAGACGTATCGCCGCTACAGTGATTTTCACGACTTCCACATGCGCATCACAGAGCAGGTGAGCGAATCTGACCTATGAATGAACATCAGACTTCACGGATCATTTGTTTGTTGTACTGTCTTTAAGTTATGCAGATTTCTTTTTTTTTTTTACTATATAAGCCTAATTTAAATACACACACAAAAAAAAAACGAGAATAAATGATTTTTATTTAGAAAAAAAGAGAAATCACGAAAAAAACAAACACTTTAAAGTTGTAAAATGAACTATAATACATATATACAAGTCTTTTTTTGTGACATTGGGTTGCACAGTTTTTATTTAGGACACTGTTTTCATAGGCACGCACACATACACATGCACACACCACATGCTAACATACGTGACAGACTAACGGCCATCTGCCTCCCAAGTTTCATTAAAAATCATCCACTTCTACCGCTTCTTTCGCCATGTATTTGTTCGTTTCTTTTAATATTTTATGCAATCCAAAACACTCTAACCTGCCGCGCTTCGTATCTCTCTGTTCAAATCCAATAAAAAATCTGCTGTCATTTGCTGACGGAAAGCTTGAAATTACCGTAATAAGCCGTATATTGCCGAAAAGCGCATGGTATCTACTAGGGGTGGAACGGTACACAGACATCACGGTTCGGTTCATACCTCGGTTCAGACATCACGGTTCGGTACGATTTCGGTACAATGGAGGGAAAAGCAAAACAAAAATGCAGAAAGCATTGTATTTTTTAAATAAGTTTTATTACTAAAGGCATAGAACCAGTTTATTTGTAGTGCACTGACAATAGTTTTATATATTAGTTTATTAATTAAATTAATAAAAAGACAAAAAGACCTTGCGAATTTGCGATATGTTTGGTAATTGTACCTGAATAAATTTAAAATTATTTTGCTAGATTTCAGATCAATATATTTGTCTTCCTTAATTTTATTTAACAATGTAACATTATTCTCATCTGAATTATAAAGGACCGATATATCCGAGGACAAGAAATGACAATCAATGCAATATGATGAATGTCCAAAAGATGGGACCCACAGACTGTTTTGAAATGGAGTTGGATAAATAGGCTATGTTTTGCTTTTAAAACAGTGTGTGTGTGTGTGTGATTTTGGTTGGGTGACAGTTGTAGGTTACAGTTTGACAAGAGTTTACAGTGTGACAAAAGCACAATGTTGTGTTTTATTGCGAGTGTACACAAATATAAGTAAACACTTTGCAGGTTTAATGATCTGTATGAACAAAATGACGGAGTATGTTTTTTATGTTTCCACTGTTCGATCGCGCCCGCGCCTTTCTCTCTCTCTAGCGCCCACACACACACACACACACACTCCTGCATTGCAATCTTGACATCGCAGCCTGTTCATTATGCGGTCACACCAAACGCGAATAGAGCGTCAAATTCGTGTCTATCGCGTTTAGTTCGACGCTAGTCCAAAGCGAATAGGACGCGCGTATAAAGCCAACGTTTGAAGTGAACGCGCGTTCAGAGCTAAGCCGATGGTACAGATTATGTGTCCCTAAAGAACCTGCGAATCTAACAGTAGTTCCGCATTACATTAATTAATTTGCACGCGAGTTTTATTTATTTTTATACCGTGTATTCCCCGTGTAAATTCGTGCACCGAACCGTGACGTCCGTACCGTTTCGGTTCAATACGAATACATGTACCGTTCCACCCCTAGTATCTACTGTCAGGGGCAATTTGAATGGTTTCGATAGTGCAAACGGTTGAAGAGTTACGGTAAAATTAATACAGCTTGCTGGTATGTGTCGGTGACACAGCCGGTTCTAAAGGGTTAACTATATGTGATTATTAGGTGTTCAAGCACGAAGTGCTGAAAACCTATTGTAATTGTACTGATTTTTATTATTATTATTATTATTATTATTATTATTATTATTCTTCTGCCGTAAAACGCATCGTGCAGACCAAACCGTAAGAGCTAGAGACTTGAAACTTTGTCAGATGGTAGTACAAAAATCGAGGAGAGCTTATCAAATTATGAGCCCGATTGGCCCATAGGTGGCGCTATAGCAACCAATTGCGCAAAACTGCTCATATCTCCTAGACCGTAAGTCGTAGACTCAAGTGTCTTATATCATTGGAAAGCTGGACTCCTGACTTAAAAAACGTATATCTCCGATTTCATTTCCGTCATGATAGATTTTCCGCCATTTTGAATTTTGTCAAAAAACGACTTTTGCGAACTAGTCCCTGGTTTTTCGCCCGATCGGAACCAAACCAGTGCACAAATGTTCTGTGTAGTCTGAATATAAATTATAATCGAAAAAAAGTTGAAATTTCGATTTTCGGTCGCTAGGGGGCGCAAAAAGAACGTTGTGGGAGGAGCCTATTTTACTAAAATGGCTATAACTCCAGAAGTAAATTAGGTAGGTTCACCAAACTTGGTACAGGTGTGCATACCTTCAATCTGAGGTCACAGTAAAAAAATCGCGACGATCGAACACTAGGTGGCGCTATAACATGAAAAAAACATATAAAGGACTGACCGTTAGTCCGATTGACTTGAAAATTGGTATGCAGTGTCTTGGTCCAAGGCCCCATGTATGTCTATGAGGACATTGGCGTATCTCAAAAAACATGGCCGCCATCGACCAATGAATTTGAGACGAGGTTAAGAGAAGCCAATCGGAACGAAACTCGATGGGCATGTTTGACTCATGGCCTAAGAGGTCTGTAAGAGTTTTGAAAGAAATCGGCCACTAGTTGGCGCTAACGAGTTTTACGGCTCTGTAATCACGTGGTGTTGCACACATCCCCCCAAAATGCATATCATTTGATAGATCTCCTCATGGTGAACAACTTTGCCTCTAGAACCATTGCTGTCAATCAAATCGTTCATTAAATATTCACGAATATGTTAAAAACCTACTTTTGCGAACTAGTCCCTGGTTTTTCGCCCGATCAAAACCAGACCAGTCTAGGACAATTCTCTGGACTCTCTAGATCAATAATTATCAAAAAAAAGTTGAACTTTGCCCTTTGGTTCACTGTAACAGGGTCATTTAGAAAAGGGGCGTGTCAAAATACACTCAAAAGCCTATAAATCATAAATGAAAACTCAGAACTTGACAAAAATTGATGAGTATATGTGTCATACCATGGTGAGGAAGCATGCAAAGTTTCATGGAGATCGGACCATAGGTGGCGCTATAACTGTTAAAAAGCTTTAAAACCATACATTTCCTATGGTAAATTGCCTGTATTGGCTGTAAATTGTCTTTTCCATCTATGATCGTATACTTTTCATATCATAATGTTTAAAACCAGTGCAGTACAATTCTCTGGACTCTCTAGATCAATAATGATCAGAAAAGGTATAACTTCTTAATTTGGATGGCTATAATAGGGTCACTTCAATATGTAGCCTTGACCAAATGTCCCCAAAAACCTATATCTCTTCAATGAATGCTCAGATCTTCTTTAAAAAAAAGGTCAGGACATATCACTCTAAACAAGCTTGACAAATTTTAGACAGATCGGACAAAATTTGCCTCTATAACAGTTAAAAAGTTGAAAATGATATGAATATAGTGGCATTTTAAGCCAATAAGTGGTGTTTTACTGCCCCCTGCTGTTTAAAATAGTAATTTTGTCATAATGCTGACTATCATTGTTCTATAATTCATTTTTAGAATTAACATAATCACTATTTTAACATTTACAATCACATTTAGTCAAAATTCATTGTCACATTGACAAATGTGAACCCTGAATGAGACAGTTTAATCTACAATAGAATGTGTGTGTGTGTAGTCCCATGTTTCTGAATAAATTCTGAATAATCTGATTAATAGCTTGCAAAGACATTAAATGCTTATAGACCATTAAAATATATTTTCATAATGACTGTGTGTGTGTGTGTGTGTGTGTGTGTGTGTGTGTGTGTGTGTGTGTGTGTGTGTGAAAAGCACCTGTGAAAACACTTTATTAATAAGTAGAATGGCCAGCAGAGGGCAGTAGAAGACCACTTATTGGCTCACTCTCATTTTGACACACTTGATTTTCAACGGTAAATCAAAGCACTAAAGCAAACCAGTTTTTCCATGTTAACTATTATAACACAATCATTTTTTGTCAGAGTTTATCACTTCATTTTTATTGGCACTTCACATCAATGCAGCAATGTGGTAAATCATGGTAAATCACGATATAAACATGGTAAATCATAGTAAAAAATACTATTACATGGTGTATCATGGCAAATCATGCTAGCAATGTGATGAATCATGGTAAATCATGCTACAATCCTGGTAAATCATTCTAGAATGTGGTATATCATGGTAAATCATCCTATAACATGGTAAATCATGGTAAACTATGTTAAATCATGCTAGATTCATGGTAAATCATACTGGAACATGGTATATCATGAAAAATCACACTAAATTTGGTATATTATGGTAAATCATGCTAAAACATGGTCTATTCCATCTATGATGTCAATGGTTAAATGCTTGCTACATAAAACTTAATGTCTTTTGATGCTTTTGTGCTTAACGGCCTTAAAGGCCTTAACTGCTTGAACACCGCTAAATGCTGCTTGCAGCTTTAATTTTTATTATGTATTTTTTACATTTTACATAACCTTTTTTTTAAACTATATAATAATAACAGTCAATTAAAAAATTGTATCTGTATAACTCGAAAGGCAGTGCAACAAATCAACCTGATGTATAAATTATTAAAAATTGTAATAAATGTTTGTCTTTGCCATTAATAAGATTTTGGAGGAAATGAGCTTGAGTCACAAATGATGAATAATGTAATTTCACCCAAAACCACTCTTGAATTTAATTATATCTTAAAATATATATGGATGCAGCTTGTATTGGCGTCGAAAATATCTGATTTTAATCAACATTTTTCTACATTTTCTGTGCCGATTGTGGGTGAATCTGCTAAATGCTGCCTAATAATATGTCAAACAGCTATTTGAATAATAATTAACTAGCCAAAATATTTACTAAACTAACATTCAAGGGACAAAGGAAGTGTAGAAAAACCCGTTCTAATTCTGAAACACAGATTCAATGTTAGTCTGGATAAGCTTAAAAATGTGGTTAAACAGTCATTTTCTGTCCTAAATGGCTTTTGTGGAGTTTGCTGAGATCTGTTTCCTATCTTTAGTTTGAGAGCCTTGGTCCGATTCTCAAGCTTCCTGGCAAAAAGACCTTTAACAACATGGACAGGGAGTTTTTGGAGAAAAGGAAGAAGGACCTGAACTCATATTTACAGGTGGGTCAGATGAGGACGTGTGTTTATTTGGGATTCTGCTAGCTCGGCTGTTTTGATCCAGGTGTGCTGAGAGCTGAGTTTGTCCCACAGCTGCTGTTGAATCCTGAGATGGTGAAGGCCTGTCCCATGCTGATACCCTACGTCTATGACTTCCTGGAAAACAAAGCCTACAGCAAAGGCAAAGGGGATTTTGCACGCAAGGTGAGAAACGCCACACACATACCTATTGCAGAAAACATGCTCTGAATAATCAGTGAACGTGTATATATCCAGATATAGCCAGAAGTCTCTTGATATAAAACAATCTAGGCATGATTTTTTTTTTTACCACATAATCACAAGAAAGAATCATATTTATCCATTTTTATTTCAATGCATCAATTGAAAGAAGTCTCTTCTGCTCACCAAGGATGCATTTATTTGATCAGAAATACAGTAAAAAGAGTAAAATTGTTAAAATACAGTTAACAATAGAGTAAAATAGATGATTTCTGTGTGAATATATTTTAAAATGTCATTTATTCCTGTGATCAAAGCTGAATTTTCAGCATCATTACTCCAGTCTTCAGTGTCACATGATCATTCTACCGTAATATGATTTTGCTGCTCAAATTTACCAATCAATTTAATGCATCTTTGCTGAAAAAAAAAAAATCTTTCTGACCTCCAATTTTTTTTTTAATGGAGGTGTATATTTTTGCAAACTACACTGCAGCAGAAATCATTAATACACTTCAAATGAAAAACACATAGACTAAAACACAAACTGTGCCGGACTTGATATTCTTGTCACACTTTTGATGGACCGATAGATGGATGGAGAGGTTGACAGACTAAAGGTGCGTTCACACAAACAGCATTTTGGAGTTGCCAAAAGTCATTCAATTCAATGAGAGTTGGCGATTCTGGACAACGAGGAAAAGCAAGCACTGGTGGAGCGGGAAAGCCGAGCAGTGGCAAAGACAATTAAGCTCCCATGATCCACGTCTTGATACAGTTGGATACTAACATAGCGACTAACAGTGATTAAATTGAACGCAACCCCGATGTATTCTTCCAGAGGGGAGCGGCATAGTTGTTGTCTGATGGGATTCGCAGTTTTTGTAAATTTGTCCTGTTCTCTGGACTCGGACAGATGGACACGTTTGTGAATCCTCTCCGGAGCTCCATGCGGAACGTGTCCAATGCCGTGAAGTCACTGCCGGACAGCCTGGCTGAGGGAGTGTCCAAAGTCTCGGCGGACATGGGCCAGGATTTTAAGAAAATTGGCCAGGATATTAAACAATCCATATTTAAGGTAGAGCACGTCTAGAGAATCACAGAACACAGCGAGAAATGCGAAAGACCTCAAAAACTGGACGCTTCACATACATTTTTGTTTAGCCTGTTTTTGTGTAACTGGGAAACTTTGTCTCTTGCATTTAGTCAGTAATTTCACATGCATAGCTTTAGCTGAGCAGGTGCACAATACATGTAGGCAAAGTATTTGCGCTCGACTGGCGTTATTTGAATATATGAATTTTTATCAGTGAATGCATGTCATGAACTCCAGATGTTTCTGCTCCACAGGTTCCTCCTTTAATCCAAAAGTCTGACATCGATCCCGAACACTGCCGCGTCTCGGCACAGCTGGACGACAACTTAAGTCAACATCACAAACACGTGTTTTATATAATATGTTTTAAGGCACTGACAAAGAATGACATTTATTTGAATAATTTAAATAAACAATTCTAGTAGAAGGTTTATAGTTTAATGATTAAAAGCAAAGAAAATATGATGTTTGTATTAACATTAGTGAATTTTTCTTATTACAGTACAGTAGTATTAGTAGTCAAGTCAAGTCATCTTCATTTATATAGCGCTTTTCATTTATATAGCTTTACAGAGATAAACATACAATTTACGGTAACAGAGATTGTTTTGGCTTTATAGCGATTTTGAATAATGTTATTTTCGGCTAAAGTTGGTTTTGATTGATTCACTTCCAGCAAAATTATCATTTGTTATTATTACATAAGGGGCCACTTAGACGACGGCGTTCTCTCTAAACAGACTTTAAACGCGAACCTGTGACCTGATGGCGTTCACATGCGCATTCAAAATTGATTCTATAGTTAAATTAGTTTGAATATGTGTGCGCAGGTTTGTAATTTCCCAACAAACCATGCCTAAACAAACTACTTGTCTTGCCTATAAATTTGATACCGAATTTTATTTTATCACTTCGGGGTACGCAAACCGGATTTTCAACAACGCTTTATCTGTAGAGTGGGAAAGGGATCCTCCATAGGGAGAGGATAGTTGACACTTCAGCACTGCATTGTCATCGGGTCCAGGCGAATCTCCTTTGTCAGATCTGGATACGGCCTGGATCCGGCAGGCTGCGGGAAAACCTCGGGATAAACAAAGATACTAAAGTTAGCGTAGATGCCATTCTTCTTATGATGTAACGAGTACATCTGGATTTAAGGGAAGTGTTCCCAGTTCTGATTGACCTAATCTATGCAGCCTAACATTGAATTATCGAAGTCTATAATGTATTATGTGTATGCTAGGTCAAAGAGTTGTGTTTTTAGTCTAGCTTTGAACTGACAGAGTGTGTCTGCTTCCCGGACAATGGTAGGAAGACTGTTCCAAAGTTTTGGTGCTAAATAGGAAAAGGATCTCCCGCCAGCAGTCGATTTAGATATTCTAGGTATTATCAACTGGCCGGAATTTTGAGATCGCAATAGACGTGAAGGACTATAATGCGTTAAGAGCTCGCTCAAGTACTGCGGAGCTAAACCATTTAGTGCTTTGTAAGTAATCAACAATATTTAAAAATTTATACAATGTTTAATAGGGAGCCAATGCAGTGTTGACAGAACCGGGCTAATATGGTCATATTTCCTGGTTCTGGTAAGAACTCGAGCTGCGGCGTTTTGAACTAGCGTGCAGGGCAACCACCCAGTAGAGCATTACAATAATCTAGCCTTGAGGTCATGAACGCATGAACTAATTGTTCTGCATTTGTTAATGAGAGCATATGGCGTAATTTAGATATATTTTTAAGATGAAAAAATGCGGTTTTACAGATACTAGACACGTGACTTTCAAATGAGAGATTGGTATCAAAGAGCACACCCAGGTTCCTAACTGACGACGAAGACTTGACAGAGCAGCCATCAAGTGTTAGACAGTATTCTGGGTTATTACGTGTGGAAGTTTTTTTGTCCAATAATTAGAATCTCTGTTTTTTCAGAATTTAGTAGTAGGAAATTACTAGTCATCCAATTGTTTATATCAGCTATGCATTCCGTTAATTTTGTGAATTGGTTAGTTTCGTCGGGGCGTGAAGAAATATAGAGCTGAGTATCATCAGCATAACAGTGAAAACTAATTGTTCCCTAATGATATCTCCTAAGGGTAGCATGTACAGAGTGAACTGCAACGGTCCTAGTACTGAGCCTTGTGGTACGCCATACAATAATAGTACCACAGTAATATATTTCTTTTTTGATTTTTTTACTTTTTATAATTTAATAAAAATATTATTATCATTTTACAGCACAATCTTATTATAAACATAGAAATGTATATCTTAAATGATTTTTAAAATATTATTATAATTATTAAATACTTTAATTTATAGAATTTATATAAAATGATATGTTTTTAAGGATTTACAGTACAATACTATAAGCATAGTAATGTATTTATTGATTTTCACTTTTATAATTTAACAAATATAGTCATTTTGAATGGGTCCCATAATAGCAGTGGTGTCAATGCAAAATCCACATTTTAATATGATATTGATATGATGTGATATTAAAAAATAAAGTCTCCCTGGACCACAGACCCTTCTATGAGGGTTTGCCTATGTCACCGTTTTCACCCCGATTAGTTTGCATCCCTGTTTATTGGTAGTTCAGTGATTTTGCATGTGGTCTCTCTAATCATATTTTCGAGTTGGATCTGTGAGTTTCATAAATGTTGTTTTGTTGTACAGGTGGATGATAATATTCCTCTGAGGGTGATGTTGCTGTTGATGGACGAAGTGTTTGACCTGAAGGAGAGAAATCAGTGGCTGCGGAGAAACATCAAAAACCTCCTACAGCAGCTCATCAAGGCCACGTATGGAGACACCATTAACAGGTGCGATGGACACGTGTACTCGCGCGCATCACGACTGCTATTTCTCCTCTCTGTTCAACGGCAAACATGTGTTTTTGCTTCACTGCAGGAAAATCGTGGATCATGTCGAGTACATGACCTCGCCTGAGCAAGTGTCTGATTATGTGAAGAGATTCAGGTGATGATTGCATGCGTACGGTCTGTTCTGAAATATATATATGGTTCTGGTTCTTCTTCTGACTGGGTGTTTGACTCCTCAGAGACTCTTATTGGCCGAACGGGATTCTCGCCGAGACGCCGCCGCGCAGAGACAAAAGCCTCCGTATGAGGACGCGGGTCGCCGCCAAAACCACACTCCTGGGCATCATGCCGGGTACTTACAATGAGTGTTGTGGAAAGTGCTATAGTAGAGCTGCATGATAAATTAAGAATCACGTTTTTTATTACGATTCTGAACAAACTAAACAAAATAACTTAATTTATAAGAGGTTCTAACAAAATGTTCATTGCTCCAGTCTATTTAAAATGTTTCATTAATCTGAATTATAAAAAAAAAAGAACGTTTGAGTGAATGATTCAATGACTCACTCAAATACTTGTTTCATTATTGGATGAATCAGATTTGAACAAATCTCTTGAATGAATGATTCAAAGACTAATTTTTACAATAAATTTTTAAACACCTAGTGGCATTAAAATGTTATTGATACAATCATTATTTGAAGCATCAATTAACATAATTTACTAGAGGTTCTAACAAAATGTTCATTGCTGCAGTCTATTTAAAATGTTTCATTAATCTGAATTATATATTTTTTTAAAGAACGTTTGAGTGAATGATTCAATGACTCACTCAAATACTTCACTTGTTTCATTACTGGATGAATCAGCGTTTTTAAACGAATCTCTTGAATGAATGATTCAAAGACAAATACATTTTTGAAAAGTCACTTTCGCCTAGTGGCGTTACGATGTTATTTATGCAATCATTATTTGAAGCATCAATTAACATGATTTACTAGAGGTTCTAACAAACTGTTCATTGCTGCAGTCTATTTAAAATGTTTCATTAATCTAAATTATTTAATGATTCAATGACTCATTCATTATTGGATGAATCAGAATTGAACAAATCTCTTCAATGAATGATTCAAAGACTAATTTTTGCAATACATTTTTAAACACCTAGTGGCATTAAAATGTTATTGATACAATCATTATTTGAAGCATCAATTCACTTTTAAAAGTTGATGTACTCTATTTCGATTGCTTCCGTACACATCAGTGTTTATACCCAAACAAACTTTTATTCCAGTACTTTTGTGACCATTTGAACGTTTTTAACACAGAAATAACAATACTGTGTGTGTGTGGTTGAAATGAAGTGGTGGTTTGTGAAGCTGTTTCATACGGAAGCGTATTGCATTCACTTGAGGAAAAAAAATCTACTTTTTCTGAATTAACGAGTTAATTATCTCAGAAATACGAGATAATGTTTCATGGAAAAATGTTTTTGCTCTGTTTTTCTGAATTAACGAGTTAATTATCTCAGAATTATGAGAGAATGTTTCATGGAAAAAAGTTTTGCTCTGTTTTTCTGAATTAACGAGTTAATTATCTCAGAAATACGAGATAATGTTTCATGGAAAAAAGTTTTTGCTCTGTTTTTCTGAATTAACGAGTTAATTATCTCAGAAATACGAGATAATGTTTCATGGAAAAAAGTTTTTGCTCTGTTTTTCTGAATTAACGAGTTAATTATCTCAGAATTATGAGAGAATTTTTCATGGAAAAAAGTTTTGCTCTGTTTTTCTGAATTAACGAGTTAATTATCTCAGAAATACGAGATAATGTTTCATGGAAAAACGTTTTTGCTCTGTTTTTCTGAATTAACGAGTTAATTATCTCAGAATTATGAGAGAATTTTTCATGGAAAAAAGTTTTGCTCTGTTTTTCTGAATTAACGAGTTAATTATCTCAGAAATACGAGATAATGTTTCATGGAAAAAAAGTGTTTGGTCTGTTTTTCTGAATTAATGACTTCATTATCTCAAAAGTATGAGTAACTCATTAATTCATAAAAACAGAGTGAAAAAATGTTTTTCAAGAAAAATTGATCTCATAATTCTGAGATAATTAACTCGTTAATTCAGAAAAACAGAGTTGATTTTTTTTCCTCAAGTGAATGCAATACGCTTCCGTAGTTTCATACATGACGACTGCTTTTTATAGGTTGTATAGACAGGAGAATCATTGTCATCTAGGACTGAGATCGCGTGGGTGTTTGAATGGAGATTGTGATCTTTTAGCGATTAATCTCTGCTATACCAATGACTCTCTTCTCCTGCCGTCAGATGAGTTGAAGCACATCATCGGGGCGGACACCACGCGCAAGGGCATCCTGCGTGTCTTCGACATGTTCCAGCACCAGTCTCTGAACCGGCGGCTGGTCTACGTCTTTCTAGAGGGCTTCCTGGAGACCTTGTTTCCTCAGTACAAGTTCTCCGATCTGTTCGTGAAGCTCCACTCGCGCTCGCCGCGTGTACTTAAATACTCACTCAAATCGCGCAGCTTGCACAAGAGGTGACAGACGGACGATTCTCCCGCCGCCGACGCAGAAGAGGAGGAGTCCACGCGTGTGTTTCTCCGCACCGGATGTGGAACACACACACACACACCTCCCTCTTAGTGCCTCCCGGCTGTTCTCGTTTAAAGCACTGCATTGACACGGCCGTAGCGTAGAGGATTCATTTTACCAACATGAAGCGCACTTCGGTCACCACTAAAGACTGAACACTGAGCGATCCTTCTCTCCGCTTGGATGACACTGTGTAGATACATACGTTTTTTTTTTGTTTGTTTTTTTTGGGTTTGTTTTGTATTCGGCAGTGGTCGAACTCAAGTATGGTGAACGAAATCTGACCGAACCAACCTATGCACCTTAACACTCATTACAAGCAGAACCGTATGATGAGGGTCAGCGGCAATGTATCATGATCTTCACTTACAAACATTATGTGGCACTGACACTGAAATAAGCGTAATGCCAACCAATCGGTTGCGTAGAGTGGGTGGGGTTTAAAACAGGCCACGCCCCCCTCAGACTTCCACTCACGTGGAACATAAAAATCAAACACGCCCGATCAAATGCGGACGGAGATGGTGGCGTAGTGTTTGCATGGGCGGCTACGTGGAGTTCAGCGCATACGGAGATATGCTTTAAACGAATGTCTAGTGAGCCTGTGTGTGTGTGTGTCCTGTTTTTATAACTCAATCAAAGGCTCGTGTACATGTGTTTGTTTTTTAAAACGACTTTATTTTAGAATAGCAAGTGTAGCACTAAACTGCAACTGTCCGATGCCGAAGACTGTTTGCGTGTGAGATGTAGAGCCTTAAACCCAAGACCAAGAGACGTGTACTGTAGACGTAGCTTCCCCTCAGACACACACATCAAGGACATCTCGACTGGCCTAAGCAGAGAATATGTTATTCTTTGTTGTGCAATACGTTTCTTTAATGCATGTTCTAGTATAATCGTGTATGGGATAGTTTTCAAGTATATTCGAAATCCGAAACCACACGAATCTCTTCAAAAACCATTCCGTTGTTGTAAATGGCTTGTTTTAAAGGACTTGTTTTATAAGTCTGGCTTTTATGTTTGTGTTGGGGACGCTTTTGTTTTTTTTAGTGTTTCGTCACTCCTGCCGTTTTCTGGACGATGGATTTTGGCGTGATCTGCTTTTAGGGACGAGTGAACGGAGGCTGGAAAGAGGTCAGAGGTCGTCTGAGCACACAGGTTAAACACTCTCCAGTCACACTTATGATATATCTACACTTTTGCAAAAACATGCACGGGTCATATTTCACCCTTGTGTAAAAGTACATAACTTATATTTTGCATAAAGACAATTATGCTTTTTTTTTTTTTGCTTTGTAACATTATTTTCATGACGATTAAGCACATTTCCTTAATTCTCATTACTGTTATGTGAAATAAATACATATTACAATTAAAATAATAATAATATATATAATTATTATTATGTAAACTATTAAACAAATAAGTTATTTTACATGTTATGTAATAATTCGATATTTCTTTCAATTTAAGTAATGAGAATTGGATCGGAAATCATGGAAATTATGTCATGGGGGGGGGAAAAGAATGCAAATATATAATTTATCTTGATTTTGGGGTGAACGTGACCTGTCTCGGGTTTCATGAGCTTCATCCTTGAGACCTGGTTCAGATCTGCAGATCCTGATGCCAATTGTCAGTAACCAATTGTGTGATTTTAAAAATAAAAATAGCACTTAAACTGTTAATTGAACATGGTTTATGTTGCTCTTGTTTGTGTCTGTTTGCTGTGGCCAGCGCCAGGCAGGTTTACTCTTTCTCTACTGTGATTGGCTGGCACTGAGAAGCTCAAATCTGCTGTGATTGGCCACACGGGAGCACACTTCCCCTTTAACTGAATCCCTGTCTTTATGAATCTATGAAAATGAACTGCGTATTGGTGTATAGTATGTGTCAGCGGTGTGCCTAAATGTACTGTCAATTATATTTTCTTATTTTTCTTTAACGAAGTAAGTCGATTTGAATGTCATGGTCGTTTTAATAGACTGAAAAGGACTCTAAAAGGAGTAGAGTGTCTGCATTATGCTTCTAAAACATTCATTTTGAGCAGCTTAACTCAGTATAACACTAATAAAATTAACTCCAACTCACTGCCCTGATAAGACTGCTGTCTTTTACTGTACGTGTATGAATGACGTCTGACTGAGACTGAAATAAAGAGTCTGGATTAAGAATTAAGTGTGTGTGTGTGTGTGTGTGTGGGCAACAAGTCTGTTTTAAACCATTTTAAGTTGATTTCATTGATTCTTGCATTGATTTAAGATCTTTTAACCTGAATAAATCTCAGAAACTGTTTTTGTGAGGGATTAAATGATGGATTTAATGTTGATATTATTTTTTTTGGGTTATGGAAGATAAAAATTACACAATTTAGTCTCTTTCAAAACTGTCAAATCTTTCAGAGAAAGCATTCTCATGATATAATTAGATATATCAGGCATCAAACAACTGAAAATATGATCAGCTGTTTAGTACATGTGAAAACTCAAACAGTAAAATGTGATTTTAATTTTTAAAAATACAATTATTAAATAATAACTATTCCAATAAGCCCTGATATGATCTGCTTATATAATATATACTTATATACGTGATAGAAGCATTACTCATGTATGCATGTGTAATCCATCATCAAACATATAAATCAAAACTGCCAAACGTTACCAAATGAAATGTTGATGAGGTTTAGGACAGTGTAAGAAATTTTGCTTTTTTTATTTATTAAACTTTACCCACATTTAAGTGTTAAAAATGAATGCATGGAGCTAGAATAAAAAGAGTGCTGTTGTTTAAAAGCAGCGGCCCTGTTCTTTCTTTAGATATATTATATGTTATACAATAAAATATTGTGGGGGGCATGAAAAAAGTTTTATGAAAAATGTCAAAAATGCTAGCGGGAAAGAGTTAAAATGCCAACCAATATTTAAAATGTGGAAACAAAAATGCCCCATTTTGAATTCCTTTTGTTTTAAACTGATATTTAATATACCAAGAATAATTAGTATTTCTGAATGCAAAGAAAATTCTCCCAACAACAACCACACAATTAAAGAAATTAGCTACATGAAAATGTATTTATTAACAATTTGTGTATTCTAGTAGTGTTTATTCATATGTATTACTTTCAGCTTTTGTTTTGTTGAATTGATTTTAAGTTCCAGCCATAATTATTCCATGTATTGCAATAAATTGAATTAATTCAATAATTGAATGCGTGTTTTCCAATATCAGCCGTGTTTCTCAGACAGCAATGGATGTGTTCTTCTCATTGCGTGGCGTTATTGTTGGTGACATCAAGGTGGCGCTAAAGCACACAGTAATGGCCGTGACTATTTCTAGATGCAACTGTGGTTATAATGGGAAGGAGCTTTTTAGACAAATGTCAGGTTGTGTGAATGAATGGCCTCAGGCTCTTCCTTGCATCTAAAGGCCAGAGAGGTTCAGTGACACTTCTGCTATTTTTACACACAGAGCTGTAGTATTTTGATCTGCTCAAGAGGCCAGTGTCCTTTTCTTATGTGACCATCTGTCTCATTACTGCACCCTAAAGCACTGACTTCCTAATTACTCGCATGCCAACGCAGTCTATTCGAGTATATGTGTATTTTCAAGAGACATTATCACCACCGTATTGAGCTGGGAAATATACGTTTATTTATTTATTTACTTTTTAATTTATTTTTTACAACATTTTAGTATTTTAAATTATTCGCTTACAATCAAATTATTTTATTTAGATTATTTTAATATTAAATATATGTATTAAATGTATATTGTTAAAATAAATAACTCCTTTTTAGAATTTATTATAGACCTATTTTTATTTTTTTGTTTTTTAGAGTGAACTAAAACACAACATTCAGCTTTTATGAATATATTTGAACAGATTGTGGACAGTTTGGTTAGAAAAACAACCAACAACATCGTAGAAAAGGAAACATCGATGACCTCACTTTGCATCGCACTCGGTTTCAGCCAATCAGGAGCGTCCTCGATTAGGCTTTGTTGTGGAATGTCGGGGATAGATATTTTCAGACGACAAAAGAACTTCCACTCTGGTTTTACTTCCGGATTGAGTCAAATGATTTGACTTGCTCGATAATAAGCGATAGCGCTAGTCTCTCTGATAAGCTGTCAGACATTAGATAGGCCTATTCAGATCAACGTCCCGTTTGAGTTTAACATGCATTCTTAAGTAGCCTAGTAACGTTGTACTTTGAATATCTATATATTTAAGCAACCCACTTGTTTGTTCTTGTTTAAAAATTAAATATTAGAAATAAATATGAATATTTTCTCTTTTTTTGCGTCATGATAAGAACATCACACCTCACTAATAATATCAATGATAAATAGTCTAATGGTAAATAAAAAATAAAGTCCTTCTAATATTTTTTTCGTGCTTTTTTTGCATTTTGTGGATGTAATGCAGGGCTACATAATTAATAGATTGAGATAAATTGACTTTCATAATGATATTTAATGGCATTAGCGTGTCTTCAGCGCCCTCTGTCGACCTGTCCTGTCACTGCAGCGAGAGCCGCGCTTGCGCAGAGTGGAGACACTAGAAATGAGCTTTAGCAGCTTCTGTGTCTTTGTGCCGCTTGTGTTTGTCTATTTCAGGAAGAGGAGAGGAAACTCAAGCCCTGGCATGTGTGTGTGGCACTGGCAGAACATTATCCCGCGGCTGTCTGAGATGTTTCGGGCTCTTTTAGGCTTTTAAAGCGCCAGTCCGGCTTCATTTGCGCACGAGTTCCGGCGCTGGAGGAGGAAGAAGATGTTGCTGCGGATCCGAGAGCAGGTCTGTGATCATCATCAGTTACCTGACCTCAGATCACCTCACCTGTGCTCACATCTCAGGCTTCTGCTTCGAGGTGCAGAGCTGGAAACTTCTAGAGGAGTTTGTGAATCAAACAGCAGGCCAAGCTTTTAATAATGGCAGGTTTAAGAGGTTCAGCATTGGGTTTGTTGCTGCAAATGGCCTGATGCGTTGCTGCATTAATGCATTCTATGCTTATTTAAGGGTTAATTTTTTCAGTTTACCTAGCTTTTTTCTTTTCTTTTCTTTTTTTTTTTACCCTTAATACCCTTAAAGTATGTGCGTATTATCTGCGTAGTGCTCAAATAGGATAACATGGACATTTAACTTTTTGCAACATAAACATTTTTACTTTAAATTTAAATGAATGTATAAGACAAATTATATTTGTCATTTCATTGACTGGTTACAGAAGCCATAAGAGGCCATGGATTATTTATTTTCTCGTTTTCAATAATTACATTTTCTCGTGATCTCGACATAACAAAAGTTGTTCTATAAGTTACACAACTGTGCCGACAGGGGGCAGTATAGCGACAGAAGACTCTCAGTGTGAACTGTGTTTCAGAGTCAAATAATTATTGTAAAAAACAAAACAAAAAAACCTACTTTTTTTATGTCGAGATCACAAAAAACCAAGACAAAAAGCTTTAGGGCTTCCGTAGACTGGTTGCCATTTCGTTTACATTTAAAAGAAATTATTTTATATTAATTAATTTGTTTATTTATTCATTTATTATTATTTCTATTATATTTTTAATTTTCATTAATTTAAAAAAAAAATCATTTAATTGTCTTTTTGGCTAAATTGCATATTTTTTTATTTTTTGACGTTGCTATTTCGTTTACATTTTTTTTTTTTAAATATTAATTAATTATTATTATTATTATGAAAAATTGAATGGTCTTAAATCTGTTTTGCAGATAATTTAAATTGCCTTTTTTTGCTAATTTTCTTTATTAGAAGCAAACAGTCCTGTTTAATATTTGCCATTTTACAGTCAAGTTGACCTGCATCATTAGCTGTGATTAGTGTTATTAAATAAGGCCTGCTTGGTAAAATATGAGGAAGTTATGATTGACAGAAAGACAGTTTAACAGCAGTCTGCCTATTAAATGCAGCATCATTCATGCAACTGCATTTAAACCCTTTCCCACTTACTGCGTTTCGGGCTGTTCGATTAGGTTGATAGTGACCGTTCATGCAAAACATCAAGTCTTCATATGAAGAGGAATGATATTTGTGAGATTCTGTAAATAGCACGAGACTGATAGATTAGAAACGAGTGAAAACACATAGCAGAGCTGTAGTCTTTGTTTGCTGGACCAGGAGTGAGTGAAGACTGAAACGGCAGCCAGAACCGGCTGAAGACAACCCTGGGACTTAAGCTTTACTGGGTTACATTTACATGGGCCTAAAACCACAACACCAGACCAGCTAGACCAGTGTAAACCAGCACAGCTAAAACACACTGCAAGACTGCATATGTCTGTACCATAGACTGTAAAAAAGGTCTGTACAGTAAACTGGTAATCATGAATCGACACCTTTTCTCATGTGGTTGTGCTTCTCGCGTCCTCTAGAGGGCGTTTTACATCATCAAATCCCTTTAATCTCAATTCTGAGACTTTTAAAGTCCCATGAAATCAAAAATTCAATGTTTTTGGCTTTCAGTATGAATATGTTAGCCTTACTGTTATCTATAATCTTGTGTGCTCCAAAACAATGACAAAATTCACATTTAGAAGATATAAGCGTTCAAAACTTAGTCTCTCACTTCAGGATCAATGATTTTGATGACATCACTCTGCACTTCAGCTTCTCATCTGATATTCTGTCCAATCAAATGCTCTCTAGAATCTGAAGCTCCGCCCCCGTACATTATAAACAGAAGCCGAAGCTGTTGCTGAAATTGGTCACTTGTTCACACGTTTACTATTTTCTACATGCTAAATGTTCATAGTGCACTATATAGGGGATAGGGAACGATTCAGACTGTGTAAATCAACGGCTCTGGCTTAGCTGTGATAGAAACTCAACGCTATTGGCTATTTATAAAGGGGGAGGAGCTGTTCGATATGCCCCGCCCCTTCTTCCTGTTTCAGTGGAAATTACATCAACACATTAAACCTTCAGTGGGCCTTAAAACACATTCCTGCGTGTTTAATTACTTTTCAAGTCTTGTCAATAGTAGTTAATGTAAAACAGGTTACAGTAACGACTAACCTGCCAACTGCATGCGAAACACAATCACGTTTTTTCCTCATTAAATATCCGGTTTCATGCACATATCTGTCAAACGTAGGGCTCTGCGTGTGTCTAGCATGATATTACTGTCAGTGAAGGTCACATTCAGAGCTGCACATCGTATCCTCTGATTTGGCTGATACTAAACAAATCATATTCAGTGTGTAAAGTCTATCTATGGCAGGTTTCAGAAGTCTGAAACTAGCTTGTTTTGATGCCTGATTTCTCTTGATTCACGTTACATTCTGCACTGGATCTGTATTTCACAGTGGCAAATCTGTGATGAGAGTCTGTATCTGGCAGGCAGCTTGTGACGGCAGGTTTTCATTGGTTGCATTCCTGGGTAGATGAGCTTGTTATTGGCTGTAGGGGCTCAGGGGGCGGAGCTTAGAGGACTGTTCAATGCTGCAGGGTTCTTACAGATACATAAAATGAACAATTCATAAGAACTACACATTGTTTCATAACTCAATTTGAGACTCCAGGGTTCAGGGAGGAAAATGTTTTGCTGTATCTTGCGTCAGTATGACAAAAGATTTCAACAGATTCCTGCAGTTCCTGAAATAATACTGTGGCATCAGCTAGGGCATCCCATCATGCATTGCAGTTCATTGTAAACTCCCTCTTTTAATTCATGATTACAATAACTATTTTGCAATTCTTACTGTTTAATTAGTTTGTCTTTTTAAGTTGAGACACGTTTCCTGAATTGGTGGGGGAAATTATGTACTATTACTTTATTTATAGCAATAAAAATAAAAACTCCTATGTGACATAACTGTTAGAGACATTAGATTATCTAACATCAACATTAACAAACCCACTGTAGTTATAAACGCATCAAATGAAGACAAGTAAATAATTCAATCCCCGCCGGCATTCATTCATCAAGCTTAATCATTCCACCTTGTTCTCAGAGTTATTGTGGAAAAAATATACTTTGTTGAATGGTAAATATCCTATGAATATATGACTAAATATACAAAGCAACATTTGGTCCCAATCCAGCCGCTGATGAGTGAGTGACAGCTTCACTTCCTCAACCTGTAAGTGTGTGTCTCTCTGTGGGAAGTTTCTTAAGATAAGCATTGCATGTTGTCATGATCACAGTGAAGAATACGTGCAGACACAGAGAACACCTGTGATAGTGAAGCTGGTTTTATGGTCTTTTTTAAATTTATTTTTTAAGTAATGTTGTTTGGAGAGCGTCTGCCAAGAGCATCAGAGCATCTGAATCTTCACAGGCCTCCAGTGTCATCAGGGGTTCTGGACACGATCTCATCAATCTCATCACTACATGTTTACCTCGTCTGAAGGAAATCCCTCATCTAGGGTGTTGTGAGTAGCAAATGCACAGCATTGGCAACCAGTGTTCGGTCCAGCAGAGATTGAGTTTGATATTTTTGAGCTATAAAAAGTGTTTATTGCCGTCGGTGTGGTTTCTTAATTCGGAAACACTGTGTTGTGCAGAAATCACATCTGATTAATAATTCTGTGTGTGACTGTTGAAGTGCTGATCCGTGTGTGTGTGTGGCACATCTCTCCATTTACGAGTGTGTCAGGCTGTCAGCAGTTTGTTGTGCTGGGATGGAGAGAGAGAGGAGGAAGAGGAGGGTGATGAGATGAAGACAAGTCACTGGAGAATGAGTCACAGATCAGACATGCTCTCTCTCACTCACTCACTCACTCACTCACTCACTCACTCACTGACTCACTCACTCACACACTCACACACTCACTCACTCACTCACTCACACACTCACTCACTCACTCACACACTCACTCACTCACTCACACACTCACTCACTCACACACTCACTCACTCACTCACTCACTCACTCACTCACTCACTCACTCACTCACACACTCACACACTCACTCACTCACTCACTCACTCACACACTCACTCACTCACTCACACACTCACTCACTCACTCACTCACTCACTCACTCACTCACTCACTCACTCACACACTCACTCACTCACACACTCACTCACTCACTCACTCACTCACTCACTGACTCACTCACTCACTCACTCACTCACTCACTCACTCACTCACTCACACACTCACTCACTCACTCACTCACTCACTCACTCACTGACTCACTCACTCACTCACTCACTCACTCACTCACTCACACACTCACTCACACACTCACTCACTCACTCACTGACTCACTCACTCACTCACTCACTGACTCACTCACTCACTCACTCACTCACTCACTGACTCACTCACTCACTCACTCACACACTCACACTTACTCACTCACTCACACACTCACACTCACTCACTCACACTCACTCACTCACTCACTCACACACTCACTGACTCACTGACTCACTCACTCACTCACACACTCACTCACACACTCACACTCGCACTCACTCACTCACTCACTCACTCACTCTCACTCACTCACTGACTCACTCACACTCTCACTCACTCACTCACTCACACACTCATTGACTCACTCACACACACACACACACACTCACACACTCGCACTCACTCACTCACTCACTCACTCTCACTCACTCACTGACTCACTCACTGACTCACTCACTCACTCACACACTCACTCACACACTGACTCACTCACTCACTCACACACTCACTCACTCACTCACTCATTTACTGACTCACTCACACACTCACACTCGCACTCACTCACTCACTCACACTCTCACTCACTCACTCACTCACTCACTCACTCACACACTCACTGACTCACTCACACACACACACACTCACTCACACACTCGCACTCACTCACTCACTCACTCACTCTCACACTCTCACTCACTCACTGACTCACTCACACACACACACACACACACACATACACACTCACTCACACACTCGCACTCACTCACTCACTCACTCACTCACTCACTCACTCACACACTCGCACTCACTCACTCACTCACTCACTCACTCACTCACTCACTCACTCACTCACTCACTCACTCTCACTCACTCACTGACTCACTCACACTCTCACTCACTCACTGACTCACTCACTCACTGACTCACTCACTCACTCACACACTCACTCACTCACTCACTCACTCACTCACTCACTGACTCACTCACACACTCACACTCACACTCGCACTCACTCACTCACTCACACTCTCACTCACTCACACTCTCACTCACTCACTCACTCTCACGCACTCACTCACTCACTCACTCACACACTCACTCACTCACTGGCTCACTCTCTCACTCTCTCACTCACTCACACACTCACTCACTCACTCACTCACACTCTCACTCACTCACACTCTCACTCACTCACTCACTGACTCACTCACTCACTCTCTCACTCTCTCACTCACTCACACACTCACACTCACTCACTCACACACTCACTCACTCACTCACACTCACACACTCACACTCACTCACTCACACACTCACTCACTCACACACTCACACTCACTCACTCACTCTCACTCACTCACTCACTCACTCACTCACTCACTCACTCACTCACTCACTCTCACACACGCACTCACTCACTCACTCACTCACTCACTCTCACACACACGCACACACACTTCTTCTTCTTCACACGCTTGCTCGCTCACACACACACACACTAACTCACACTCTCACTCTCTTACACACACACACACACTAACTCAAACTCTCACTTTTTCACACACACGCACACACACACTCACTCACACACACTAACTTGAATGTAAATGTAACTGAACAAGCCCTGAATATGTTTGTTTTTTGTCCTAAAATCATGCTTCATATTCCATATGCAAACAAACTTAATCTTATTTCTTACTTTTTTTTTATTTCTTGTAATATGACCTACATGTGTTCTTGACAGGTTTTATGAGATTTACCCAAATAGCAATCTGTTACAGCTTTCCTTTATATAATAAAAAATAACAATAAATAATACATTTCTTCATTTTTATTTTCAAGGACATCCCCAAAGGCTTTTCCAGACTTAACCCACTTCTGGGAACAATTTTATCTCTAAAGTAAAAAAAACAAACAAAAAAAAACATAGTGACCTTGTCCCTCGTCCTGACAAAGAATAATTTAATCTGTTCCTGTGTGTGTTTGTCCCATCAGCTCTGCGCATCATATTTCACTGTGTTAAAGGCTCGTGCTGTCGGAATCTCGCTGCCTCATTAAAACACACACTCTCTCTCTCTCTCTCTCTCTCTCTCTCTCTCTCTGCAGTAGGGTTGGCTGGTGTGTTATTGCGGTCGGTGGGGGTTGGATCTGTGTGTGTGTGTAAAGTGCAGGTTTCAGCAGACTGGAGCTCACACACCATTGTCCTCTCAGATCACAGTGTGTGTGCGCGTGTGTGTGTGAATGAGTGAGTTGTGTGAGTGTGTGTGTGTGTGAGAGAGAGAGGACGCTGCTCGCATCTTCTCACTGCAGCACTGCTGATGTTCCTGCTCTAAAGAATAAAGGAATTCCCTGTTCACTGGGATATGTGTGTGTTTGAAAGAGGGATTTAACGGATACTAATGGAACCGGACCTAAACATCGCTGTCGGATCGCGCGCGTCGAGGGGGCGTTTTGTGTGAAGAGCAGCGCTCGCGCGTGTGTGTTTGAAAGGCAGCTATGCGGTCGGAGCGCATGAGTCGTGTGTGTATCGTGGTTCTGGAGGAGGTTGAAGATGACGAACCTTCCTCTCTGCATTCCAAAGCCACTCCGGACCACATTTCCCAGAATTCCTCTCAGGACGAGAAGGTGAGGTGGCTGATTTGACTATTTAGGATATGATAATAGTTTATCTAGTGTGTGTGTGTGTGTGTGTGTGTGTGTGTGTGTGTGTGTGTAGGCTACAGCAGCAGGTATCAGTGTGAAAGAGAAGAAAAGCTAAATGACTCGGTTGCTTTAGTAGTTGCATGTTATGATCTGTCCCCGTTATTATCTGAGACAGATACAGACATGTTCATCCAGGTAAGGAGATCTTTGGTGCTGCCAGCTGAGGTCCAAAAATTCCTTTGGAAACCCTGGATCATCTGACCTGGTGACCTTTGACCTCTGGACGGAAACGCAGCTGTCAGACGCAAATGTCACAACCACTTTAACGCGTTCGTACAGTCAAAATACACCGGCGTTTCTACAAATTTAACGTGAGATGCTGGAAACACAGTGAGATGCATTGCAAAGGCCGAATATGTCCATAAAAAATGACAAAATGCTGCATTAAATTGCAAGAACATGTTGTGTGTGAACAGGCCTCGGCTGTAATGCAGACATAAACAAACCTCATGCTCTCTTTGTGATTCATATGAAGATATTCACTACATTAGTGTCAGCTTTTAGGTTTAGATTTTATTTAAGAAAGATACATTTGAGAGAACTTTTTTAAATTGTTTTTATTTCAATATTTTGAATCTAAATTAATTATACATTTACTTTTTATTAATTATAAATATTTTACATTTATTTATTCATTCATCAAATATAAACTTTAAAAACCTTTTTTTTCTAATAGTTTTATTTATTTATTATCTTAGATTTTCTTCAACTTTAATGAATTTTGTTTTAATTTACTTCTAATATTTATTTGTTTTTATTTTTGTATTTATTTTTTAATTAAAGATCAACTTAAAAAAAATATCTTTTTTTTTTTGACCTGACTGTGTACAGTTACCTTCACATGTCTAGGCCATTATTCATGGAGCTAAACATATTCATATAATAATCTCAAGATTTTCTTGAAACTGTTTCTCCGCCATGACTGTAGTACACCTAAAAAAGCGCTAATGCTCATTAGCAGTGGTGAGAATGCTACATGTTTTTTGCGTTATGATTTGTGTTCTCACATTTCAGACCAAAATGGTCTGTGTGGTCCTTGTGTAGCTAAAAGTGTTGTTGATCAGTGACAACAGCAGGTGTGTAGATGGAAACTCTTAGACAAATTAGCAGGATAATCAGCAGTTTAGTGGCAGAACCAGACAGGTTTCAGTTCTGTGGATGTTGTCCTTTAATAGTTAAAAGCACCCGGTCTAAGCAGTTCTGGATGTTTCAGGCAATTTTTAGGACCTTCAGGCTGAAGTTTGTGCTGTTGTAACAAGCCACGTTTCCATGAAACGGAGGAAACCTGCATTCTTTCTTTTACGGCATTCCCTCCCGTCTTTCCTTCATTGTTATTAAAAACAGTCTGCCTTCTGCTGCTGCATCTTCATGTGTTTGTGAGGTGAATTCACAGGAAACCTGCTGTGTGTGTGTGTGTCTGAGTACATTCAATAAGTGTCTGCTACTCTCTTGCATAAATTCCAGTTTCCTGTAATAATGGCATCTGAGTATGCAGGGTGTGGCTGGTGGGTGTGGCTGGTGGGCGGGGCCAAAAAGGGTGTGACTGGTGGGCGGGGCCAAACAGGGCGTGGCTGTAATGTAGCCTGGCCTTATTTGGAATAACCTTGAATGAGATATTTATGGCATATTTTCATCGATTTGGTTACAGTGATATTTTAGTTTTATTTATACATAATATTTTGAATCACCATTTATTTTTTTATTACTATTTATGTTTTTATTTCATTTGAGTGATTTCTGTAAATTAGTTGCCAAGGCAACATTTCTAATTTTATTTAAATCTGTAGTTTTAGTTTTTAGTTTTTTTTTAGCTTTACTTCAATTAACAAAAGTTTGTTATAGTTTTAGTGATGTAGCCGATATGACAGACTTAAGCTGCACTTGTTGCACTTTTTACTGTATTTTACTTTTTTAAGTGATTTCAATCATATTTCAAGCAATTCAAAACCATTATGGCGAACTAGCATCTGAAGAAAATAATACATTGTTTATCGGCTTTAATATATCGGCCAAATTTTCCTATCGGGCCGATAACGACATTAAAAATGAAAATATATCAGCAGATACCGATGCGGTGGCCGATATATCGTGCATCCCTAAATCTCATTATCAGCTACAATGTAAACATATAAATATATATATTGAAATTGTTCACTAATAATCTGCTCAATATAAAGGGTTGATTTGATTCTGTTTAAAGTAAAGTAACTGAGCACAGATGCTGTTAGGACTGATTTCATACACTATTAAATACATTTATTTCATCCTGAGCTTGAATGGATTTTCCTCTTTGGCGTCTGGATGAATCAATGGTTTCCTTTCTTCTGCTGTCTATAATAAATCGCTTGACGTTTGATTCTCAGAACTCATTTCTGCATAGATCAAAACACAATGTTTCATTCATTTATCTTCTTTTCCTCTTCACACAACATATTCAACACGGACGCCATCATTTCAGTTTTGATCATTATGATGTTTACTCTTCAGTGTTGTGTTTAACTGTTTCTCTCTCATTTCTCCACAGCCCTCTCTGATTAAAGCCATATTTAATGTGGACGCAGATGAAGTTCGCTCTCTCATATTCAAGAAAGAAGATGTCAATGTACAGGTAAACGTCCATTACTGATTATTGTTTGGGTGAACTTTCCCATTAAATCCCATTGAAATTCTCTGTATATGGAGCCGTCTTTATTGCATGTGGCCGGGTATTGAGACCAGTTCATTGATCTCTCAGTGATGGATGGTCTTGGAAACCAATCTGAAATGGACACACTGGCAGTCTCTGCACATTATTACTCTTAGTTTGATAATGGATCTTCATCTGAGAGGTTGATATGCTGTTATGAGCTTGCATTTGGACTGAAGATGGTTATTTTACTGCTCGCTGTTTAATGCGGAGTCTGTTTTCATCGCCAATGCCAGGCCTGGTCTGGAGCGACGCCCATTTGACTGCCAACCAATCAGTGATGGCCTTCTGGGTCACATGACCCCGTGTGGCTTGGCCTCCTGTTTTCCATTCTCATTCCAGACCAGATGGAAAACAGAAGCCTGCAGGGTGGCATGACATGGAGAATGAATGATTGCCGCTCTTTCGTAATTGCCTTTATTGATGGAAATGTAGAAGGAGCTTTACTCGGGCATCTGGAGGAATGTTTAAAGCTACAGAAGATCTCAGGAACCTGAAAACAGAAAAATGTGTGTGTGTCTCATGTTTCTGCATGCTCTCTCAAGAGATCAGTGGCCGCATTGATCAGTGTGGATCACACACACACACACAGAAATGCATCATTGTGCCCTGCGCAAGAATCCTGTGTGTTTGTGTGTCTCATATATCACACTCCTGCTGAAACCGCACATGCATCAAACGCATGCAAATAAAGAGGTGTATTACAAAATTATCATTTTTGATGTAGCATAAACAGCAGATGAGTGTGAAATCATCCTGTTTTGTGTCTGTGTTTTGGAGCTGCGTTAGAATTTGTTTTGTTGATGTAGAGGCATGATTTTAAAGATACTTTTAAAACTTTTATTCAGCAAGGATGCATTCAATTCGATCCAAAATGACTGTGACATTTGTAATGTTACAAAAGATTTCAATTTCAAATAAATGCTGTTCATTTGAACTTTCTATTTCTCAAATAATCCTGAAAAATGTATCACAGTTTCCATAAAAATATGAAGCAGCAGCACGACTGTTTTCAACATATATCAATATTTCTTGATCAGCAAATCATCATATTAGAGTGATTTCTGAAGGATCATGTGACACTGAAGACTGGAGTAATGATGCTGAAAATACAGCTTTGATCACACGAATAAATTACACTTTGCTATATATTCACATAGAAAACCGCTATTTTGAATTGTAATAATATTTCACAATATTACTGTTTTTACTGTATCTTTGATCAAATAAACGCAGCCTTGGTGAGCAGAAGAGACTCATTTCAAAAACATTATGAAATCTTAGCGACTCGACCGTTTAAACGCTAGTGTGTATGTTGTGTATGTTGTGTTTTCAACATGGTTGTTATTAATGTCTGTGATTGTGAATCCTCAGGACAGTGAGAAGAGGACGCCGCTTCACGCTGCTGCGTATCTGGGCGACGCGGAGATCATCGAGCTGCTCATCCTGTCAGGTATGAAGGGGCGTTTCCACATATAATATACCAATGCTGTTTTGAACACATCTGTTTTGAAATAAGAATATGCTCACTATATGCAGAGCTCTTGTAAATGCTCCAAAATCTACTGACAGCCAATGCATCATTTCCAATTCATGATATTCAAAACTGTTTGAAAGTTTGGGGTCTGTTAGATTTGTTAAATATTTTTTAAATAAGTCTCTTCTGCTCACTAATGGCTCGTTTCCACTGAGGCGTACGGTACGGTACGGTACGGTACGGTACGGTACAGTACGGGTCGGGTCGGTACAGCATGATCCGGCTAGCGTTTCCACTGCCAACAGTCTACCCTTACTTGATAGGCGTGGTGTTTGCCGGAAAGAAGAGATCGACGTCATTTTCGCGCGAAGAAAGCGACATAGTAAACAACAATGGATGACAGACAGCAGATCTTGTTCTTGCTTCTCGGCATGTTTGTCACAAGAAACAAGCGCTGGCATTAGGCGTTTCTCAATACCAAGTAGCCACGCAAAGTCCGACTCAGGAGAATGATCCCGAGGACGCGAGCCCAGTAATTCTGCTGATGGAACAGCGCGTTCTTGAATGCGCGACTCAGCTCGCTCTGCTACTCCGGTTATGTGCATTTAAACGAAATATGTTATAAAACACCACTCTGCTTCTTTTCGATTTAATTTAGACATTTTAAACATTATAAGCACACAAATGTGGTTCAGGCAACGCATAGCCTATTGATTATATTAACTGCATGTATGTAACATTATATTTATAACAAAACTAAATATAAAACACAACCCTGCCTCTTTTCGTTTAAATAAAAAAATATTAAACATATTCTAGGCAATTTATTGCATATTGCATTGGTACAAATGTTGCAATAAACAACTTTACAGATGATCTTGTAATAAAATAAAATAAATGACAAAACTATCTATTTTTGTTGAGTTTCAGTTTTATCAATAATAGCCATTATAAAAGTATAAGTAAAAGGTACAAAAATATATAAAGTAAAACTTTAATAACATAAAGCAAACAATTCAGTCAAATATACAAATTCAGCGCTCAAATATACGAAACTTCACTTAGCCTTCGGCCAAAACTATTGGCCAGGGAACGAATTATAGATTCACGAGACCAAAGATCGCCTGTTAGGTCTGTACAAGACGAATTATATCTCATGTTTAACCACTACAGAGACGTCAGAGTCAGCGGCAAACATCAGAACGGCTAGCCGGGGAAAGGCTGCTCCAGGCGGGGTGCACGAGCGCCGAGCGTCCGGTGATTGCTTGGTATGGATCTTCAAATTATCATAAATCTATAAATAAACCACAGATTTGAGCTTTAAAAAACTACTTTCTCGCCTGAAAAACTCTTAAAACTACATTTCGTGACACAATAACAGTAGTATTATATTTCAACTGTATGCTGCTAATGCCCTTGTAGCACGCGCAAGAGACGATACTCTGTCAACCAATCACCGTTCTGCAGTGAGTCTAGCTCCACCTTTTACTACCGTACCACTGTGCTAGGTACCCCAACGGAAGGGTACCCAAAAAGTGGTACGGTTCGGCTTTTTGGTACCATTCACAACTTTTGACAGTGGAAACGCAAATAATTGCGTACCGAACCGAACTGTACCGTACCGTATCACTCAGTGGAAACGAGCCATAAGGCTGCGTTTATTTGGTCAAAAATACAGTAATAATGTGAAATATTTTTACAATTTAAAATATCTGTTTTCTGTGGAAGCTTGTTTCCGCCACAGAATGAAAAATAAAAAAGGTAATTGCGACTTTTTATCTCACAATTCTGACTTTTTTTCTTACAATTGCGAGATATAAAGTCAGAATTGATTGATATAAAGTCGCAATTGCATGTTGTAAAGTCAGAATTGCGAGATATAAACTATTCTGAGGGGGAAAAAGTCTGTCTTTTTCCCCCCTTAGAATTGGCCTGATAACTCGCAATTGCGAGTTTATATCTCACAATTCTGAGAAAAGATGTCAGAATTTCGAGATATAAACTCTCAATTGTGTTATAAAGTCAGAATTTCGAGATATAAACTCTCAATTGTGTTATAAAGTCAGAATTTCGAGATATAAACTCGCAATTGTGTTATAAAGTCAGAATTTCGAGATATAAACTCGCAATTGTGTTATAAAGTCAGAATTTCGAGATGCAAACTCGCTATTGTGAGAAAAAAAGTCAGAATTGTGAGATAAAAAGTCTAAATTCTGTTATTTTTTATTGCAATTGCGACTTTATTTCTCAGAATTGTGAGATAAAAAGTCACAATTATTATTATTATTATTTATTTTTTATTCAGTGGCGGAAACAAGCTTCCATAGTTTTCTATGTGAATATACAGTAAAGTGTCATTTATTCCTGTGATCAAAGCTGAATTTTCAGCATCATTACTCCAGTCTTCAGTGTCACATGATCCTTCAGAAATCTTTCTAATGATGATTTGCTGATCAAGACACATTTATGATTATTATCAATGTTAAAAACATATTTTTATAGAAACCATGATTCTTTTCCCAATATTCTTTGATAAATATAAAGTTCAAATGAACAGCATTTATTTGAAATAGAATCTTTGGTAACATTATAAACATTACTGTCACTTTTGATCAATTGAATGCGTTCTTGCTGAATAAAAGAATATAAAAAAGGGTTAGGAAAAAAATCTGACCTTCCCCAAACTTTTGAACGATAGTGTGTCACCAAAACATCTTTTTAATGTGTTTTCGTCTAAATAAAATATATCAAGCCCTTAAACATCCTAGAAACCCTTAGCAATCACTAACAACACCATTGTGACTTTGTGTTCTGTATATAATAGAAAATGCCTAATGTATGTAAATGATATCATCCAGAAACCTTTCTAGATTTTGCAGTCAAATTCGAGCACTACATTGACACACTGACAAAACACACACACATCATGTGTCTTCCTGAATGACTTCCAGTATGTGCGTGTGTGAAGAGGAGTTGTCTTCATGAATGACAGAGTAAAAGTAACAGGTGTTGCTGTATTTTAAGCAACAGATGTGATCCCAGAGGATTGTGGGAGTTTATTTTAAACAGGTTTATGGGAAGCTCCATGTATCCTGCTTGAACTGTGACATTAATACCTGTAATTCATTCTGCATATCCTTTCTCTCAGGGGCGAGAGTAAATGCCAAAGATAATAAATGGCTCACTCCTCTTCATCGGGCCGTAGCTTCCTGTAGCGAGGTACGTCACGTCCACGGAACAACAAACACACACAAACAAAGGTTTTCAGGCTCATTCATTTTCTCGTTGTGTGTTCAGGAGGCCGTCCAGGTGTTGTTGAAACACTCTGCCGACGTCAACGCGCGGGACAAAAACTGGCAGACGCCGTTGCACGTGTCCGCGGCCCATAAAGCAGTGCGCTGCGCCGAGGCTTTAGTGCCATTGCTGAGCAACGTCAACCTGTCGGACCGCGCCGGACGTACGCCTCTACAACACGCGGCCTTCAGCGGACACCTGGAGGTCAGACGTTCACTCTCACTGCCATTTCTCACACAGATCAACAGCTGCACAATCATAGCGGAGGTTACGAGACCCGTTTACACAAAGAATTAAAGGAAAGGGGAAACGTATTACAGACAAAAGACATATTCACACCAAGAGTGAAATAAGAAAGTCTGGTTGTTCAATGCAAAATACAGAAAAATAGTATCTGATCATATAAATTTCACTCACATTAATGTATTTTTCTCATTTTTGAACTATTGTTCACTATTTTATAATAAAAAAATTAGGACACATTAAATTGATTAAAAGTCACAAGATTTCAAAAGATTTCTGTTTCAAATAAATGCTTTCTATTCATCTAAGAAACAAATGTATCACGGTTTCCACAAAATATGAAGCAGCACAACTTTTTACAAATTTGATAATATTCATAAATTTGTCTTGAGCAGCAAATCATCATATTAGAGTGATTTCTGAAGGATCATGTGACACTGAAGACTGGAGTAATGATGCTGAAAATTCAGCTTTGATCACAGGAATAAATTTAATTTTACAATATATTCACATACAAAAAAGCTATTTTAAATGTTACTAATATTTCACAATTTTACTGTTTTCACTGTATTTTTGATCTAATAAACAGCCTTGGTGAGGAGAAGAGACTTTAAAAAAAAAAAAAATCATACCGACCTCAAACTTTTGAAAGCTAGTACATATTTATATTTGAACTTTCCAAACAAAGTCAGACCATCTTAAAAGTCATGTGATCCAAGGCTAGTTGACAGCCTCAGAACTAATCAGTTAATTGCCACAAACTTTGCCCTTCTTTTTGCTCTTTCTTCACTGAGATCAACAGATTGAGGTCTGTCTAGAGTGCCGCTAGCGGACACATGACCCAAAAGCTGATATATTATTGATCAGTTAAGCAAGCTTGGGAAAAACAACCAGGGCTGTCCCAAACACAGCTCAGGTCTCCAAACAAAGTCAAATAACATGAATTTAATTTTATTGGAATTTAAAATGACACTTATTCTATTGGAACATATTGGAGCATTTAAATAGCCTGGATGCCAGCCCGAACCCCGCCCACAACATTTTTTGGTCGGGAAGTTCGGTCTGGACTCGATCCAATGAGGAGTAATTATGATCGGTTCAGAAATCGTCGGGCCGATCAAATTGCCAGGGCGGGCTTTATACGATGATGGACAGATGATCTGCAGGGACGTAATCCTCACGTTATCAAAGAGCGCTTGGGTTGAACTGGTTTCCTCAGAGATGGCCGCCGCTGGAGAACTGAGATGTAGAGATTCCGCTATTGCGTCTGTTGTAAAAGAAATCGACAGCGCATTCATTTTAAAAGACGAACAGAGAACTGCAATCAAGGCATTTGTCGATCGGAAAGATGTGTTTGCCGTCCTTCCTACGGGATTCGGCAAAAGTTTATTTTATCAGCTGGCTCCGATGATCGCTGAGAAGATGGGACGCAATGAAAACCCTGTGGTCGTTGTGGTTTCTCATTTGGTCGCACTCATGGAGGACCCAGTAAAAGAAGCAACACTCGTTATTTTACTTCTTCCAGCGTGCGTGTAGTGGAGTTCTGTTGAGAACTTTGCGTAGCTCAACATACGTCACTTACTGCGTTGCTCTGATTGCAGTTGTTGAGTGCAGAGTTGTTTTTTTCCTGGTTCGGTTAAGACACGCCTCATAATCAAAGCCCTATGGAGCAGTATCAGACTCACATTCTGACTAGAATATGATATGAGTATGACAAAGTCAGGTTAGCATTTAAATGCATTTTAAGTTGTACTTCCCATCATGACTCTAGCTAAAATCATCAAACTGGAGACGTGTGCATGTGAAATCTTTAGTTTCTCTGTCATTGCAGATGGTTCAGTTGCTTGTGTCCAGAGGTGCAAACATCAACGCTTTTGATAAGAAGGACAGACGAGCTGTTCACTGGGCCGCATACATGGGTGAAAAACATCAACATCAGAACAAACAGAAAACATGTTTCTGTCATTGATCTGAAATCACTCACTCCCTCCCTCCTTCTCTGTCTCAGGTCATTTAGAGGTGATGAAGTTCCTGGTGTCTCATGGTGCTGAGCTTTGCTGTAAGGATAAGAAATCATATACTCCGCTTCACGCCGCTGCCTCCAGTGGAATGATCAACGTGGTCAAATACCTGCTGAATCTGGGTGTTGATGTAAGTAAGCCCCGCCCACACACACATACAACTCCGCCCCTGGGTTGTCACGTGAACTGTGCTTGTTTTTATACGGAGAACACAATCCATTTGTATAGCCTAGCCAAAGCTACAAATGTTCAAAGTTACTACATGCAAACATTCATAGAACTCACATTGTTATTTTCCTTATATTATAAAAGAATTTAAAGGGTTCATGACATGAGAAATCAGATTTGACAAATAAAAGGCATTAAAGGACATATAAAAGGTCTTTGTACCATGAAATTATCCTGCAAGTTTCATAGCTTAAAATGTCCTCCCCATTAAAAACAAAATTTTTTTTTAATCAATCCCAGCATCAGGTACAAGTGGATGGTTTATATGTTTCCGTCGGAGGATTATATGTTTGTTCGGAGCATTTGACTGCAGATTGTTTTATAAATGAGGCACAGTGTAATGTAGAGTTTGCAAAGGAACTTTTGTTGAAAGGTATAACGGCCGACTATATTGGATCTGACAGCAGCTGCATCACAAACCCTAATTTTATAATGCATGATGATTTTTCTATGGATAATGTTTACAAAACACTCGCGTGCAATAGCGATTGGGCCTTGGTACTGTTTACTACGCAATGACGTTAGCCAATCATAACAGTGGCCATATTTTAGGTTAGAGGACCCAACGAGTCAATGTATAGAAAAATAATGTAGGAACTAGATTTTCGTTAAAATATTCTTATAAATACGCTACAGACGCTTCTGGAGTCGTTTTTGTGAGAAAATTTTACTTCCGCGTCTGAAAATGGGCGTGACGTAACGGGCGGGAGAGCGGTCGATTTAAAAAACAGGAAAACAATGGATCGCAATGACATTTCGGACGCTGGGGAAATACTGACTCGTATGACGGACCACAGCCATACAATTATGAGCCTGCTATGCTGCCAAGAGAGTAGGGACAGGCCAGGACTAATGTCAGACAGAATGGTCAGAGACACCATGAGTTGTGGTGTGAGAACCAGTGGAGAACAGGACAGGTGTCTTGGTGAGAGACGTGCTTATAGATATACACGTTCGCTAACGATATACACTGTGCTCACAATATTGTACAGATTATTACCATCGTATATCAGGCCAGCAGACATTAGTATGTTTAGGGTAGATTTATACTATTAAATGTATAAAAACTATATACTTGAGTATATTTCTATTGTAAGTTACTAAAAACATACTCAAGTACATTTTTAAAACATATTTTTCACCTGGGTTATAACATAAACATAAAATTAAAGATTTGAATATTTAAACAACCTAGTAATTTTGTTTTTCAGTTACAAGTTGCCTCTATTTAGGGCATGACTACCTATATCACACTATTTCATGCCATTGGTACAGTATACGACGATCAATATTTTTGCTTCGGCATCCCATGTTAAACTCCATCATATGCCGGGATGATAATCCTCCGATCTGAAGTGAACGCTACACACGATCTGAAGTGAACGCTACATACGATCTGAAGTGAACGCTACACACGATCTGAAGTGAACGCTACACACGACCGCGTTTCTCGAAGCCGATGCGGAAGAGAAATCCCGTCTCTTCACCTGCACACACCGCACCAGGCACGAAAGATATACAGCACCGTCCTTTTTCTTGTTATGGAAACCTGTGGACTCGATGTCCTGACAGGCCGGAGTTTTTGCAACCTCCACAAACACAATAATTTACCAGGACGATGATAAATTGAAATACAAAAACTACCTAAAACACACTGACTCACGGCCGCTCTCACTGAACACCAGCCTGCTCTGCACTGAGGCGAGGCCGAGGCTCCCTAGCGTGACGTAAAATGACGCGATGTTGAAAAAAAGCCGTCCAAGAAACGCTCACTTTATCTACTAAATTAGTGCCCTTATGTCGTTTTAAAACATTTTATATCCTGAATTAACTTTTCATATGGTATTTTCATACAAGGTTATATATTAATTTAGATTTATTTTTTTTACCTGCAATATGCTCTTTAAAGGAGTCGTGCCTTAAAAACTGAACATTTCAGACAGAGGGTCAGAAAGGTTGAAAATCATTTTTGGTGCAAATAACTTTATTACCAGTATAAGTGAACATATTCAAATAATAAAAAAAATCCATGTCATGACTAATTTAAATCATCTACTGTAGTGTTCAGTTGTAAAAGGATATACGTTATAATAGTTTATTATTACAGTTAAGATTAAAATAAGTGTTGAACCATTAACCAAATGATCTGTCTCTGTTAGATTAACGAGCCGAACGCGTATGGAAACAGTCCTCTGCACTTGGCGTGTTTTAACGGGCAGGACGTGGTGGTGAATGAGCTGATAGAAGCAGGAGCTGACGTGAACCAGGTGAACGAGAGGGGTTTCTCTCCGCTGCACTTCACCTCTGCCTCCCGCCAGGGGGCGCTGTGTCTGGAGCTGCTCGTGGCCAACGGGGCCAACGTCAACCGCAAGGTCAGACACTTTCCTGAATGGTTCACACAGAACTCGCTTTTGTGGTTGAATACATGAGACGCAGGTCAGTGGAACAGAAAAAAAAGCGTAAGGTCTAGACAAGAGTGTCAAACACGTCTGTCTAGTGCGTGTTTAACAAAGGAAAAACAAAGCAGTGGAATGAAAAAATGCATTCAAAATGCAATATCTTGCATTATTATTAGTGCTGTCAAACGATTAAAATATTTAATCGCGATTAATCGCATTAATGTCATAGTTAACTCGTGATTAATCGCACATTTTTATCTATTCTAAATGTCTCTTGATTTCTTTTTGTCCCATTCTTTTTTCTCATTTTAATGCTCTTATCAACATGGAAAAGTGGATCGGCTTGCTTTGTGCAAATGTTTTTTATTGAAAACAACATTGGCATATACTGTGTTCAATTTCAAACTAACATTCTCACTTGGAGCAAATAATCTCTCACACAATGTAACACTGTCCATCAATAAAAGGGGGAAAGAAATACTGACGAGGTCCTGATATTGACGAGGGGGCGGAGTATTCGCATCAGCTGTGTGTGTGTGTGTGTGCTTGGCCATCAAGTGGTGTTTCAGACTGGACGTGCTGCGATGATGATAGCTCATTCACAACGACAAAACACAGATCGCTTTGGTCTCGTCAATGGAACCATTTGGCAACTTTTTAAAAGTAAACTTTCAATTCAGAATCTTATTGACATCCATTTCGGCGTCTCGCGCTCGTCATCCACTCAAAACGTAACGTTTACCTACTATTTGGCCGGCTCGCAAGCCCAAACAAGTGTGTGCGGCGTCGTGCCTGTTGTTTTGTTTCCGGTCTAGCTAGATCCGCTTGCGCTTTGGTCGATGAAGCAACAAAATGTCCTCACGCGGCGCGAGCCATTGAAATTAATGGGTTTCATAGCGCTGCGCCGCGCATGCCGCGTCCTGTTGCAAAAGCATGTGAAAAAAAACGACAAAGTTTGCTAGGCCAAAAAGACCGTTAATCGCGCGATAAAACGATTAACGCCATTAAAATGGGTTTGCGCTAACGCCGTTAATAACGCGTTTAACTGACAGCCCTAATTATTATCAATTATTAATCTGCACCAAGGCTGCATATATTTGATAAAAAGTACAGTAAAGAGATCAGTATCATCATAAAGATGAATGCAGATTAATAATTAATAATGCAATAACTTGAAATGGATAAGTGGAATAGCAGACAAGAGCAAAGCAAAACAAGAAAGTCTGGTTGTTCACATGCTTTAATAAAGTATACAGAAAGCCATCTGATAATATAAGTTTCACTCATGTTAATGCACTGATATAAGCTATGTTTCCATACAAAGTTGAAAAATTGGAATATCGGATAAAACATTTGCGAATGAGGCAGCATTTCTTTCCCGTGTGTTCAAGAGAACAAAATCGTCACTTCCTGGGAAATTGGAGCAAAATATCTGTAATAAAAATGGAAGTGGCTGCAATCGGTGAAGAAACTGTCTTTTTTAGTACATTTACTGTAAATGACTTGCATCTTAGAGCGCGCAGACGAAACGCAGTAAACACTCATGTTCTCCTGCATTCGGATGCTGGTGTTTGTGAACGCAATCGTGTGAGACGCTTCTGGGAGCTCATTACACCAAATCATTCTGATGACAGACATTTCAGAATGACTAAACCAACATTTGAGATGATGTGCAATACGATTGGTCCACTGGTTATTCCAGTTATCCAATCACATCCTCTGGTCAGGCAAAGTCACAGAGTCGTCTGTTGCGCAGGGATTTATTCTGTAAATGTGTTTCCATCGTTCCAAAATATTCACCTCAATTGAGCGCATGCATTTTTTTATGCGCATTCTTAGAATTAATTTGTATCTTGCCGTTTCCATCCAGCCATTTTTTTTATGCGATATCCCATAATTTGCATAAAAATAGGTGTATGGAAACATGGCTACAAGCATACCATGATACAATCCAAAACCACTTGTGGAAATGCTTCTATTTAGCATATTTCTGCAAAATATTCTAACTACTACACCACTTTAAAGTGTAAGATTGTTTAAAAAAAAATTTGTTTCCAGAGTAAAGATGGTAAAACTCCTCTCCACATGGCGGCCATTCACGGGCGATACTCCAGATCACAGGCCATCATTCAGAACGGTGAGTGTGTTGTTATTCTGCCGTTTCTTGTTTGTCTTCCTCTCCAGTTTCTCCTCATCCTCTGTTTTGTGGTTTGTAGGCTCAGAGATCGACTGCGAGGATGAGAACGGAAACTCTCCTCTTCATATAGCGGCTCGATACGGTCACGAGCTGCTCGTCAACACGCTCATAACCAACGGTGCGGATACGGCAAAGTGAGTGACAGGACGTGTGTTTACACAGTTAAGGCCTGATTTATGAGCTGATGCTGATCATGTGACTGTGACTCCGCCCCCTGTAGGCGGGGCATCCACGGCATGTTCCCGCTGCATCTGGCGGCGCTGAGCGGATTTTCAGACTGTTGCCGGAAACTGCTCTCATCAGGTGAAACACATTTATCATAAAGGTTAATGTTCATCCAGGCCTTTACCAAACTGATTCCTGAGTATGAAACAAACTTTTCCCTCTCTTAATCGCACACTGTGCGATTTATAATAGTCCTTTACGATAGTTGCTTGTTTACTTCATCAAACAATGACTCGTTCGGTGATGTGAGCTGCGTTAAGCCCCGTTCACACTACACGCGACCAAGCGACGCGATACCATTCATTTCAATGGTGAGTGGGCGACTTCCGGCGACACGCGCGACCGGATAGGGCGTGTCTGGCGACGCGACAAAGTTGAGCTCTGTTTAACTTTATGCAAATGGTGAGCGACTTTCGGGAGCGACAACCAATAGGAGCGGAGCGCGTATGATCCTTCTCCACATCATTGGATGTCATTCATAAAGGCAACCAGTAGTGGGAACTCCCACTAGCGACCTCATCGCCAGCCACTGGCGACATGCAGCGACAAAGTCGCTTGTAGTGTGGATGGGGCTTTACACGTAAGGGTTAATGGCCAACGAGGTGTCCATTGTCAGGTATTAGTGGACGACGGACGGTTGGCTCCACTGAAGTCCATTAATACCTAGACAATGGACACCTCGAAGGGCATTAACCCGCTTATACCACGGTCACTTGGCAAATAACACATTTTTAAAACATTAGTTTATATTTTAATTAGTTTTACAATCGAAATCTAAAGTTTTTACAAACAATAACTTGGTTTCCCTGGTTACGCCTGACGGTTTATTTAGCAACCGGAGATATTTATAGTCCGCTCAGCTCGGAGAACCCTTCAGTTTAGCTAACTTACGAGCCAGAAAGTTAAAGGGATAGTTCACCCCAAAATGAAAACTCTGTCAGTAATTACTCTCCCTCATGTTGTTCAACCCCGTCAGACTTTCGTTCATCTTCGAGACACAAATTAAGATATTTGTGATTAAATCTGAGAGCTGGATCACTCCTCCATAGGCTTCTTAAGGGATCGAAACTGGCCGGCTCAAAAGTTATTAAAGACATCGTTAAAATAGTCCGAGTGACTACAGTGGCTCAATCTTAAGTTTATGAAGCGACGAGAATACTTTTTGTGCGCAAAAAACAAACAAAAATCTCGAGGCCCACAGAGAAGGAAATGAATAGTTGAATAAAGTCGTTATTTTTGTTTGTTTTTTGCGCACAAAAAGTATTCTCGTCGCTTGATAAACTTAAGGTTGAGCCGCTGTAGTCACTCGGACTATTTTAACGATGTCTTTCATAACTTTTGGGCCGGCCAGTTTCGATCCCTTAAGAAGCCTATGGAGGAGTGATCCAGCTCTCAGATTTAATCACAAATATCTTAATTTGTGTCTCGAAGATGAACGAAAGTCTTACGGGGTTGAACAACATGAGGGAGAGTAATTACTGACATAATTTTCATTTTTGGGTGAACTAACCCTTTAATGAATTTTTTTGTCATGTAAGTTAGGCTTGTCTAGCTATGGGCGTTACACTTTCTTTTTTTTTTTACCTATAATTAAAACACACAGGTAGGCATAGTATAACGGCTAACTAGATGTTTGTTTTGACAATTGGTCAGTCGTCGTAGGAGAGTCACACTGCAGGACTGTGAGTCAAATCTTCTGACACTGCCAGAATTTCATCTGAGGTAAACTTTGATCGGCTGTCGGTGAACATGTCAAACTAACGATCAAAGACTTCAGATGTTAGCTTAGGATCAGAGGAATCTTTTAGGATTTGCAAAACTTGTCTCAGACGGCCAAATCGAGGCCAGAATCTCACAGTGTGCACCCGGCTTTAGGGGAAGTGCATTTGTGTTCTGCTCTTCATCAATGGGTATCTGTTGCTCCAGGTTTTGACATGGATACGCCGGACGACTTTGGCAGGACGTGTTTGCATGCGGCCGCTGCAGGAGGGTGAGTCTTCTCTCTGATTGGCTCATCGGCTCCCCCTGTGGCCTGGATGCTTTATGGGCCCGTCTCTCCTTCTTTTTTCCAGGAATCTGGAGTGTTTAAATCTGTTGCTCAACACAGGTGCGGACTTTAACAGGAAAGACAGATTTGGGAGGTGAGTTACATTAGATGATCAAAAGTTTTGTGTGTGTGTGTGTGTGTTTCTGAAAGAAGCTGGATTTATTTATTGTGAAATTTCTATTTGAATATATATTTTAAATGTACTTTATTCCTGTGATCAAAGCTGAATTTTCAGCATCATTACTCCAGTCTTCAGTGTCACATGATCCTTCAGAAATCACACTAATATGATGCTCAATATTTTAGTATGGTAGTTTGTCATATTCATATTTCTATATAATGTGGGTAACACTTTAGTTTAGGGTCCAATTCTCACTATTAACTAGTTGTTTATTAGCATGCGTATTAATAGGATATTGGCTGTTTATTTATTAGTACTTAAAAAGCACATATTAATGCCTTATTCTGCATACCATATTTTACATCCCTTAATCCTCAATACCTAAAGTTAACATCTACCTTACTAACTATTAATAAGCAGTAATTAGGGGTTTATTGAGGCAAAAGTCGTAGTTGATAGTGAGAATCGGATTCTAATCCAAAGTGTGACCATAACGTGTGTATATATAAAAGTAACATTTGTTTTTCCCATATTGGGTTCAGATATGACGGTTTTATTAAAGCAGCCTGGGATGTACTGTATATTCTCCTCCAGATTCCCTACACAGTGATAAAACAGATTTCAGGAATCCTGCAGGAGGAATGTGTTTATCATGTATGATTTATCGCTCTCTCTCTCAGGACGGCGCTGCATTACGCTGCTGCTAACTGTAACTATCAGTGTCTGTTTGCTCTGGTGGGCTCCGGGGCCAGTGTGAACGAGCGGGACGTCCGGGGCTGCAGCTCGATACACTACACGGCTGCGGCCGACTCCGACGGCAGGTGATCAGCACACACACACTGGAAACGGAAGGTCGAGTCAAGCGCACTGCATTGTGGGATACGGACACACATTAAGTAATGCGCTCTAGTTGCACATACTGTGTCCGCAAATGTATTAGGTCATCCGATCCGGGTATTACAGGCACACAGAAAATGTGTTTGCTGTGTAGATATATCTCACAAATATGAGCTAATGTGCCATAGAGTACATTGTAGAGTGCATCTTTTACAGCTACGTTTGTTTCGGAAGTATTTTTTGCATTAACATTTTTAGCACAGAGATTTAAAAAAAGAAAAAAAGTCTGTTAAAGCGTTATACAGGTGAAACTCGAAAAATGTGAATATCGTGCAAAAGTTTATTATTTTCAGTAATTCAACTTAAAATGTGAAACTAATACATTATATAGACTCATTACATGCAAAGGGAGTTCAAAATTAGAATATTGTGAAAAGGTTTTCATAAGCTGTAAGCCATAATCATCAAAATTATAACAAATAAAGGCTTGAAATATCTCACTTTGCATGTAATGAGTCTATATAATATATTAGTTTCACCTTTTAAGTTGAATTACTGAAATAAATGAACTTTTGCACGATATTCACATTTTTCGAGTTTCACCTGTAAGCCAAATCAAGCCAAAAAGCTATGAGGAGAATCACAATATTACAAATTTTTATTCAAAGCAAAATCGCATTTGAAAATCGAAAAAACGGTGTACTTCATGGCTTTAGTGAGGGAAAGAACTATAATCCCATGAAGCATTGCGTATGACATAATTGAATTAAAAACAATGGCGATATATAAAACTATTCAATTAAGGTGTCGATTATTTCTTCAGGAACATATGTATGGAGTTCCCTGAAAGGTCCTTTTTTAAATAAATTTTTCCTATAAGGTTTTAAAAAAGTCTTTGTTAAAGAGGTATAAGCCATGAACCAAGCCAACCAGCGACGAGGTGAATCACAACATTACAAATTTGATTTGAAGCAAAAAAGTTAGAAAATCGGACAACTAAGACAAAAGTACAAGACTGTGTTGTAAACGCACTATGGAGAAAATGAATGTAGTTTTTACTTCTGGAACGCAACTGTTAAACTCTATTGGCTCACCGTGACTCTGATTGGTGGAATTGTCTATACAGCATCATGGGTAATGTAGTTGTTTCGCTGTTAAGCGTGGTTATTTAAAAAAAAAAGTGAAATAATACCATTGTTTAAACTCCTCGGAGCTCACAGTAAAAAAAGTGCAAGTTGTCATTAAAATCAGTTTCTCTATGGAGAAAATGAATGGAGTTTTACTTCCGTCTGTTGCACTCAGTGAATGTTTGAGCTGATCTGTCTCTGTCTGTCAGGTGTCTGGAGTATCTGTTGAGGAATGATGCGAATCCAGGTCTCAGGGATAAAGACGGATACAGCGCTGTTCACTACGCTTCAGCGTACGGTCACCGAGTGTGTCTGGAGCTGGTTAGTTCATCATCTAAACACAGTGAGCTTAAACACTCCTCAACACTGCTCTGGTTTCCGGGTTAATCTCTGTGTTTTATGTTGTAGATCGCCAACGAAACGCCATTAGATGTGGTGAGTATCTGTATTTCTGTGTGGATTGAACACAAGGACACACGATCTGGCCAGTGCTGCCCTCTTATGGCCACATAAAGTTCACAATTGATAAATGTTTCTGTTCTTATTATGTGTGACTCATCAGTGCATGAAGAAAAACATTTTGTATTCTTTCATAATCTATCAAAATGTAATACCTTTCTCCTTCAAAACCATTTTCTGTTGATATAAACAAGCAAAGACTGGAGATAAATACTAATAATGAATAATAACAGTAATTAATAACAATAGCCTAACAATTCATGGTCCAATGTCATTCTGATGAATAAAATATAATAAATTCTCTCTCTAAATTGCATGCATTCTGAATGCCATTTCATGTCCTCAAGTATAAATTAAAAAAATCATAATTTTTCACCTTATTCCTTTGTTTAGCTGTTTTAAATTGTGTAATTTCATAAAGCCATGAATGCATGTATGTTTTCAGCTGATGAACACGTCTGCATCAAGTCTCTTAAACGACACAGACGTCCAGCCTCCCGTCAGCCCTTTACACTTAGCGGTGAGTTACAGATCCAGATATCCTGCTCTGTAGAATAATATTGAAATATATTATATATATATATATATATATCTACAATGGAGTAATTCTAGTTCAGTTAAAAAATGCAGCCATTTATAAAACGAGTCACTCAAAAACCGCTTAACTATATATATAACATTTGTGCCTTTTATTTATTGAAATATATATATATATATATATATATATAATATATATATATATATTATTGTTTTATTTTATTTTTCAGTTAGGTGTTGTTCTCTTGGCAGGAAGTTCAATAAATAAAAGGCACAAATGTTTTCTAAATAATTACATGTAATATTAATAATAACCACAATAAACACCTATTCAACCAAATAACATTGTTCATTAGTCTAGGTCTAGGTTTGATTGTCAACAATAACATGCAAGTCAAAAGGCAGCGTCAGTGCATTAAAACGTCTCGTGTGTGTGTGTGTGTGTTGGCAGGCATATCACGGTCACCACCATGCTCTTGAGGTTCTGGTCCAGTCTCTGCTGGATCTGGACGTGAGGACGCCTCAGGGTCACACAGCTCTGAGTCTGGCTGCGTTTAAGGGTCACGTGGAGTGTGTGGATATTCTGATCAATCAGGGCGCGTCAATGCTGCTGAAGGACTACACACACAAGAGAAGCGCCTTACACTCCGCAGGTCAACACACACACACACACTACATTTGTGTAGAAACTGTGATACATTTTATTTTTCAGGATGAATAGAAAGTTCAAAAGAACAGCATTGTCTGAGACTGATGATACATGAGCTGATGTCAGGTCAGATCAGAATATGTGTGTTATTGTGTGTGTTTGCTTCTGTCCATCTGCAGCCATGAACGGTCACTCTGAGTGTCTGCGTCTGCTCATCCATAACGGCGATCAGCAAACAGCCGTCGATATACGTGATGGAAAGGGACAGTGAGTTTCAGGGCTTCTGTGTCTCGGCTATATGCTTGAATGCTGTCAGTCTGATGAATAGGGTAATTGTGTGGTGTTGTTGTCAGGACTCCTCTGATGTTGGCGGTTCTGGGCGGACACACAGACTGTGTGTATCTTCTGTTGAGTAAAGCAGCCATTGTGGAGGCCAGAGATACATTTGGCAGGACAGCCCTTCACCGCGGGGTCAGTCACACACATAAACACAAATGTTTCAATGGAGAAATATACATTCATCTGCCTTTATATTTAGTTTCTATTTATTTTCGATTTCTCCTCTGTATTTTTCAGTTTTTATGGCTTTAATACAAGTTAAGGTCCATCGATGCAATTACATTAAATAAATGTATAAGTTAAATATATGTTTAAAAACGTTTGTTACATATACAGGGCTCACCAACATTTTTTGCTCACCAGCCACTGTGACTACTAGTTTAATATCATCTCATAATTTGGCTACAGGTATATTAGGCTGCTGTCAATTTAAGACCTGATGCACAGATCCATTACACTATTACACATGCATTTTCTTTCTCAGCGGTTTACATTCACTGACATACTGACTGACTGTTTATGTGAATACTTGCCAAGACTGGCATTTTTGCATTATTTATTTGAGTGTTTAAGCGCAATAAGCAGCGAAAAATAACTACATTTAGTACTGAGAGGTGGCTTTAAGTGCCGCACTTTGAGTGTTTGTGCACAAAATTTGCAGGAATGCGTAAAATTAATCCCAATATGCACTGAAATTCAAGCCCTTTAACACCAACAAAATTCATCCGGAGCAAATGAAATGAGTGAGTGAGGGGAGGCGGGTTTGTGTGTAACTCGTTCGAAAAGATGAGAGAACGAGAAAGCGCAGTATCTTGTATCTATTCTTCAGAAAATGAGAATTGAAAGGGAAAAATATCGATACTGAAATATCTGAAAGACTTCCAATAGGGACATTCTAAAACGCTCAACGTGGCTTAATGTACCAAGAAATTTTTCTAAAGTCCCCCTGTGGTGAAAATCCAGCTTTTAATGTTGTTTATATGTATATGTGGTGTTTTTAATATTCTTTAAGTGTAAATTCATAAGTCGACAGCATTGCTGAGTATTTCCTCCTTAAAACTGCAGTGAACTGCAGATTTGAAATCGCTGGTGTTTCTGACGTCACAAACGACCTTGTAACCAATCAGATCAACGTGTGATCGTCAACCAGTGGATCTCTGAGCTGAGTGAGTGAGTGGAGGCGGGGCTCATTTGCATATTCATAGAACCGCGTATACTAAATGAGTTACATTCAAGCTATTTTAAGGCATTTATTCAAGGAAAAATGTAGTTTAAGTGTAATTTTGATGATCAAAGATGAGTTTTAAGGGATATAATTATTGACTACAGGGGGACTTTAAAAGACCAAACTCAGTAAACACCATACAAATAAAGCATTCTATGTACAGAGTAGCAGATGAGCCCAGAATATGACGAAAGAAAGCAAGTTTGTGTCCAGCGTGTCACTTGACTAAGGTTGCGAGAGATAGCTTGTTGGAATATTTCTCTCTCTGTGTTAATGTCAATCTATCTAAACTAAGAGCTTCTCTCCTCTTGACTGTCGCAGGCAGTGATGGGTCACGAGGCGTGTGTGGAGGCGCTGCTGCAGCACGGGTCCAGTTTCGTGGTTCAGGACGGCAGGGGACGCTCTCCTCTACACCTGGCGGCTGCTTGCGGTCACGTCGGGGTTCTGAGGGCCCTTCTGAAGATCCAAAACGCCGTCCTCGTCCTCAAGGACAACTGTGGTTTCACACCGCTGCACTGGGCCTGTTATAACGGTAAACATTAGGGCTGGGTAAAAAATATCGATTTCTCGATATTAATCGATTCTCATTTTTACGAACCGATATCGATTCTTAAATCTCAAGAATCGATTAGTCATCCTGTTTTCATTTGATGAATGAATGGAACATTGTAGCGCGCATCCCATCCAATAAATCGCAATAATCTTTGTGCTTTGTTACTATTGATACTAAATAAAGTCTCAAATTTCAAATTACGTCCATTTTCTTACGAAATTCAAAAACATAATACCGTTTTGGCGCTGTGGCGTGAGATCGCTCTGGCTCAGCTCAGCTCAAGAGAAGCAGCAGCGCGGAGCGCACATGATCTCCTCTTCCGCATTAATACCAGTTACAGCGCGAAATAAACATGAATGAACGTCTGAAAGTGTGTTAAAAGATAGAGTACAACTTATCGAAATACGTATCATGTCACATGGAATCGCTCAATCAGTGTTTCAACCGTGGAAAGACGTCAGTAAAACAACTTGTAAACAATGTCATGTAACGTCACATTTACCTCAGAAAAACCGTATGTGACCATAAACTCGTTAGTCAGCTAGAAATATTAAAGGAGCTGTATGTAAGAAATGTATTTCAATTAATCATAAAATGGCCCTGATATATCACTAAACATTAAGAAATCATGTACATTTCAAATACTTATATCACTGACAACAGTAGTCCGGCCAGGATATTGTCATTTAAAAAGTGCAGTTGCAGCCCTCAACTGATGTTGTCATGTTGTGTTTTGGTCTGATGCTCCACCCTCCACCTATCTACCAATCACGAAGTCAGTAGTGTTGCTGCATCTGGGTTGCCAGCTCTGCTCTAGTTACCACAGCTTCAGCTCGTCACGTTCCTGTTGGATCCTGCAGCCGATCTGGCAACCTCGAGTCAGGGAGGAGGGGGAGGGGATACACCACTCTACAGTAATTTGACAGTGATTGCAGTACTAGTTTTGGCCACAATCTTACATACAGCTCCTTTAACTCTAAAGAGGAGCATTTTGCTTAATATATGCACCATATTACATATTCATTATAATTTTTAATGTTCTTCGATATATTGCATGTTTGAATAAATCTGGCAAGTTTTTATGACAGCCAAATTTTTTTTTAATTTCATATAACTTTATTATTATAAAAATAAATAAGTGTAATTTAAGTGTTTGTATAGCTACAAATCAGTTAATTTTTACCTTCAATATTATAGTAGGCTAATGAAGCCTAGTAGACTACAACTGACTCCCATAGTTTACAGCATTAGTTAAGATATTTGTTTTCCTTGAGAAAATTTGCCATGTATTGTACCTGATGTCCAAAATAATCAATATTGAATCGAATCGAATTGGAATCGGAATCGAATCGAATTGCAAGCTTGTGAATCGAAACCGAATCGAATTGTGAAATTTGTGTCAATAACCAGCCCTAGTAAAAATGCCGCCATAAATGTTATAAGTGTCTTTACTGTCGCTTTCGATCAGTTTAAAGGAGTAGTTCACTTCAGAATGAAAATTTCCTGATAAATTACGCAGCCCCATGTCATCCAAGAGGTTCATGTCTTTCTTTCTTCAGTCGTAAAGAAATTATGGTTTTTGAGGAAAACAATCCAGATTTTTCTCCATATAGTGACTTAAATGGGGTCCAACGGGTCGAAGGTCCAAATTGCAGTTTCAATGCAGCTTTAAAGTCTCGACACGATCCCAGCTTATCTAGCCAAACCATCGGCCATTTAAAAAAAAAAAAAAATTATATAATTTTTTTATTTACTTTTTTAACACGCGCGACCTTTCAACGTGATTACGTAATGTGTGCCGCACCACAGCTAGTGCAAGACCAGCATTTGTGGTTAAAAAGTATATAAATGTTTATTTATTTTAGAAAATGGGCAATGGTTTGGCTAGGTAACACTCTTATTCCTCGGCTGGGATCGTGTCGAGACTTTAAAGCTGCACTGAAACTGCAATTTGGACCTTCACCCCGTTGGACCCCATTATAGTCACTATATGGAGAAAAATCCTGGAATGTTTTCCTCAAAAACCTTCATTTCTTTTCGACTGAAGAAAGAAAGACATGAACATCTTGGATGACGTGGGGGAGAGTAAATTATCAGGACATTTTAATTCTGAGGTGAACTACTCCTTTAAACTGATCGAAAGCGACAGTAAAGACATTTAAAATGTTACAAAAGATTCCATTTCAAATAAATTTTTTATTTATTTATTTAAAAGGGACAGTGCATATTAATGGACATCTTAGTTTTTCAGCAATGTAAATATGCCAGAATTACATCTGCAGTCTCCCGTCAGGTCATCACAGTACAAAGTAACACAGCTAAACCTTGAATTTGAATACGATACAACACAATTTAAAAAACGCCACAGTTTTCAACAACATATCAAAAGACACCACAGTTAGCAGACAGGGCATCTAGTACGGCGGACACACACATATACACATACACAGTAAAGAGCTATTCTATGTACATTAAGTACATTTTAATTATGTTAAAGTGCTATTTAATGCAGTAAAGTGCTGGATGTGGTATAGTATATACATACATATACTTAAACAATACAACAGTGAACAAATCCATACACATAAAATACAACAGACCGCTTGTGGTCACAAATTTGATGTGTTCAAATAAATGCTGTTCTTTTGAACTTTCTATTCATGAAAGAATCCTGTTGTGTCGATCTCAGGTCACGACGCGTGTGTGGAGTTGCTCTTGGAGCAGGACGTGTTTCGGCAGATGGAGGGAAACTCCTTCAGTCCGCTGCACTGCGCCGTGTAAGAAACACTCATGATCTGCTTCCTCCTGGATGAAGACGTGCATCTGAAAGCATCACATCTCTCCTCTCTCTCTGTGTTTCAGTATTAATGATCATGAATCTGCAGCTGAGATGCTGATTGAGACATTAGGTCCAGCGATCGTGAACGCCACAGACTCACAGTCCAGGTAAGAACAGGCTTTCTATAGGATCAGCACTGCTTTATATTGTGTAGGTCATGTGTTCTGTGTGTCCCGTAGGACGCCGCTGCACGCCGCCGCTTACACTGATCACGTGGAGTGTTTGCAGCTTCTGCTGGGTCACAACGCTCAGGTCAACTCCATCGACATGCTGGGGAGAACACCACTCATGATGGCGGCCGAGAACGGGCAAACCAACGCCGTAGGTGAGACTCAGAAAATACAAGCATTTTTCTGTAACGCTTCCTTTTACGGTCATGTACATACTATGTACTTATTAAAGTAATTACAATTACTGGGTAATAACTAGGTACTAACCCTGAACCTAGCCCTAACCCATGTACTTACCTTATATTAGCCAGTACTTTCTAGGTAAGCACTCTAAGCACACGAAAGTACTGTACTGTAAAAGGAAGCGTTACCCATTTTTCTTCAGTTACGAAGAGTTCAGAGATTAAACCGCAAATCGGCACAAGTAACAAATGTTTCAAATAAAGTAAACATTTTTTAGTTTAAATACACTACCATTCAAAAGCTTGGGATCTGTAACATTTGTAATATTTCCTGTGATCAAAGATGAATTTTCAGCATCATTACTCCAGTCTTCAGTGTCACATGATCCTTCAGAAATCACTCTAATATAAAAATGAAAAATAAAATGGTTAAAAAATAAATAAAAAATTATTCTAATATGCTGATTTGCTGCTTAAAAAAACATTTCTGATTATTAGCAGTGTTGGTAAAAAGTTTTTTCAGGATTCTTTGATGAATCGAAAAGAACTATAAATGTAATAGTTGAAAAGTGTGGAAATATAAATGTTTTATATTATTATAAATGTATTTACAGTCTCTTTTGGTCAATTTAATGCATCCTTGCTGAATAAAATAATATTGAATAAAAATATTTTCAACCCTAAACATTTAAACACTAGTCTATCTCTTTTCACAGACTTGTTTTCTAATTATTAACTGTCAAATGCAATAGAAATGTAACGATTAGTTACTTGTACTTGTAATAATGTGAAGTTACTTTTGTAAACAACATTCCCCAACGCTGCCGAACAGTGTTATTAAAGCTGGACACAAAAATTACACAAGTAGATAAGTGTTATTTTAGAATGATTATTATTATACCAGTATTTGTTAATATTTTGAATGAGCTTTTATTTTTTTATGTTTTTAGTTTTCATTTGAATTTTTGTCTGTTTTAATAACGTTTTTGTCAGTTTTTTATTTATTTATTTGAATTTCAGCTGCATTGCAAACTTTTGAATTTCATTCATTTCATAAGGCTTTTCTTATAATTTCATTTGATTTAATTTATGTTATTGAGTTGCTGTGGATCAAGAGGGCGATTGAGTTTCTGAATCATTAAACCAGATGTGCTGTTATCGTGGAAGCGGCTGTAAACGTGTCCACACGCTGGGCTGGATGTGTGGATGCTGATATGATTGTGGTGTGTGTGTGTGTTGTTTCTGCAGAGGTGCTCGTGAGCAGCGCAAAAGCAGACTTCACATTACAGGACGCGCACAGAAACACAGCAATGCATCTGGCCTGCAGTAAGGTACAAACTCCACGATGAATACTGACTTTACATGAGAGTCCAGCATCTAAGATCAGCTTACTAAGACATATTACTGGCAGATATAGAATAACAGCTGACTTATAGAAGTCTGTTATAATGTTATAAAGATCTCATAGATTTACATTGCAAACTATTACAGGATTTCGTCTTGCTTTTGACATATATAATCAACAAATGCACCAAGTTTTAGATTTTTGCTCAGTTTGGGCCTCTGAATATCAGACTATATGAGCCAAAAAGACGTAAAATGTATCAAATGTGATATCAATGGATCATTTAAAAAATTAGATTTTTAATTTTGTTAGGGTTAATTACCACGATCCTTCAAAGGCTTTTTTTTGTTCAACTCTACAGTAGTATCTAGCATGTCTTCTACAGCCTTGCGTGCGGTCGTACTTTGGAAATGCAAATCTAGTTTGACTTGTATTGTTTCTGTCTGCAGGGGCATGAAACCAGTGCCTTGTTAATTCTTGAGAAGGTCACGGACAGAAACCTCATCAACTGCACGAACGCAGCGCTGCAGACGTAAGTTTGTTCTCTTCACGCATGTTCTCCTCCTCTTCATCTCAAGATTAAAGAGAGCCGCTTCTCTCTCTCGTGTCTCAGGCCGCTTCACGTCGCGGCTCGTAACGGGCTCACGGTGGTCGTGCAGGAGCTGCTGGGTAAAGGAGCCAGTGTCCTCGCCGTGGATGAAAACGGTGAGCGTTTAAAGTGTTTTAAAACATCAAAGCAGAATTATTATTATTATAGATGACTAAAAAAGTAATGCCATAAGAGAAATACTCGCATAAAAACTTGCCAAGGCAACATTCTCATTTTTGTTTAGTTTAACTGTCACTAAAATTGAAATAAAAATCAATAAAAAAAACAATAGACATTTAAAAATCAAATAAAAATGATAAAAGCACAATTTTTTTTTTTTTTACTTTTAACTAAAATTAAAATGAAGACAAATTCAAATTATTAATAAAAACTCTCAATGGTACTCAAATAACTTACTAAATAAAAGTATTAATTCCTTATAAGTATTAATAATAACTTATTAAGGATGGATAAAATGTATCAAAAGTGACAGTAAATTCAGCTTTGCATCAAAGGAATTTACATTTATAATGATAACATTTATAAAATTATTAAATTTACCAATTATAAAAATATGGGTAAATTCCAGGTAAACGGATCTGCTGATAATATAATTTCCTTGCAATAAATTTGCATCATGCTAATTTCCATCAGCACAAAATTTGCATTACACTTGCTGTGAACAAGCACAAGTTGTAACATGTTTGTTTTGAACACGTAACGTGTTATATTATTGCTGTATATAACTGCCATATGGACATTATTTTGACATGCTCATGTATATAAATATATGCTATACAAATGAACATGAATTGAATCAAATGTGTTTCCCAGGTTACACTCCAGCTTTGTCCTGTGCCCCGAACAAAGACGTGGCCGACTGTTTGTCGCTGATACTCTCCACCATGATGCCCGTCTCTCCCAGCAGTCCCGGCACCATATCAAGCCTCACGTTTACCACCATTAACCATTACTCCAGCCCATCCAAGACCGTGACCTTTGACCCTTTACCCATGCTGCGTCCCGAGCACGTCTCCTACCGTAAATTCAACAGCTTGGGTCGCGAGGACGGCCTCATAGTCCCCGACGATGAACTCAATGATTCAGACTCGGAAACGTACTGACGACACACTATGTCCCGCCCCTCAGTGTCTTAAACTCTCGCCTCATTGGCCGAATGGTGACTATGCTAATTAGGGTCGTCCCTCAATGACCGGTGCGTCCGAAAGTCTCAGGAGAAAACGGAAAAACAGGAAAATAAGTGGCCAACACTGCAGTTTAACCAGTCTATTTCTGTTTCTTCTCTACAATGTCAATGTTTAAACTCTCAAGCATCTCTAATACGCTTTATTTAAAGCCAAATTCTTTATCAGAAGAAATGGCCTGTTGTTGCCAGCATTCATGTGAAACGTGAGAAGGCAATGGATTGTTGTCACTGCAGAAGCAGCAGGGACCAAGAGCTGCAGACTTTTCCTCCAGCTTTACTTTTAATCCCCGTTTGTGCATGAAGATTGATTTTAGGTTTGCATCATCATGGATTATTTATTATTAAAAAACATGAAGACTTTCAGGATCAAACTGAGTATTTATTCCTCTGCTGTTGTGAGGAATTACAGCGTTCTTCCTGTTGTGTCTGTGTGTGTGTGTGTGATTGTAAATTCGAATGGTTGTGTGTGTGTGTGATTATTTTATAATTCAAATACAATGAAAAGGTCAAGTGTGTGACTTGACCTTTTGGTACATTAAGAACTATTAATAATTCTAAATAAATCTTTCACCATAAGATTCTAGTGTCTTTTTATTACAGAAACTTGGTAAATATTTAACAATTATATAAAATTATGTATTATAGTGACATTATGTGTGTTAAAAAAAACACACATATATATATATAAGAACATAAATTAGTCTGCATACAAGAAAACCTTTTATTTATCCCAATCCCTGGCCTACATTTATTCTTGTTTGAAAAGCTGTTTCACTTGATATACGGCACAATAGTGAAAAAAGACTTGACTTCTCAACTTTGCCGACTTTAACCACTAGTCTCTTCAGCTTTAAATGTTAATTCAACTAAAAAATTAAAGCTTTCTAATGATTTACTCACCCTGATGTGTGGCAAAGAGGAAGATTTTCAGCCATTTAATTTGGGTCTGTTTCTTACATAAAGCAATTGTATGACTTAAGATAACTTGAAATATAGCATAAGACTATTTCTATAAAAAAAATATTCTTTATTTCGGTGTCCTCAGCTTCCAGTTATTTTAAACTACAAAACATCTTATGCTGCATGATTTATTATCATTTTATTTTAATGTTTTGTCATAATTATAAACACTGGTTTGTAGTAGTTTTACCATTTACTGCACGTTGTTATTTTAGTTATTCACCTATAGCGGCTAATGAATCACAAGTCTCGCACATTCACAGAATATAACGTACTTCCACGTAGCAAAATAAGGTGATACAAGAGCATAAATATTCTTAAAAACAGTGTTTGACAGGAAAAAAATGATATAGGCTTGGAATGAGGTTTTATTAAAACGTTATGACAGAATTTTCCATTTTTGGGTGAAGAAATGCAGTTCAATAAGATGAAATGATCTAATTCATGTTATTTGTAGTGTACTATAATTAGTGTCCTATGAAAGTTTTAATCATTGTCCTTCTCATAGTGTCTCCCATACAGCACAGCTGTTATGAGTCCAGCGCTCATTCCCGTCCGGCTCATGTAAAAGCGGTTTCCTCTCTCCCAACCAGAATGATCCGGAATATCCAGAGCCATCCCATTACCCAGAATTCCAGGGAACACATGTCGAGTCGTAAAGGTCCCCGTCAGCCTGAAGTCCACCGGTGTACGAGCGTGTTCGGTTTCTTCTCCGCAGCTGCTGTGATGTTCACCTGTGCACTTCACCAGAGCGCAAACCTCCAGGTAATACGTCCCGTGCACCGCATGGAGGCCGTTGAAGACGCCCAGAGCGTAAAACTCATGCGTGTCGGACCTCCGGAACAGCAGGTGGCAGCAGACAGAGCCACTACAAATGCTAATGTTCCCTTTACTGCCTCGCAAAGGGACCAAAGTGAAATTATCATACATCATGATGGAGGTAAAGGTTGTAGATGTAGGTTCTTGTGCACATTCAGAGTCCGTTTGGCAGTATTTTACACTATCATCTGGGTCAAAGCTACTTGTAGGCCAAAAATGCATCTTTTCTGGTTCTTCTGACCTCAGTTTCTCTTTTGGATACCCAGAAAATGGCATCAGTGTAGGCCATGCTGCATCCCCAGTAAAAGCTGGATCCAAAACTGGCACTCTACGCACCAGCAATTTCCCAGAATCCCCCTTCATATCGTGATGAATGAGCGAATCCCATGGCGTGAAGATGCCGCTGCCGGTTATGCCGTACTGAGCGGCTCGGATGTTGGCGGCCAGCAGTGTGACGCCCGTCGCGTGCGAGAACGAGCGCTGAAACTGTACGGCGGCCAGCAGGGGGAGCTGGTTCATCCACGCGGTGGGATACACGATCTGCCGGACGCCCATGTCCTTTACTAGAGTCAACGCCGGGTCACGGAACAGAATGTCGAAGCACGTAAACACCCCGAATAAGCCTGCAAACGGTGTGGTGAAAGTGACGTACTCGCACTCTGGTGGAGCGTCAAATGCCGCCTCAAAGTACAAGTTCTGTTTGTGATATCGGGCCACGATGACGCCCTGGTCACTGAACACCACGTTTGTGTTGAACTGGTACTGGCCGTCCGCAGGACAGCGAGGGTCGGCGGTTCGGTTACAGCTCTGACGGGACGGCATGTTGGCCACCACGAAGAGACGGTTCTTATGAGCCATACAGCTGAGGCTTTGGAGGACCTGAGAAAGAAACAACTGTGAAAAAGTGGCTCTAAAACTGGCACGCAATGTCTAAATAATACTTAAAAAGGGTGGTAAATATCAGTTTTGTACCTCAGTGTCTGGAAATCTGTGTGGATCAGCACATGGACTCCATGTGACCTCTTGAGGGTCGGGAACGGTCTCTAGATAACCAGCGATAGAAGCTCTGGTGAAGTTGAACCCATGGATGGCGTCTTCTGGAAACACTATGATCTGGGCACCCTGTTTAATACATGATACATTATAAACGTTCTGGGTCCTGTAGACAACATTTAGGAATGTCTGTGTATCCACAGTTAAAAGACTTAATGAACATGAATTTTTATAGTTTAATACAATCCTTTCACATTAGCACCCCTTATAGTAGCACTATAACTTTTAGGCAAACTAGTATCTCATTCATAGTGCTTCCGAAATGTTATTGCTGGTTATTGTTGTAGGGGTTATAAAAACCCTGATTTGGTTCCATGCCATTTTAAGGGTAGTTGTATCTTAAAAATGAGATCAGAAGCATATGTGCAAAGTGTTTGTGAAATAACCATTTGACAAAACAATTACAAAGCACTGAGAGATGTTTATCACTATAAAAATTTTCTGGCATTATTATTATGCATAGTTTGCATATGGTACGTGTTTAAATTATTATTGCATTCCTTTTGTCATGATTTGATCAGTATTTGAAGCTCTCACACACACTTTCTGTCAGTGTACCTGCTGTGCTGCCAGCACTGTCTGCTCTTCAAACACACGCAGGTTCTGCTTCATGTGCTCCAGGGCGGGTCTCCGGTCCAGCGGGACTCTGGGGTTCGGGTTCAGCCGCACTCGGTGCTCATACACCGCCGCCACATAGGACGGATGGTCCGCGGCGAGGATGAGGTTCAGTCCGCTCAAACAGAGCACAAACCCGGCGAGCCCGAGCGCCATGAGGAGTGTGGGTCAGTCGGTCATGAGCTCAAAAGTGAGTCCAAAAGTTCAGGTTAATCATTGCAAAATCTTTCATGGATTTAAGAGGTCTTATTATCGTGGTTAAAAACAATTTGACATAGGCTAAACATGAGGTGCATTAGTAAGGTAAACAACAATGGGACGTTTTCTAAAGTTAGAAACGTGTCGCTCCCTGCTTATGTATATCTCTTCGGATAATTTGCATTAGCTTTTCCCTATAAAAATATATTTGCATGCACTTCCATTAAAAAATATATTTATAATAAACAATAGCACATTGTTGTTAATCGTCTTCCGGGTGACATTACGTCACTCGTAATCCGCAATTCTATTGGTTGGCATGAGCTCAATTTTTGTCATTTGTCGGAAAGATCAAGTGGGAAGCTTGGGATTTTCTTCAAACCACGATCTTTACGATTCTGGGGTCGTGTAAATGAGATGGCGGAATATCTGTATTTATCTGAGTGAAGTAATAATTGCCGGCAACAAAATATGATAGCATTGTAATATAACAATATAATAAGCAACGATCAAGTTTACAATGGCTTCATAAATTAATTAAAGACCTAAAAAATCAAGATATGCACATATTTGCTCTTCATTTTCTAGAAATAGAGTTAAGCCTTGCTGTATTTTTGTGTAGTTATTTAAGAGAAGGTACACCACCATCTTACTCTGACGAAAGTGAGAACACGACGACTTCTCACGTCGTAAAACTTACCAGGAGGACTTGAATGTTTTTTGGCATGTGGAGGACTTGACCCTAGATGATGAGATTCAAACAAATTTTAATGAACTCAAATAAAGACAATGGTGCCAGTATTGTACAGAGTGAGACCATGCAGATCGGTTGTTGAGGAAATAGGTAAATTATTATTAGAAATCTGACACCATGAAGCCCAAAATACACTTTGGTTTTGACCTGTATGTGTACAGTGCTAGAACATTTTTGTCACCACCAGCATATGTGCATACTGTCAGTGCTGGGTAATTACATAATCAGATTAGAAAAATGAAGTATTTGTAAATTGTATTTAGATTATATTGCATTTTAAAATACTCATTATCAGAGTACAGTCACTTTTCTATTGATTACATGAGTACATGTTATCCTCACAAAGTCAGTAAATTATTCATAATTAATTGATTCTACCTCTTAGTTATATTTTTAAATTTCCTGTCTATAAAAGCCTACTACTTATATACTGTACGTTCAAAAGATCTTCCAGGTTTGTGGAATTACACACACAGACCAGCCACTAGTCATGTGACTATCACTGAAAACTGAGACCCACAGCATTTGATCACTGGATTTACAGCAATCATTTAATTTTAAAGAAGTGTTTTCTCAACATTGCAACATTGCATATTTAATCAAACTGATCTTGACTGATGTTGTCATCCAGGGCAGGGGTATCGCTTATTTGCTGTCGTTGAAATGCTTTAAAAAGCTTTGACTTTCTGCACAAGATTAAACTCTGGTGTTCGCCTTCCTTTGCCGATTGACTGCAGCTTTTCTTTAAAAGTAAATCTTGGAAACGGGGTGAATAATATATTAGCAATGATGTCCTCATTAATGTTGGTTGCTGTTTCCATGGCGAATAGTGAGCTATTTTATCAGGGGGTTTTTCTCCAAATGGTGTTCCCCAGCGTGCTGGCATCATAAACTTAGTGATAGCAAGCCCCACCCATTTAGAATGACGATATGATTGGTCAATTTTCCTGTCATTTGAAATTCGTCCCTGTTGACTTGCTATGGCTTAGCCCTCTGTTATTTCACAGCTGGACCCCCAATCACAGAGCTGAAAGCGTTAGGCGGAAAAATCCTAATATGGAGAAAATGGACGTCTACACAACACAAACTGAATAGGGGTTATTTCCTCAAAAAGATTTAGATGTTTATTGTCAAATTAAAAATTCCTAAAATAACATTAGAACTGGGAATGCACGATACATCGGCCACCATATCGGTATCGGCCGATATATGATCATTTTTAATGTTATCGTTATCGGCCCGATAAGAAAATGTAGTCGATATATTAAAGCTGATGAATAGTGGATTATTTAGCTTCATCTGAGACACTTTAGATGCGTTCTGTTCGCCACTTCATAAAAGGAAAATACAGTTAAGTACAACAAGGTGTTTTATGTCAACTTTTATGTGCATGTGTCATATAGGCTACATAAAATTATAGTGAGAACATTATAATTGTGTACTCAGGACATGGCTTTTAATGGTGCGAGACTTTTGGTTTTGTAATCAGGCTCTCAAAAACTATATATGAAAAAAAGGATTTCGATTTATCAGCCAATATATCGGGTATCGGCTTTCAAATATAAAGAATTATCGGCATCGGCCAAAATTTTCATATTGGTGCATCTCTAATTAGAACTGATGACTTTTTAATAAAAACGTTTAAAAGTTTGTAAATATATACTGTATTTTTTACAATAGTTTAGGCCCTCTCTGACGGTTCCCCTCTGGTATAATGTGAACATGCGCACAGCCTGATTATCTAAGACTGGAAAATGACAAGCAGGGCTGATCGGCCACGTCGAGAGAGGTTTCAACTAAATTGCATTTATAGCTTTCTCAGCTACCAGAGCAATGGTGTCTGACTGCACGATATGGGAACCATCCAGTTCGGCCAGCCATTTTACTCTCCTGCACGGGATGGTAAACTGACCAAATGAAATTTGGCAGGTTTCCTTATGCTTACAACAACAAACAAGGGGAAAAAAAAACACAAAGCTGGTGCAGAGCGGAAAACAGTCGGTTGAAACCATTCTGAATGTTTTCTCAGCAGTTTGTTTAAACATGCAGGGCCTCCCCACCCGAGTCTTGGTTCTTCCTCCTCTTCTTAGGGAGTTTTCCTTCCCACTGTCTCCTTTGGCTTATTCAAGGGGCAAAAAGCACTTTTCTTTGTCTTAATCTGTTCTAAGATCATTGACTATGTATGTAACAGATTTAATGAGCACCATTGTTAGAACTTATCCAAGTAAACAGCTACATTTAGAGATTTAGAAAGAGTCCCACTGTTGTTTTAACAGAATTAATGAACAACCTAAGAACAATAAAACGCTGTGTGTTGACCTTCATAAATATAACAGGTATGATATGCAAACTTTCTTCCTACCGCAAGTTCCACATTGACATATAGTCCATATTAGTAGCCAACCTATTAACCAATACCTAATAGGGACAGACAGAACCTCTTCCAGCTTATGTAAAACTTCACACCGGCTCAGAGTCAAAGACTTCCCTGAATATCTTGAAAGTAAATACAATACTGGTTGAAAAACCAAACTGATGTGAAAGACTACCGTTTCTTCACATCAGGGTCCTATTGTTTAAATGCATAAATATAAACTACAATTAAAAACTAAAATCAAGAAAATTAATCCGATTTTTTGTCCCAAATATGCCATAAAAGTTCAATAACTCCAGATTCAAGTGTGAATCTCTTTCTCTATGACTTGCTTTCTGCTGTGGAACACAAAAAGTGTTTCTCAAGTATTATTATTTTGGCAATACAGTGAAAGTCAATGCAATCCAGTGTATATATTTTACAAAGTATATATACATAATATATACAAAGTATATCTTTTTGGTGCTTCACAGAAGAACGTTTTGGAGGTACATGAGGGTGAGTAAATGATAACCGATTTTTCATTTTGGGATGGACAATCCTTAAGAGGAAGAGACACATAATCATAATAAATGCATTCCCTTCCATCCTGTGGTAATAGCACATCTCCGCCTCTAACGAGGGTGTAATGTGTAATATTCAAATAAAAGCCTAAGCTCAACTCTGGCGTTCACATTAACATCCTTCAAGAGAATCGACAGACACAGAGAACAATCATCCGTGGCAAGCGGTAAATATGACTATTTTATATATACAGGTTATGTTTTATAGGCGATCATGTTAGATGCAGGCAATTTTGGGATGTGTCTTAGTTAGTTAGAAAATATTAATAAATAGAATATGGATTTTAAAAGGTTGAATTTTATCATTTTAATTCATTGTTTTCCTCATCTAGACAGTGACCTGAATATGGCTTCCAAAACTGAAGTACTACTACTGCTAGTGGCTGTAATGATAGCAAGCTATGGTTTTACCAATGCCGCCGACACCAGCACAATCAGCACCACCAACGCCACCACCCTAGCCAGCACTTTCACCACCACCAACGGCACCAACAGCACTGCGGCATCTCTTTCACCCGTGGGGAAGGTGGGGATGCCTGGACTTCTGATCTACACGCTCACCTCCACTGCGCTTCTCAAACTCTTCCAGCTCATCTGATCATCAACTCCATCACACGGCTAAACCTACGGGGTGCACTTTGCTTTCTGGGATGCAGATGTCTTTTAGAAATTAATGTCAAACTGTGTCAGATTGATGCTTGTTTTGCAGATACTTACTGCTTTGATAATTATGTTATTAAAATATATAAAAAAAAATGTATGATCGTATGAAGGCTTCATATTAAGAATAAAGAAAAACACTTTAGTCGGCTTTTTTGATTTTTCTAAACGACATTCCATGAATGGTTAATATATAGGCAAATTATTAAAAAGGGTTATGAGTGTGTCGCATAGGGGTGGGCATTTGAGTAATATTATTAAGGTGAAAGCTAATACTAGCCTAACTATAAGTAAAAAGTTCCCAAAGCTTATTGAAGACAATTAAACAATCAGTACTAAAATAAGAAGAAAGAAACTATAGGACAAAAAATAAATGCAAGAAAATGTACAAATCAAAATAAAGACTGTTTTAAGTATGTAGGTCTATGACAGAAGATTACTACAGAAATTTAATAAACTAATCAAATGTAAAATTAAAAACTTAAATATACATTGATTATTATTAAAGCTATACAGAAATTATTCAGTCAAGAGCAGAGAATGATTCTTTTTTTTTTTTTTTTTTGATTGTTTGATTAATAATGACAGTTATCAGACATATGATATATCAGAAATAGAAGTTAGCATGACTCAAAAATAAAGTTCATGCCTGTGGGCAATGTAATACAAACCAGGATTGCCACTCTTAGATGTGCCAGCTTGGTAGAAGATGTTGAGTGTTTTTAAAGCTTTCAATTTCTCCTCATGGACTTGATGCCTTCAAATTAAAAAATATATAAATTAGGGTTGTTAATTTGAATCTCTTGAATGTTTATGATTGGGTTATCTTGTCAAATGGTCTTTAGCCCACTGATATGGTCCCGGTTTAACATTTGATAAAACCGAATACAGCACTGGGCTGTTGAAGCCTTGATTCTGATCAGTTAATGATTGTTCTACCAGAAAGACTCGGGAGAATAAATACTGTAACAATAAATACATTTATTGATAGCCCAGCAAGCAATAAAGTTCTTTGGCGTAGGCCCCGTCCATAGCTCGCAATCCGAGGGTCCGGACTCTGCATTTCCTGCCTGAAGACGAAGGCAGGGGCGCAGCCGACCCCCTGTGAGGTATAGGAAGGGACCATCCTGGTGGTGGTGGGGAGGATGGAGGGGAAGGGACCATCCTGGTGGTGGTGGGGAGGATGGAGGGGAAGGGACCATCCTGGTGGTGGTGGGGAGGATGGAGGGGAAGGGACCATCCTGGTGGTGGTGGGGAGGATGGAGGGGAAGGGACCATCCTGGTGGTGGTGGGGAGGATGGAGGTGAATGAAAGCGTCAGCATCTGCAAACTCAGACATGTGTAAGTACTGGTCTTTTATACCGCAAGTATTAGACACGATTGGATAGATGAGAAGGTAATAAGTGACGTAGCAATTGAGTCTTCCTGGCAGAACTTAACGCTAAAGCTTCCATTTCTGCATTTATTTTTCAGTAAATGCACATTAGTTGTTTTAGGACTGTCAAATAAAACAGCAAATGAACCAAAACCCTTTAAACACATTGACAAAGGAAACAAATGTGACTTTCCTTGTTTTCCCTAAATTACCCTTTGTTATTTATGGAAATCGTGCTTGCTTTCTTGCACTCTCTCAACCACACACATGGAAACATCACACACAGTTGTCCGTGATCCCCTGTGATTTTATCGATAAGATACAGTAGTTTTGCATCTGAAAAGCTACATGACATTTCTCTAGTTACTAAAAAACCCTGGGAATAATACAGTCCTTGTGCACTTGCAACTGACCTGACCGCAGTGTATGTCACAGTAATGAACCATGATTTGCTTCTTCTAATTGCTAGTTAGAGGCATTTTTTTTTTTTTTTAGAGAGCATTTGATTGGACAGAATTTGTAGTGCAAGATGATAGATGTATATTTGCTAGAAATAACTTTGGCCAAGTTTTAAACAGCGGGAATGAAGTGAAAGGAAAGACAGTTGCGTGTTGGAAGGATGCAAATACAGACGTCAGACTTTTGCATTTAATGCTCAATGATTGTAATCAACCAGTAGCCAAGCTAATGCATCACATGTACACACTACAAATAAACATTACCACACACTCAACACACAAAATAAATCTTTACTAATCAAAATAACTGTTTTCAGAACAATATGTGATAGCACATACTGTACGATCGCCCTATAAATTATATTTATGGCAATGTGGCTCCGTAGTTTATGGAAGCTTGTTTCCACCACTGAATGAAAAATAAAAAAGGTAATTGCGACTTTTTATCTCACAATTCTGACTTTATTTCTCAGAATTGCGAGATGTAAAGTCAGAATTGCGAGATGTAAAGTCAGAATTGCGTGATATAAAGTCAGAATTGCGAGATATAAAGTCAGAATTGCGAGATATAAAGTCAGAATTGCGAGATATAAAGTCAGAATTGCGAGATATAAACGAGATATAAAGTCAGAATTGCGAGATATAAAGTCAGAATTGCGTGATATAAACGAGATATAAAGTCAGAATTGCGAGATATAAAGTCAGAATTGCGTGATATAAAGTCAGAATTGCGTGATATAAAGTCAGAATTGCGTGATATAAAATCAGAATTGCGAGATATAAAGTCAGATTTGCGTGATATAAACGAGATATAAAGTCAGAATTGCGAGATATAAAGTCAGAATTGCGTGATATAAAGTCAGAATTGCGTGATATAAAGTCAGAATTGCGAGATATAAAGTCAGATTGCGAGATATAAAGTCAGAATTGCGAGATATAAAGTCAGAGAATTGGGAGATATAAAGTCAGAATTGCGAGATATAAAGTCAGAATTGCGAGATATAAAGTCAGAGAATTGGGAGATATAAAGTCAGAATTGCGAGATATAAAGTCAGAATTGCGTGATATAAAGTCAGAATTGCGAGATATAAAGTCAGAATTGCGAGATATAAAGTCAGAATTGCGAGATATAAAGTCAGAATTGCGAGATATAAAGTCAGAATTGCGTGATATAAAGTCAGAATTGCGTGATATAAAGTCAGAATTGCGAGATATAAAGTCAGAATTGGGAGATATAAAGTCAGAATTGCGAGATATAAAGTCAGAATTGCGAGATATAAAGTCAGAGAATTGAGAGATATAAAGTCAGAATTGCGAGATATAAAGTCAGAATTGCGTGATATAAAGTCAGAATTGCGAGATATAAAGTCAGAATTGTGAGATATAAAGTCAGAATTGCGAGATATAAAGTCAGAGAATTGCGAGATATAAAGTCAGAATTGCGAGATATAAAGTCAGAATTGCGAGATATAAAGTCAGAATTGCGAGATATAAAGTCAGAATTGCGTGATATAAAGTCAGAATTGCGAGATATAAAGTCAGAATTCCGTGTAATAAAGTCAGAATTGCGAGATATAAAGTCAGAATTGCGAGATATAAAGTCAGAATTGCGAGATATAAAGTCAGAATTGCGAGATATAAAGTCAGAATTGCGAGATATAAAGTCAGAATTGCGAGATATAAAGTCAGAATTGCGTGATATAAAGTCAGAATTGCGAGATATAAAGTCAGAATTGCGAGATATAAAGTCAGAATTGCGAGATATAAAGTCAGAATTGCGAGATATAAAGTCAGAATTGCGTGTTATAAAGTCAGAATTGCGTGTTATAAAGTCAGAATTGCATGATATAAAGTCAGAATTGCGTGTTATAAAGTCAGAATTGCGTGTTATAAAGTCAGAATTGCATGATATAAAGTCAGAATTGCGTGATATAAAGTCAGAATTGCATGATATAAAGTCAGAATTGCGAGATATAAAGTCAGAATTGCGTGATATAAAGTCAGAATTAACGAGATATAAAGTCAGAATTGCGTGTTATAAAGTCAGAATTGCGCGATATAAAGTCGAAATTGCGTGTTGTAAAATCAGAATTGTGAGATATAAACTATTCTGAGGGGGAAAAAGTCAGTCTTTTTTCCCCCTTAGAATTGGCCTGATAACTCGCAATTCTGAGAAAAGATGTCAGAATTTCGAGATATAAACTGGCAATTATGTGTTATTAAGTCAGAATTGCGAGATGTAAACTCGCAATTGTGAGATAAAAAGTCGCAATTCTGTCTTTTTTTTCTCGCAATTGTGACTTTATTTCTCATAATTGCGACTTTATTTCTCAGAATTGCGACTTTATATCTCGCAATTGCGACTTTATTTCTCACAATTCTGACTTCATATCTCGCAATTGTGAGATAAAAAGTCGCAATTATTATATATATATTTTTTATTCAGTGGCGGAAACAAGCTTCCATAGTAGTTTCACCACACCTATAATAATTGATAACTTCTTTTTAGGGAACTGAAATATTTCCTCTGGCAAATTTCCTTGACAAGTGACGTCAAGTAACTCTAGAAAAAAACTGTAAATAATAAATCAGCTCCATAGCTGATCCCCAGTGGGATCAAGTAGGAAACGAGACAAAGGGAAGTTAGTTAGGGAGGGAAGGGCATCAAAAATTGCGTCCAAGGCGTCATATACTGACGCTTTTGACATGTCGTCTACATCCAACCACATGGCACCCTTTAGTGTCAATATGAGACGCAGATAGATATGGGCCAGAAGGCGCCTCCTAGCGGTCTAACCCTAACCCTACCCTACCCCAGACCTACCCATATCTATCTGCGTCTCATATTGACGCTAAAGGGTGCCATGTGGTTGGATGTAGACGAAATGTCAAAATATGATGAATATGACGCCCTAGGATGAGAATGCGTTGAATGCTGTGGTCTCCAGTAGTTTATTGTTTTTCCATCTTTTCGACTGTGAAACGACGGCATGGGCTAGTCTCAGCCTCAGACATCACGACGTCCACGTACCGTTGGTTAAATATAGAAAAGAAAGCCGTCATGTCAACAACTGGGACAATGAAGCTTACTGACTAAACTAAACGCTGGAAGTATGTGAAGTGAAGTCTATTGGTGAGAGATTGTGTGAGGGGGTTATAGAGATTCCTGCATGAGTGCAAAGACATTTTATATCTGTCATAACAAAGAAATAGCAAATAGAAAGAAAATCTCTCCTCTAATAATCTGTTAATGCATTGAGCCCTTAATGTACAGGAAAAAATGATCCCACACTTACTAAAAGTGTCCCTTTTCTTTTCTTCCAGATATCAAGTATTCAAAGTAAGCTGTTTCGGTCATAAATTTAACCCCTTCAGTGAGTTCAGATGATTTTGTGAGTCAACAAAACTCCTTCCCATAGTTTCACAAAAATCTTGCTGCAATAAGGAAACCTGTCATTATGAATCCAAAATGTGCTTTGCTGACACCCTGTGGTAGAAGTGTTTATCACAAAGAAGACCAAGTGTAAGGTTAATCCAATCTCCAATTTCCTTCCAAATAAGAAGAACAACAGCGCATTCCCATATTGCAGGTAAGAATGTGATTCTGTGTCTTTTCAACATCTTGAGCACTACTAGAAATGTTTGTACTTAATGGCCTAATGCTTTTTAAATGTGTAGTTTAAGAAGACCAATTACAGGCTTTCATGGCTTGTGACTACCTCCAACCAATAGCTGGTAGTCCCTATGCTGCAATATCTTCGTTTTCTTTTACAATTACAATGAGCACTCAAATTTATATCAAATATGTGTCAAATAACGTGTAAGAAAATTACTCCTCACATTACATAAATGCAATCTATGGATACAGCATACCCTACACTTTTACAGTTCTTACTTTATGGGATGACATTAATGTGAAATATTAGTTTGGCCAGTTTGTTGATATAATAATTTCAACAAACTGGACAATAAGTCCAATATCATTTGATTATTTTATAACCTTAGTTATCCCCTTTCCATGCGAGCTAGCATGGCGACCTCTACCTAACCGTTATTTTTACTTTCTACTATTAACTCTTTCCCCGCCAGCATACTTTTTTTTTTTTTTTTTTTAAGTTGCCAGCCACCGCCAGCATTTTTGATAATTTTCATAAAAATGTCATGGCCCCCAGAATATTTTGGTGTATGAATGTCTGAACATGCAACTTATCAAAAGAACAGAGCCTCTGCCTTTAAGAAAAAAAAAAAAAAACAGTTTTAATCTAGTTTAATGCATTCTTTTTTTTAATCAACGAATTGTTGAATGTGGGTAAGTTTCGTAAAAAAGCAACATTTTGAACAAAACTGAGAAAAACGTGTTTTTGTCAAAGACTATACGTCTAGATGGGATTCAGAACGATGATCAAAAAAAAGATGGAGTAGATCGAGTCCATCAACACCCCAAAACCTCGTCCTGGGTCGACATTTCATTCAGTAACATTAGGCAGTTTTGAAATGCTGTTTAATGTTGATGATGGCGTTTTTTTTACACATGCATCTGCTTAGTGCTATTGCTTGTTTAAATGCAAGGGGGTAATCCATCGACCGGAAGTTGAAGCCGTCCGGGTGCCGCCATGTTGTAGCAGAACTTCACTTGCGTTAGCATTTCCATTGACTCCCATTCATTTTGGCGTCACTTTGACAGCGAATAACTTTACATCTGAGGCATTTAAAGACTCCATTTGTCCATTATTTATTTCTAAAGAAACACGACAATGTATAAAGGGCTCCATTACCTTCTATGTTACATTATGGCCCCGTAGAAACAGATTTAGTAAAAATAGGCTAACGATTGCGTCATAACCACTCGACTCTCTGTCGCGCTGTACAGAAATTACCGTACAGACAGGAGGAGAAGCTCGCAGGCAATCGGGGGGACGTCCCGTCAAGGGAGAAGCCCATAGATAATGAGTCCATAAAAGCAACGGAATACTTACTCCTGCTCACTCACGCCAAAGAACTCTTTGCTCAAGTTCCCCGTCTCTGCAAGATTAACGTTGCCAATTTTCACGCACAGCTACTAGAAGATTAACGTCTGTCGACAGGTTGCTCACGTCATCAAGCTTAGTTTGAGTCGGTTTGAGTCTGCGCGTCAGGAACGGAAGTGCTCAAAAATCGCTAAAAATGGGCTTCAACTGTCTCAACTGAGTTCCAATGAGATGGCTCTGTCCACTTCTTATACTGTCTATGTTTAAATGCTGTTTCTTCGCCTGTGTTTTGATCAGGAGATTCAGCACTCTTCAGAAGATGTGTCATAGCGCTCCCTACTGTGTAACAGTGAAAACACAGAAAGCCGGAAATTTCCGTCAATGGCTAATAAAGAGTTAAAACCAACCCCGCTAATGAAAGGCTCACTGTTTGCAAGCAGCAACTAGACTGACATGAAGGCTAGCTTGCTATAACCAAATCAACCAAGCTATAACATTACTGAGTTATTTTGTGATAATTGGCTAAATAAAGTTACTGCGTTCTCTGAGGGTGGCAACGAGAGTGTCAAACTTCTTCTCTAATGTTATTGGTCACGACATCAGTTCACGGAAAGGTAAGCGATGATCGACGTGATTGGCTGCTTAGTGTTGTCGAGTTTCACAGCCCCATAGTGCACGCACGTACAATATCCACGTACCAGACCAAGAATATCTCAAAAATTCTGTCATCATATACCCACCCCCATGTTATATGGTATTTGTCAAAACTTATCGTTTTCTGTTCCATGAAAGAAAGTCAAATGGGTTTAACACAACATGAGGATTAGTAAATAATGACAATTGTTGTTTTTGGGTGAATTATTCCTTTAAATTTGAGACTGAGGCCTATGAGATCACAGGGGCCAGTTGCATAAACATAGCCATTATGTTAAGACAGTGAACTAGTATGTACTAGTACTAGTATAAGAACTAGTATGATCAACTAGCAGTTAGTTAGGGGTAATCAGTCTTACTGTTCGGTATCAAATTAGACCAATGTACATTTTTATGTAACTAACTTTAAAAATGTATGAACAGTCTTGAAGAAAAAAATTGGATGACTGACTTGTAAGACTAGTCTTAGCAGTTTATGCAACTCAATGTCTAGTGAGATCTCAAGTCCAAGATCACAAGATCAAGACTCTGTTTTAGAATAAAAACATCTTACGGTGTGAAATCACAACGGTGGAAAGAGACTCAAGCTGTGAGCATCTGTTTATTACACAAATAAGAACTGTGTGCCATGAAAACACATCGATAACATCATGATAAACATTGAGTATAAATATATAGCTCTGAACTACACGAGTCCCTCGTCACGTAATGACCTGTGGAGTAAATCTAAGACTATAGAGAAAGTTCATCGCACAACGCCGACAGAGTGAAAAACAAGTGCAGAAATCTTCTGCTAAGGCTGGCGTCCCACTCGCCGCTTTTCAGTCGTAAGCTTTATTTACAGTCGCTGGAGAATACGTATTCAGACGCTTCATTGTTCATGCTACAACAGTTAGTGTGTGTGTGTCTTTAACACCAATCAAAATGGAGTGGTTTCAAGTGAGCCAGTGAGACGCCGCGGCAGAAGATACAATACAAACAAGTGTCCATTCACGACACGAACATTTCAGACATGAAGAACATCCACTCAGTGATGATGAAAAGTTCAATATAGCTCCCATCACTTCATAGCTGGTGTCTGCATGGCAATTCTAATACTTTCATGGTTTACATGGTTTTAAACCAGTCTGAGATGAGATGTCCATAACACTGAGATGATAATAGATTCACACAATAGCTCCTTCGTCGTACTGTAGTGTCAGATCCGGGCCCCTGCGCTGAAGGTGTGTGTGTGTTCCTAGTTTAAACACTGTTGAGAAGCAGCACTGCTGGTGTGTTGGAGGTCACAGTGAAAGAACGAGTGTCCGTGTCGGTGTCGTCTGCGGTTTGGAGGGATAAACTGCGCAGGCTCTTCTCCAGGCGAGAGCTTTTCTGACGGCTGATGTTGTTCGTTCTGCCAGGTTTAACTTCTGCGCCCTCCGCTCTCTCCCCTGTTCAAAAGCACAGAGAAATGTTCAGAATCTGTTCATTTATTAACATCAAATGAAAGTCAGAAATCTACGGAGCCCCCCATGTCCCACTTTGTCAAAAAAAATTATTATAACTATCTCGTGGCCTCAAGATACTATCTCACTATCTTGAGGCCACGAGTTACTTATCTTGAGGCCACGAGATACTATCTTGAGGCCACGAGATACTATCTTGAGGCCACGAGTTACTATCTTGAGGCCATGAGATACTATCTTGAGGCCACGAGTTACTATCTTGAGGCCACGAGTTACTATCTTGAGGCCACGAGTTACTTATCTTGAGGCCACGAGATACTATCTTGAGGCCACGAGTTACTATCTTGAGGCCACGAGTTACTATCTTGAGGCCACGAGTTACTTATCTTGAGGCCACGAGATACTATCTTGAGGCCACGAGTTACTATCTTGAGGCCATGAGATACTATCTTGAGGCCATGAGATACTATCTTGAGGCCATGAGATACTATCTTGAGGCCATGAGATACTATCTTGAGGCCACGAGTTACTATCTTGAGGCCACGAGTTACTATCTTGAGGCCACGAGTTACTATCTTGAGGCCACGAGTTACTATCTTGAGGCCATGAGATACTATCTTGAGGCCATGAGTTACTATCTTGAGGCCACGAGTTACTATCTTGAGGCCACGAGTTACTATCTTGAGGCCATGAGATACTATCTTGAGGCCATGAGATACTATCTTGAGGCCACGAGTTACTATCTTGAGGCCATGAGATACTATCTTGAGGCCATGAGATACTATCTTGAGGCCATGAGATACTATCTTGAGGCCATGAGATACTATCTTGAGGCCACGAGTTACTATCTTGAGGCCACGAGTTACTATCTTGAGGCCACGAGTTACTATCTTGAGGCCACGAGTTACTATCTTGAGGCCATGAGATACTATCTTGAGGCCATGAGTTACTATCTTGAGGCCACGAGTTACTTATCTTGAGGCCACGAGTTACTATCTTGAGGCCATGAGATACTATCTTGAGGCCACGAGTTACTATCTTGAGGCCACGAGTTACTATCTTGAGGCCACGAGTTACTTATCTTGAGGCCACGAGATACTATCTTGAGGCCACGAGTTACTATCTTGAGGCCACGAGTTACTATCTTGAGGCCACGAGTTACTTATCTTGAGGCCACGAGATACTATCTTGAGGCCACGAGTTACTATCTTGAGGCCATGAGATACTATCTTGAGGCCATGAGATACTATCTTGAGGCCATGAGATACTATCTTGAGGCCATGAGATACTATCTTGAGGCCACGAGTTACTATCTTGAGGCCACGAGTTACTATCTTGAGGCCACGAGTTACTATCTTGAGGCCACGAGTTACTATCTTGAGGCCATGAGATACTATCTTGAGGCCATGAGTTACTATCTTGAGGCCACGAGTTACTATCTTGAGGCCACGAGTTACTATCTTGAGGCCATGAGATACTATCTTGAGGCCATGAGATACTATCTTGAGGCCATGAGATACTATCTTGAGGCCACGAGTTACTATCTTGAGGCCACGAGTTACTATCTTGAGGCCATGAGATACTATCTTGAGGCCATGAGTTACTATCTTGAGGCCACGAGTTACTATCTTGAGGCCACGAGTTACTATCTTGAGGCCATGAGATACTATCTTGAGGCCATGAGATACTATCTTGAGGCCACGAGTTACTATCTTGAGGCCACGAGTTACTATCTTGAGGCCACGAGTTACTATCTTGAGGCCATGAGATACTATCTTGAGGCCACGAGTTACTATCTTGAGGCCACGAGTTACTATCTTGAGGCCATGAGATACTATCTTGAGGCCACGAGTTACTATCTTGAGGCCATGAGATACTATCTTGAGGCCACGAGATACTATCTTGAGGCCACTTATCTTGAGGCCACGAGTTACTATCTTGAGGCCACTTATCTTGAGGCCACGAGTTACTATCTTGAGGCCATGAGATACTATCTTGAGGCCATGAGATACTATCTTGAGGCCACAAGTTACTATCTTGAGGCCACGAGTTACTATCTTGAGGCCACGAGTTACTATCTTGAGGCCATGAGATACTATCTTGAGGCCATGAGATACTATCTTGAGGCCACGAGTTACTATCTTGAGGCCACGAGTTACTATCTTGAGGCCACGAGTTACTATCTTGAGGCGACGAGTTACTATCTTGAGGCCATGAGTTACTATCTTGAGGCCACGAGTTACTATCTTGAGGCCACGAGTTACTTATCTTGAGGCCACGAGATAGTTATAATAAATTTTTTTGACAAAGTGGGACTAGGGGGGCTCCGTAGAAATCACATCTTAAATTGAAGGTATGTTCAGGTTCAGAAGAAGTTAACTCAGTCGACAGTATCTGTGGCATAATGTTTATGTTTATTACCTCAATAAAATAAATTTGACTTGTCGGTTTCTTTAAAAGAAAGTAAAAATCAAGGTTATGGTGTGGCACTTTTAATGGAAGTGAATAGGGCTAATTTTTGGAAGATTTAAAATGTTTAATTTTAAACAAATGTAAAATGATTAATTATTCTGTTAATGTGTATTATTTGAGCTGTTAAAGTCATTTACAGTCCTTTTAAGGCTTATGGCATTGTGACAAAGGTGTAAAAATGATTTTGTTTTGTTTTCACACTAATATCATGATTACATGCATATTATTTACATCTTGTAGCGATACTATTGAATCAAAAAGAGAGAAAAGGATCTTGCGCATTTATCAATCCACGTTTCACATGATTCCAAGATACTTTAAGGTCCTTACAAAAAAGCTCAAAGCTTGAAATTAATTTGCTGCATATCCCAAAAAAGCTGAGATTGCGTATATTAATGAACACAGGAGTGCTATAATAGAGCTGAGAGTTAATCACCAGTTGCTGGACATTTCCCAGAGGTGTATTATACCAGTTAATGAGATGTATTTTTGTGGAATAGACATGGTACTTCCAATGACTCGTTGTACGAATATGGAACAGAAATTATTAGCAATTATGAAAGCAAATGGATTTTTTCGTCTCAACACTGTACAACCACATAGATTGAATGAAGACTTTAATCTGTCCTGTTTTTTTCCTCCTCGTTTGGATTTGTTAATTGAGTAACTGGTCTATAATTGCTAAATGCAATGTACATGTGTTAAATGATATGTAAGAAATTGTATATTAAGACGAAATGTTTCCAAAGATTACGCTTTATTTTTTGCACTTGTAATAAAACGAAGATTGCTATAATCTCAGCGTGTAATCCTTTTTTGGGATACACAGCAAATTAATTTCAAGCATTGATCTTATTGGATCTTGAATCATTCAGTATTTTAATGTTTACGGATTGGCGCCATTTACTTCCATTGTAAGTGCCTTTTTGCTTTTCTTTTTTTTTTAAAGAAAAAGAGGGATAAGCAATTGCACTTAAATTATTGCTTAATCATTCTGGCTTATTTATTGTAAAAAAAAATCAAATATAATAAAGAAACATTAAAAAAAAAATATATATATATGAGAAAAATCCTAATCTTATTAAATCTTATTATAAATTATAAATTATTATTTTTTGTTTTTGTGATTTGATATTGTAATTTTGTATATTGTGATGTAATATTATTATTATTATTTTCTTTTTTATTATTATTATGTTCATCCTGTCCAGGGACCACAGATGCAAATTAGCTAAAAATTCAAATATAATAAAGAAAAATGTGTGGCTTAAGAAAAATAAATCATGTAGCTAATCATTAATTTGGATTTTTTTTATACTTATTTGTTGTTTTTGTGATTTGATATTGTAATTTTGTATATTGTGATGTAATATTATTATTATTATTTTCTTTTTTATTATTATTTTCATCCTGTCCAGGGACCACAGATGCAAATTAGCTAAAAATTCAAATATAATAAAGAAAAATGTATGGCTTAAGAAAAATAAATCATGTAGCTAATCATTAATTTGGATTTTTTTTTATTATTCTTATTTGTTGTTTTTGTAATTTGATATTGTAATTTGTTATATTGTGATGTTATATTATTATTATTATTATTTTCTTATTTTTTCTGGATTGTAAACAGATTGTAAACTGTAATTTTATGTAACAACATCCTGTCCAGGGACCACAGATAAAAATTAGCTAACTCGGGCACAACATTAGTTGCGCATGGTCCCTGTTAAATAAAAAAATAAAAATTATATTTTTTACAATTTTTGTGGATAATCAACATTTTGCCACAATTCCTCGTAAGTAAAACTGTCTTTGGCAAGTGAATAAAACTCGCTAGTTAGCCGATAACTTGATGCCTCCACACATCCGAGTCAGTCCTCATGGTTTAATCTCTTGGCTCTCACCTCGCTCCTGTTCACAGTCTGGTGACGAGGCCCCGCTGCACTCGCTGCGAGGGCCCAACACCGGAGACTCCTGCTCGAAGCCCTCCAGAGACCCCGAGCCGGGCAGCTGGAGCAGCTCAGGGCCGGCGCAGGGAGACGGCGGCGGCGAGGAGGACGGGTACGGGCAGGAGGACGAGAGCAGGGGATATGGGGAGGAAGAGGAGGGGAACGGACAGGGCAGGTCCAGAGGCGCAGATGTGGAGCTCAGGCTGCCGGTGGACTGTGTCTCGGGGTCGTCTTCTGATGTCGTGCCGGTGCAGCTGTCCTCCAAATTCACTGACATCACTGTAGAAAAAACACATCAGCATTTCGAATATTGTTAGTTGCTATTTCTTTTCTAGCTTGCTTACCAATCCAGTTATCTAATATAAACTTGAAAGTGTATATTACAACTATTTTTGGCTACTTGAGGGACTAGAAATTATTAAATACATACAGCGGTAAGCAAAACATTTCACAAATAGAAGTTTGTTTGGTGCGAAATGGTCAAATATGATATTTCATTATCTGATGCAATCAGATAATGATATAACATGTAGATCAAATCTACATGTTATATTCACTTTTTTATGCCACTGTAATAGCTACATTTTGTTTCGTCTCTCGGATCTAAAACAGGCACAGCTGAAGCGAAATCAAAATGAATAAAAACTATATAGTCAGTCAAAATTATTTTGTATCAGCAGTTAGTTGCCAAAGCAACATTTCAAATTTTAGTTTAGTTTAAGCTCTAATGTAAAAAATGAATTATAAGGTTGACAGATTTGATTGTAATTCAGCATGATTTTGGATCAACGGGTGTAAACTACTTTTTCGCTTATACAGTGGCACAAAAAAAATATAAAAATCACTTAAAGTAACAACAGGTAGTTTTTTGCTCTCAGGCTCCCCCTACAGTTGGGAAACAGTATTGTCCTCTACTACTGTCGTAAACTCTGTCATCTGTTAATGTGATCTCCCCACCCTCATCCGGAATGCAGAATCCCTGACAACATTCAAAAGACAACTGAAAACTCATCTCTTCCGGGAGCACTTAACATAAAAAAAAATAAAAAAAATAAAAAAAATCCTCTAAATCCTCGCTTGCCTGGCTTATGCTACTCCGAGCTATGTCTGAACTTTGTATTTTGAGCACTTCTTGCGTTGCTTTTGCCTCTTCACGATGACTCGCTTGGTTTAGTCCTCAGTTGTAAGTCGCTTTGGATAAAAGCGTCTGCTAAATGACTAAATGTAAATGTAAATGTCATCCTACATGCACGTGCGATTGTTGACAACCACGATAGCCCTGAACACTGTAGGAGGAGGTCACATGCAGGTGTTCTGCTTGCATCGCGTGTGAAATGTCTTCATCCCAGGTACAGTGGCATATATTTCAGCATGTCATATGAATATAATTTCATGGGTTTTATTTTTTTCTAACGACAAATGATCGCGATGCTCACGTTTACAAGCCAGCGTCATTATAGTAGCCTAGTCTATTGGTTACCGTTTTACTGGATCTATATGATACTTCAATGCAATGTTTGAGTGGTTGATAATAACCATATATCGTCAATATTATAATATCAAGCTACCATAAATGAATCTGCACATTTTACAAATCGATTTGCATTATAGCTTGAGGCAAGACAAATAAACAAATATCACAGACATGTTAGGTATCCTAAAATATGATTTTATTAATAATCTTCCTCCTTTCTTTGTACATGTTGAGTAGACTACACTTTTTAGGTCAAACATTTGCTATTTGCATTTCATCGATTGCAAAGTTCAAATCAGAACGAGAATACTAGCGATAGCTAACCATCCAAAACTAGAATATCGTTTACTAGCTACCAGATTGATAATTCGCTACTACTCTAGCGAATTAGAGAGGTTAGAGAGAGGCATTCTTTTTTCGATGGGGGGTTCGATGCTCCCTGCACACGCAAGATCTCTCGCTCGCTTTCTCTCTCTGCCGTCCGCGCGCGTTGGAGCACAGTCTCTGTCTCGCGTGCGCGCTCGCTCTAGATTCCGGGAGATTTGAACTAATTTGCGGTATAACTTGTCGATCACGAGTGGCTCAACAGGTAGATCTATAGATAAACTCATCTTTCAGGCATTTGACCGACCGGGTTGACAATTTAGCGTGAGAAACCGGGGGTGTGGCGTGTGAGCGTGTGAAACCAATCAAATGCGGGTGTCTCACGGCCAATGCGTGAGAGTTGGCAGCTCTGCAATGTTGATCCTCGTTCTGCCTTTAACGCGATCACTCTCTTTTTGCTTTGCTCCGATAAAACCTTTGCTTTCTTGTTTTTCTGTGCTGCTTCGGCTATGACTATAACATTTGGCTCGCAAGTCCGATTTTAAGGAAGTGGGGGTGGTGGTGGAAGTGACGTATATGCCGTAAAGCAGTCGAATTTTGTAGTTCTCTTTGTTCGCCGGTTACTACCCGAAACCCGAAGTTTAAAAGTACGATTAAAAACGCTACAGACCCCGTCAGGCTATGGCAGACGTGTCATTCAACCTATTGTAAGTCGATGTACCATCACAAGAGACTCGGAAATATATTATGAAGGTTGAAAAGTTACCTGTTGTTACTTTAAAATGTAGGAATTTTATTGAATTGGCTAAAATGTCATATACCATTTTAAACCAAATTAAATTATATTTGTGAAATGTTTCTTTTCAGCACTGGTGTATGTGTTAAAAACTGAATTACAATGCGCATTATGTATGATCTCACTTACTCGATATGCCGTCAGACTCCATTTTGAAGTTGGCGATGTCGTCGGCAGCGGCCGCGTCATCTTCGGCCCCCACCCCTCGGCCCCGGGGCCCCATGACCGAGAGCCGGCGCCGGGCGTGGATCTCATCCGAGATGGTCTCCAGGTTCCGAAGGGCCGTCCGGTACTCGGCTTTGGCCTGGGTCAGTTTAGCCTGACGCTCGTCGACCCGTCTCTTCAGTTGCTGTATGGGAGAAGGAGCACAAGGTAAAGCGGAGAACAGGTCACTCATATTTATTATCCAAAATCAGATCAAATCTACATGTTAATTTGTGTTTCTAAAAGGAATACTCTTGGATGACTAAAAACATGCAAAAATTGTCTACAGAAAATGTCTAAAGAAAGAAAGGTACTTTTGGATCATTACATTTTTATTAACATTTTAGCACATTTTCACCCAAATTCTCATTACTGTAATGCGCCTGTAATTTGTATGTATGTATTTAAATTTATTTATACATTTATTTATCTTATTTTTATATTTCTATTATTCTTAATGATGATTCTTCTGAGTTTATCGTTACTGTATTACATACTGTATTTTTTAAATAAAATATATTAAAACATTTTTTTTATTATATATATATATATATATTTAAATATACATTTAATTGAAGTAGTCTCATTACTGTAATGCGCGCTTGTATGTTTTAAAATATATATATTTGTTTATTTATTTATTGTAATTTCCATTATGCTTAATGGTGATTCTCCTGAGATTACTTTATTATATACTGTATTTTTTATTATAAAATATACATTCAATATTTAAATTTAAATATAATGTTTGAAATATTTGAGAAATATTATTTTTAATTTATATTTAAATTTAATTGAAGAAGTTTTAAAATATTACAAAAATTACTGTAGTACAATGATTTATATACATCAACATAAGTTAATTTCATTACAACAAAAACTACAATGATAAATCATTACAATTTCAATAATTTCCTAATTATTTTATTCATATTACAGTAATGAGAATTAAGGGTGAAATGAGTACTTAATGGTTTTAAAAATAGCCTTCATTTTCTTTAGATAAAAAATAAATAAATATGAATGAATGAATGAATAAAAAAGATCTATAAATATATGTATATAAATATTATTTAAAAAAGTAATCTTTGATTTTTTTCTAATGAAAAGTATTTCAAGTTATTTTGTGCCAAATAAAAACTGACGTACCTCGAGCTGCAGATAATACTTGGCCTTTAATTCAAAGTACGGCCTGCAGAGGGAGAGAAAGAGGACATTAGAACAGAGTGAGTCTCAGAGCCGGTTTCCATGGCAACAGCAGAGCTCTGTGAAAGAGCCGCACATTCCATCAGCAGAAGCACATCTGGAACACATTAGAGACGGCCCACACTGAACTACACTGAGCTACACTTCCATGCACAGCAGAGGCCCGGGGTGGGGGAACACAGAGGTTTGGTCAGTCATATGTGAGAGAGAGAGAGAGAGAGGAAACATTTTGTGGGTTTTCTGAAGCAAACATAATTTTATTCCCAAATATATTTTTGAAATGAATCATTATGAATGATGCATGTCCTGCAGAACGAGTGCGTGCAGCAGAACTTGTTTCAGCAAGATTTTAGGGTGTCTCCTCTTTATGTTCATTGCAACATTTATGTGTATTATCTTTATATAAATGCCTCGAAGAAAGATTTTCTGTTGATTGATCAATTTAATGTGTACTCGCTGAATAAAAGCATTAATTTCTTACAAAACAAATCTTACAGACCTTAAACTTTAGAGCGTAAGTGTATGTATATCAAAAACAGACTGATGCATTGATGTATGGGTGGGTGGGTGTTTGGATGGATAAATGGATGGATGGATGGATTGATAAATTGGTGGATAAATGGATGTATGGAGAGATGGATGGATGGATGGATGGACGGAGAGATGGATGGGTGGATGGAGAGATGGATGGGTGGACGGAGAGATGGATGGATGGATGGACGGAGAGATGGATGGATGGAAGGATGGATGGATGGATGGATAAATAGATGGATGGATGGATGGATGGATGGATGGATAAATAGATGGTTGGTTGGATGGATGGATAAATAGATGGATGGATGGATGGAAGGGTGGATGGATAAATGGATGGATGGATGGATGGGTGGATGGATGGATAAATAAATAAATGGATGGATGGAGAGATGGATGGATGGATGGAGAGATGGATGATGTATGGAAGGATGGATGGATGGAGAGATGGATGGATAGATGGAGAGATGGAAGGATGGATGGACGGAGAGATGGATGGGTGGATGGAGAGATGGATGGATGGATGGAGAGATGGATGGGTGAGTGGATGAAGAGATGGATGGATGGATGGAGAGATGGATGGAGAGATGGATGGATGGATGTATGGGTGGATGGATAAATAGATGGATGGAGAGATGGAAGGATGTATGTATGAAGAGATGGATGGATGGATGGGTGAGTGGGTGGATGGAGAGATGGAAGGATGTATGTATGGAGAGATGGAAGGATGTATGTATGAAGAGATGGATGGATGGATGGGTGAGTGGGTGGATGGAGAGATGGATGTATGGAAGGATGTATGGAGAGATGGATGGATGGATGGAAGGATGGATGGAGAGATGGATGGCTGTCCTCTGACCTGGACTTGTTGATGGTGCGTTTGAGCTTCTTCTCCAGTTGTCTCATGTGGCTGATGGCGGCGTTGTATTTGGTCGCTGTTTCTCTGTGCTCGAGTTCACTGCGTGTCCTGGTTTGCTCCGCCTCCATCACCTGTAAGAGCCAATCAGAGCAGTTCAGAATCACATTAACTGCATAGCATAGAACAGAATATTGTAACTCATATACAGTGTAGCATGTTTATGGTGAGTGGCGTTGTGTCTCTCACCCTCTGGGTGGCGTGGTTGAGCATCTCCTGCCAGGCCGAGTCAAACTGTCTGCTGTCCTCCTCCAGGAGACGCTCCTCGGCCAGAGCGATGGTCTCCTTCGCTGCCCGCAGGATCTCCATCGCCCGCTGATACTCCTGTGTGGCTCTCTGAGCTTCAACCTGAGCCTGAAACACATCACAATATTACGATAGTTTCAGGACTAGTTTGGCTTGTTTTCCAAACTCTTGTGTATGTACAGTATATATATTAAGCAATTAGTATGAATGCAATACGGTATAATTTGCTGAAGCATCACTTGCAGACTAATGTATAATCCTTCAGCGAACAGCTCACGTTCTTCATCTTCTGCAATGCATTCGCAGCACAGATGCAAGTGTGCACATGTTGTTACGTAAACGATGATGACACATCCTTAGTGTTGCCAAGATACCGTAGTAAACAACTGCTGTCAATACTCTGTCATTTGCTCATATTGATGACGCAAACACCACAGTTCAGTGCCATTGCGAGACACTCTCCTGGGAAGTTTCAATGTCTGAAAGAATTACAGTGTGATTTAAGTGTGTGTTCAGTTGGTACCACTTTACATTGATTAACATTATGTAGCATTAGTCCCATAATGGGATCTTACTCTAAACTGTTACCACACAATTTAATCTTTAGTTTTCTTTTAATTTCCCCGCAATGAATCATAAAGCTTCATCAGTCACGGCATTAGTCGCTCGGCTTTAATAGATCACATGACCAGGCTCTGTCTCTCTGTGGGATGAGCTTCTCATTTACAGACGATCCCTCTTACATTACTCAAATCTATATTCAGCTGAAGAGTTCATAAAGAAAACTAGAACAGCTTGAGACAAGAAGCTAATGTATATTTCATAAAGCTCAATCATCTCACGCCCCTGGGTCTGTGCAATCGAATCCATGAGGCTCTTCTCAGTTATAGACAATCTAATAATAATTGTAATTTTCTCAGCTTCTAAAAGGGGGTTTTCCCAGTGATGCTGTACATTCTTGGTTCCCCAAAATAAAATTCAGCGAAAAGTTCTTAAAAGGACCATTGTTTTAGTGCGAAGAACATTTTAAAATTCTAAAGAACCCTTTTGTGGAATGGAAAGATTCCATGGATTTTGAAGGTTCTACATGGAACCATCAGTGCCAATAAAGAACCTTTATTTATAAGAGTGTTTATTTTAAAAAAGTATTCCAGCTTTAATCTCATGATGACAGGAGATTAAAAAACTGGATTTAACTTTACACAGGCAAGGTTAGTAAGTGAATTTATCTATACTAGTTTCATATTAAAGCTGCAGTCGCAGATTGAGTGGATTTAGGCAAAATTTTGAATGTTTACAACTCTCATGCCCCTCCCCCACTATCAACGGATACCCTCCCACCGAGTTCGTGCTCGTCAGTGCGTGTGCACCAGGTTATCTGTGAACGCGCCCGTCTCATCAGCATCCATCAACACCATGGAGTATTTGGAAGTATGCTGTCCTGGCTTATCTACCGATAGATTGCAATTGCTAACGTCATTTATACTCTAAATGAGCGTACTTGATTTGTTAGTGTTTTGAAACCGAGATACATATTTTTTTTTCTAAAACCACTTTATTTATGTTGTTCTGTCGGATTATAGTGTCGATTTAACTTGTAAAATATTTAATCGTTTTATTTATGTCTTGCTTGCTTTATCTGTGTGTCACAGTCCATTAAAACCCCCAGATGGAGTCAGTGGCTCGGTCAGCGCTGTGTGAACGAACGTCAGTGTATTTCTGTTTTGCATGGACGAATACAGAAGTGCTCAGTACAGTGTGCAGGTAGAGAGAGAGAGAGAGAGAGAGAGAGAGAGAGAGAGAGAGAGAGAGAGAGAGACGACGTGCACTTCTCCAGACAGACCACTCACACACTTACACGTCACTTTGCATTAGCGAGATGAGGGGAACGCTTGGTTTCACCGGGTTCATGAGCCCGTTTGGTGATGCGTCATGTCATACGTTTCTAAAACTGACCTTTCTGACCATTGTTCAAAACTGAGCATTCAACATCATGAAACAATGCATGTACAGCATCAAACAATTGCTCTATTTAGGCTTCTGCTAGTGCACGGATGTGATGATGGCATGATCTGTGTGGGCAAACACTGAAGTCTGAAGCAATACACTGACACATTAAAGGCTGCTTTCTAAATTTGCTTTGGCTTCTTAGTGGGCGGTTTTTAAGGGTTTATAGTGATTTTTTAAAGGGGTCATATAATGGTACATGCACTTTTACAAGTTGATTGTACTGAAATGTGTGTTGGCAGTGTCTGTACGCAACCATCATCTAATGATAAAAATCCATCCAGTGGTTTTGTTTTAATCTCCTTATATGTTTTCCCCTGTCTTAAATTGAGCCGTTCGTTTTTGTGACGTAAATAAAAAGGACGCCCCTCCCGCGATTGTTGATTGACAGCCGCGACAGCCGCGTTTCAACACAGACCCGCCCTCGCTAGCTGTCAATCATAGTCTGCGCGGACCGGCGCGGTCATTGTTGATATGCTGGAGCACTGTCTATGAGCAGAATGGCGTCTAAGCGATTGTGGTGTTCTGTTCTTAGTCATTTTAATGTTCCTGAATCCGAACCGCTGAAGACGCAGTGGCTGAGTTTGTTTTCGAAGGGAATATTCCCCACGAGCAACGTCAATGCTTTCATATTTGCGCGAATCATTTCACACACCAGACTGCTTTATAAACGAGGATCAGTATAAAGCTGGTTTTGCTAAGAAGCAGCTCCTGAAGAAAGGATCGGTACCAGATATTCGTGTTCCTGCTGAACCTCCAAAAGAACTGAAGTGAGTGTAACGTTTTATTAAACTTTATATTACTATTTATATTAATCCTTGTAAATCGCTAGCTGCATGCTTCACAATGAATGCGTCTAAGGTTTACACTCAGGGTACATTACGGCATGTTTTCTATGTATGACGTTCTCAATATAATGCATAATCCCACGTTTACTGAACAACGCGTTATGGTTATGTGTTATTGTGTTACAAACGGTGTAGCCAGAGCCGGCTCTGGTGACGCATAGAACAGAGAGGCGGAGTCAGCAAAGCTCATGATCATTTAAAGTCATATACACTGAAACGGCGTGCTGAAAACAGAGCTGTTTTTGACCAGGTAAAATAAGTGTTTTCTTGCAATACTAATGAGAGTTTTTAATTAAAGTATATTACAAACTTTTAATTTAGACCCTAAAGAATCATATTAGCTTGTACAAAAATGGCATTATATGACCCCTTTAAAACATTTTAATCGAAAAGGTGTTTGTTTGATTTGAGCAATTTTTTTGTAGGTCTTATTTGTCATTATATATTGTATATATATATTAAATTAGTAGGCCTATGCTAGCATAAAAAATGTTGGGGTCAGTAAGATTTTTCTGCTCACCAAGGCTGCATTTATTTGATTAAAAATACAGTAAAAACAATAATACTGTCAAATATTATTGCAATGAAAAATATGTGTTTTCTATGTGAATATATAGTAAAGTGTAATTTATTCCTGTGATCAAAGCTGTATTTTCCGCATCATTACTCCAGTCTTCAGTGTCACATGATCCTTCAGAAATCACTCTAATATGATGATTTGCTGCTCAATAAGCATTTCTGATTATTATCAATGTTGAAAACAGGTGTGTTGCTTCATATTTTGTGGAAACAGTGATACATTTGATGAATAAGGTTCAAAAGAACAGCGTTTATTTGAAATAAAAACCAAAACACTATGTCTTTACTGTCACTTTTGGTCATTTTAATGCATGTTTCTTACTGAAAACATCTTACTGAAACCCCAGACTTTTGTACAGTAGTGTATATTATTATAATCTTTATATTGGCCGTTGTGCACACTGTTCTATAAATGTTCTTTTTCAGTATTGGCTATTACAAAATCCATGACTCAATCAACACCCGGTTGTGCAGCACACGACCACAGAGTAACTCAGAATAGTGGCCTTTATAGAGATGATGCATTTCTCCTGAACTATCAACTGTCCATTGTGTGTCACTCATAATACTGTGATTTTGACCGAGCTGCTCAGTCACAAAGAGCTTGTGTGTCGGCCCGCCGGAGTCTGGAGGAACGACAGCCACAAAGCCGTCACTGATGTGCTCCTGAAGACTCTCCAGCGTCCCACTGAGGGATTCCTAACATACTGATGCACAACGAGAGATGCTAGAAGCTGGAAAAACATCTAGTGGACGGTCAATGACCTCTGACCTCAATGAACTCGAAACATTTTAGACCCCGTTTACACCTGTATTTAGTGCCGTCCACTTGTGATCTGATCGCCTTCAGACACTCACAAGGTTAAGGTGAAGCTGAGCTCTGTTAACACTGTAATGACAGATTAGAGTTACGTCAATAAAGGTTCCCTCTTGCTGTGGAGCTTTAAAGGTCAAAATCTCACACACACTCGCTCATCTGCCTGTCTGTTCACACACACGTGTTATGTTCTGTATGTCTGGACTGAGAAGGGAACAGAAATGCACTGTCTGTTTCTTACACTGCTCATTTTTTCCTCCTGGTAATGTGTTTGACAGGCAGCACAAGTATGATTTTCTCTGGTTTGCTGCTGACCTATTTTCTTCCTAAACTCGGTCAGACATGATGAATTTTTCATGAGCAGCATTCATGAAATCGTGTTGAATTACCATTTAATGACCTCAGTATGATCTGAAGATGCAGAATCACCTCAACACACCCTGAACTCGGTCTGACCTACCTAACTCACCCTGTTATTCCCGCTTTGACGATCAAAGCAAGTTCATCCACCCGAAGAAATGGAGGAAACAAGCCGCTCTACTGGCACAATAACTCCTTTAAACGCAGGACACTTCCCCGTGTTTTTATTAGCATTATTAAATGCAGAAGTATGTGTGCATGTTAACTTCACTGTCTGTAAATAATCTACAAACTTCCTCCTGGTGGTTCTAGCATGATCACGCATATTTAATTGACACCCCTTTATGAAAACACATATGAACATCTTTAATACACAAGCGAGAGTGTAGATCTCCCAGCATCCTTTAAGCAAGACGAAGACGGCTGTTTTCCTTCTGCAGATCCACAGGGATCAGAGTAAACAATCCGGATCTTTCTTCATCATCACTATGATTCATGCAATACGAGCTCCTTCTCTTTCTCGCCTTCTCTCTCTCTGTCCACAATCTTTTCTTATTATAGCATAATTCATTTGACATAAAATTAAAATGTTCTTGCTTTTACAGAACAATATGGTGGCCCTGAAGTGTAAAAAAATAAATGGCTAGTTTTTTATAAGCTCTTTGCATATTTTTTAAACTTTTTTTAAATAACCATATCGTATTTTCAAAATGCAATGAGCATAAATATTACAATTGTGAAAACAATTAAATGTATTAGTTTAAAAAGTTTGAATATGGCTAGCTGTGGAACAAACAATATTCAAATAGTTCAAAGACTGAACAAATTGGATTGATTGATTGAAAAATTCATATACCTGGTTATTGTGTATTTAAAAAAAACAACTTTTTTTAATGTTTATGTTTACTATTACATAAATCATACCTGTTTCTTTTAAATATGACGACAAATATGCATTATTATGCATTTATAAGCTTGTCTATATCAAAATTGTGCAAGTTGATGTTTTATATACAATTCAAATACATAAATCTTAAATTGAGGCCTAAATATTTGTGTAGAAAACAGGAAGTTGAGCATTTGCACTAGTTCAATACTGCATTGTATGTTGCCAGCTATTTTTGTGCAACAATAAACAGTAGTATTTTGTCATATTCAGTTATAATCTTAGAAATAACTATTATTATTTTGCATTTTTATTACTTTTAAGAAACTTTTGAGAAATCAAAAGTCCAGATTTCAGAAAAAGTCTAGAAAAAGATGTAAAAAGAAATCAACCCTGGTAGTAATTCTGATTCAATCATCACACTGTAAATACAAGGTTAGGTCAAGTGCAGTGTTTTATACACACACACATTACGGCAAACGTAGTAAGTCATCCAGGCATTCCATGAATACATGTGCATATTATATACATAATGCACACTGAACAAATATTATGAGTAAAATGAGTGGGTTGATAGTGTGATACTGATAGACAAATGTAGTATGTCATGTTTATTTTATGCATGCATAAAGTGCATAGTATACTGCAGAAACAGTATAAGTAGTATTGTAGTATGCTATTTGTGAGCAGAAAAGAAATGAGAAAACAAATTTTTGAATATTTTAATGTCCAACTGAGTGGTTATTTGCATATGAGGCATTGCAGCAGCAGTAGAAAATCCAATGCAGTCTCAGTCTGGATAACACCTTCATACTGTCAGTTCAGATGGCCTTGATTTGTCCATGATAGTGTGTGTGTGTTTTAAAACCTCTGCTCATCTCTAATCAACACTCAGACACACACGCTGTGAAGGGACGTGAGGTGTGAGGTCAGCTGACACGTGTTGGAGTCGCCTGTCATTGATGTCTGATGTTTGCTGCTCACGTGTCACAGGACAGGACAGATGCCAGAAAGGAACGAGAGGTGAGAGACGCGCCAGACACACTCAACACTGTTAAAAGACACACCCGTCCATCTATATATATATATTCCGACGGACAGACCGACCGAATCAAGGTCATCTATCTATCTATCTATCTATCTATCTATCTATCTATCTATCTATCTATCTATCTATCTATCTATCTATCTATCTATCTATCTATCTATCTATCTATCTATCTATCTATCTATCTATCTATCTATCTATCTATCTATCTATCTATCTATCTGTATGTCTGTCTGCTCAGCTGTTGCTGGAGGTGTGATCGTATACTGTGTTCTGATTGGCTGTAACGTGGGCGTTGGCATCTGACAGAGAGACAGCTGGCACTGCCAGTCTTAGCTGTGTGTCTCACCCACTGACACAGACAGATCATGGTGGTATTTTAAAGTGATGCCAGGAGAGTTACACAAGACCACCTTCATTTGATTACCAGCGCAGAGAAATGCACACACACACACACACTGACTTCAGCTTTACACAGATCAAACACAGTGGTATAATGCATTATAAGATTAAATCAAGCCATTAAATCATATTAGCTAACATCAATAACAGTGTGTGTGCTGTGTATTATTTACTCCATCTGAATTATTATGTTTCTTTTGATGGTATCGTTCACAATAAGAACGTTTATGAGTATATGCTGACGTACAGATGTGTTACTTACGATCTGTGTATACTGCAGCTTAAATCAATCAGGTTTTCCCAGGAGCTTTTCAAAGATTAGCTAACGTTGTCTGTTTCTTGGCGGCACTTCACTGACTCATGACTAATGTCAGATCATTTTGTTTTAATGCGTATAAAAATAGACTTATAATATGAGCGAGTGACTGGGGCTTCTGTCTTTCTGAAGGATTCTCACAGCTTTCTCATGAGAGTCAATCTCTTCATCACTTCATTTGAAAATAAATTAGTTTATCTAATGAGAATTCTCTCTCTCTCTCTCTCTCTCTCTCTCTATATATATATATATATATATATATATATGAAAAATCTTACAGACTCTAAACATTTGAATATACACTATATCTATGAGAAACACACTGCACTTCTGTTCGGTTTTGACAGTGTTATAATTGCGTTAGAGCCAGAAGGTGAGCAGAACTCGCACTAAAGTCCTCTTGGATATAAAAAGCTCTTTTATGACAGTTTGAGAGCAACATTTGTGTTGATTTATCACTGTCACAAGGTGATAATATGGAGAATTTCATGGCTGAAAGCAGCAGGGATCCCAAATCCATCCTCTCACACACTCACATGACACTAATGACAGATGCTTGTTCATATTAAACTCTAGATTTTGAATGTAATAACTGTGCTAAGATGTTCTGAGGAGAAGAGGCTTTTCATGCATTTAGACACATTAGAAGGACATCATGTTCAGTCTTCTCTCCTTAGCTGTTTCTATCTATAGGAAATACCAAGGCCTGTTTGCAAACAAACTACCGCCACCTGTACGCCGCACTGAAGGTCATTCATTATTCAGAAGCTGACAGCGCAGGCTGGCTTTGGGCTGGAAGGCGGTCATGTGATTATGAGAAGTTAAACTGGGGCAAACATGTTTTTCTTAAACTCGTCCACCAAATTTGAGTCACACTTTTTTTATCATAGCACACTAATACAGTACATTAATAATGTTAATCTGCAAAGATTACACTATTAGTTCATGACGATAGTTTCGCACTGCTAAATAATGTATTTTTTTGTTCTGTTTTATATATTTTGGATGTCTATTTAAGCATAAATCAAGATTATTGCAGGGCAATATAACAAAGACAATTAACCCTTGATATTAACCCTAAATATGTTGCACTCTTTTGACAGTATTATGTTTTTATTTATATATACGATTTGCATCCATGTACCGGTATGTATGTATCTATCATCTGTTTGTCTGTCTGTCTGTCTGTCTGTCTGTCTATCTATCTATCTATCTATCTATCTGTCTATCTGTCTGTCTGTCTATCTATCTATCATCTGTCTCTCTGTCTCTTAATATTATATCACAAGAATAATGAATATTTTTAATATACTGGTGAAACTCGAAATATTAGAATATCATGCAAAAGTTAATTTATTTCTGTAATTTACCTTAAAAGGTGAAACTAACATATTATATAGACTCATTACATGCAAAGTGAGATATTTCAAGCCTTTATTTGTTATAATTTTGATGATTATGGCTTATAGCTTATGAAAACCCCAAATTCAAAATTAGAATATTGTGAAGCTGTAATCCATAATCATCAAAATTATAACAAATAAAGGCTTGAAATATCTCACTTTGCATGTAATGAGTCTATATAATATATTAGTTTCACCTTTTAAGTTGAATTACTGAAATAAATGAGCTTTTGCATGATATTCTAATTTTTCGAGTTTCACTATTGTCCAGCTCTAGATATGCTATGGTAATTTCAACATAGTTTACTTTGCACATAGATCCACAGTGTTTAACATACTGGTACAGATATATGAGGTTAACCGGAGTCATGCCCGCTGAACTGGGTCACCAGCTGTTTCCAGCTGTTCAGTGGGCCATTACATAACTCTGTGCTTCAGCCTGCTTTCCTTTTCACAGTAGTGAACGACTATATTTCATAACGTTTAAATGTGTTTTTCCTAATCATTTATTCCCTAGATGAGATTCCAGCAAACAAACTCCAGCAAAACACAGTGACAAAACAAACAGTGAGGTACTGGCTCTCACCTGTCGGGCCGCTCTCCGGGCCTCCCAGTACGGTTTCGAGTCTTCCACGGCTTTCCCGATCTTCTTGACCTGCTCGTCCAGTTTGACTGTGGCCTCCAACAGGACGGCGCGAAACTTCTGCCGGGAATCCTGCAGAGCAGAGGTCAATAACAGACAGTGAATCTAAAATCACACATGCTCAAGTGTCTCAAGCAAAACTCAATATTTGCTTGCCGCTTTCAATCTCAATATTCAATGGCACAAACTCACAAATCTGTCGAATTCAGTGGGAAGTTCTTCAATGAAAGCACTGGGAACTTGATACAACTTTGTTTCTTAAAAGTGCACTCACTCTCCTAAATATTGCATAAAGCTAGCAAATCAGATTAGAAAATTGGTAAAACTTTACAATATAGTTCATTAGTTAATATTAGTTAATGTATTAACTTACATGAACTAACAATGAGCAATACATTTGTAATAGTATTTATTAATCTTTGTTAATGTTAGTTAACAGCTATTCATTGTTTGTTCATGTCAGTGCAACTAATGTTAACAAATACAACTTTTGATTTGAATAATGTATTAGTAAATGTTGAAATTAATATTAACTAAAATTAAGTAATGCTGTAGAAGTATTGCTCATTGTTAGTTCATGTTAACTATGGTAGTTAACTAATGTTAACTAATGAACCTTATTGTAAAGTGTTAACAAAAAATGTTGTGCAATATGCATGAGTGAACCGTCTAAGGTTTGAGTCCCTGACCTCTTCAGCTGTATGAACTACTGAATACTTGTCTTTGTGTTTACAAGTACTGAAGTGTGAATTACAGTACATGCAGTCAATGAAACATGAATAAATCTCAGGCTCATCATATCCAGGCAACATGCACTGTAAACTCAGGAATCTCTCTGAATTATGAGAGCAATGAAACGCTTCAATAACCAGCCTTTTGTTGCTCCTGAAAAGCGCTGCTTCAGCTAACTCGATTCAGCATTTAACCCAGTTAAGGAGGAATCTACACCATGCTTTCTACAGAAAACTCTCCCTCAGCAGAAAGAAACAATCCCGTCGGTTTGTTGCATAAGATGAGCAGCGGGGCCTGTGAGTTTGAGTCGTGCGTGTGTCCGTGTATCGTGTCCACTTCTGCCGGCCATGAATCTGTTATGGACTGGGTTTGGACATATTTAAAAACACTGACATCTACATCCTTCCACACAGGACCTCAGTGACAAAAGACACGTCAGAGGGATTTAGACTTCCTCTCACAGAAAGTTCCTTCTGCTGATTAATCACAGGCCAAATACAGTTAAATACAGAGAACCGAGCGATCATTTGTCATTCTAAATGAGGATGAGGAAAGAGGACTTATGGAAAACACTTTACAATAAGGTTTCATATATTGTTTTTATATATATATATATATTTTAATATAAACATTAAAATATTAGATGAAAAACAAACTAAAGTTTTACAATGTTGCTTTAAAAATAGTAAAATAACACTGATTAACCCTGTTTTACAAAAAAATATCTGATAATCACAAATTTTACAATAATTCTTACATAGATTATGACTGCATTTTGCTCATTATTTCTTACACTAACGCCGCCTTCACACTGGCAGTTGAAATCAGCTCCGTAATACGCAATACGCCCACAACGGACGTCGTACTACACAGTGAAAAGCGTCGGAAGCGGGTAGAACAAAAATGGCGGAGAGATTAGAAAGTTTGATTCTGTCAGTTCTGTATGATCTCTCTGATGAGGGTTATAGAGATATTAATAGGAAGGCTGCTGCGTGAGGAAAGTTGCTCAGGACGTTGACATGTCAGGTCGGCTAAAAAATGTGATATAGTGGTATAATTTATACCACTATATCATATTTAGTTCGATGTCTGCCTACAATTTAATTGTATTAACTGCCCTAATAACGTTAGCAAATCATGAAAATAAAAAATTACATGACAACTTAACTTTTAATAAAATAAATAATGATTTTATAACGATAAGAATTCAGGTTTGTTTATCAGTATCATAGCAACGCTAACTTCCGCTGGAATTGTCGGATAGGAACCGTCCGTAGCTTTTCGCAAGAGTTCAATTTTTTGAACGCATCCGGATGACCAACGGACACGATTTTCTTCACACCGCACTCGGTCGGACCCGTTTCGGACCCATTCGCATGCGGTCTGCGAATCTCCATGGGAAATGAATGACTTCCGGTCGTTTCGGAGCCGTATCGGAGATGATTTCAACTGCCAGTGTGAAGGCGGCGTAAGGGGGCTTTCACACTGGCAGTTTAGTTCGGAACGGGGCAGGGTTCGCATGAAAAATCGTTAATGTGAACGCTGTCATGGGACCCGGGTGCGCACTGGGGTACCGAACCCGAGACTACCTGGAAGAGGTGGTCTGAGTTCGGTTGCTCCCGAACCGTGCCGCGGTTCGCGTGAATGTGAAAGCAACACGGACTCGGGTGCGCACTTGTTCAGGAAGTAAAGTAACCTGCGCATGCGTTTTTAGCTTATTGTGATGTATTTAGTTAAATAAAACGCGTGTAAGGGATGATAGTGTTGATGATTTACCTTGGATACGAGCGAGAGTGAGCCTGCGTGCAGTGTATTCATGCATTGCGCGTGGAATCAGGGCAACAAAGTTGGAAATCCACTGTCTCCTAAAAAGAGTCCGTCTGTAAGCAGCAGAAGTCCACCTTATGTGACACACGCACAGTAAACCTGTAGTGTTCACTCAACTGCGCATAATAGCAGCGAATTAATAAAAAAAAAACACAACATTGACCCACGTTCTGTTTTCTATCATGCGCCGTGCACGTTTGCGATGACGTCACATGCACGCAAACGCACCAGGGTTCAATAGAATCAAGTTGTGTGTGAAACCAGACCAACGCTGCGGGGGGCGCCGGGAACAAACGCGCTCGGGCTCGGACCGCAGCAAACGAGCCCAGTGTAAAAGCCCCCTAAGGGTGTATTCACACCTGCCTTGTTTGGTTCGATTGAATCGAACTCTAGTTCGTTTCCCCCCTTGGTGCGGACCTTTTGGGCAGGTGTGAATACAGCAATCGAACTCGGGTGCGGACCAAACAACCGAACCGAGACCCAGCTGAAGAGGTGCTCTCGGTACGGTTCCAAACGAACTCTGGTACGGTTCGTTTACGGTGTGAACATGAACCGACCCAATTGCAAGAAAGCACTGCGCCTTTGAGTTTACAGGCTTCCGTAGTCGGAGTTGCGTTATGGGAAAGTGATCTGTTGTAGCCTACTACATTACATCTGTTGCGCGTCTTTCGGCGCGTCGTGTGTGTGCATCATTGGAATGGAATGAATGAATGAGTGTGTGCATCAGGACATTCACATACAGAGCGTTCTCTTTAGTCTAATCGCGCATAGATGCAAAAAAAAAGCATTTGCAGTTCATATAATGTAACGATAGTTACAATACACGGATGATGCTGCGTTAATTTACGTTAAGCCTTTTTTGCACTTCCTGATTTCCCTACTTGAGAATCCTTGTCCAATGAATGGACGACCTTAGCACACGTGTGGTTTTGTTTACAAATTTTGGTTCACTTGCAAAAAGAGCAGTGTGAAAGCGAACCGTACCAAAAAAGAAAATAATAATTTTATTTGGTCCGATAATAATTTTATTTGGTCCGGACCAAAGCAAGTGAACTAGTACCATGGTATTATTTAAAATACTTTGGACTACCATGTTATTGTCACTCGGCACCTTACCTTTTCCGTGGTACCAGCACATTATTTTTTTAGTAAGGGTGTATTAAAAAAGGAAATCATAATTCAGCTGAAACAAAACATGGAAATGGATATTTCTCGTACCAATTTAGCAACTGGCAATTTACTACTATGTGTATCTCCTTTTGAGTTCCACAGGAAAAAAGTTAGTCACTGGGGTTTGGAACGAAACGAGGAAGTATACGTTCCTAAACTACTCATCTAGCTGTTGTGGCCCGTGGCTTTCAGAGCAGGAATTCCAGACTCGGATAGAAGAGATTTCCTCTGTCTGCTCAGCAGATTAAAAGGGTGTCAGTCGCATGAAGGAAACGTCCTATTGGTCCGGGCCGGAAGGGGGAGGGTGCTGAGCTTTTAGACATGTCTTTGGAATTCAGCCTGCAACCATTTTCAGCAAAAACAGTGACAGCAGAAAGCAGGCATGCGAACCTTACCTCCAATTCGGTCTCCCATCTGTTGATGTTATCGGTAGACTGATTCAGTTTCTCCAGTTCGCCCTGTTGAAGAGATAAACCACGTTGAGATCGCAGTAAGATGTCTGTTGCAATGCCAGCAACATCTGGAAAGTGTTCTTCAAGTAACCCAACACTGAAATGAAGCTCATATGTATGCTTTTCCTCCCATGTTAGCTACACGTTGATGACACACAGATGTTTCACACTGCTGTTTTCATTACGGGATTATTTTCTTTCATGGGTGGAGGATGAAAAACCAGTTCATCTAGCACAACTCGTCTTACATAAAAGTTTTTTCATGGTTCTTTGTAGCAATTTCTTATCAAGGGAAATTATTCATTTTAAAGTGCATTTAAAAGTGTAATTTACTGTAAAGAATCCCAGCAAGCAATTTTGTGTTTAAAAGATGTCTAATAGCCGTCCAACACAGCCCAGACGTCTAGGCTAAAACAAGGCAAAATTTGGGCTGTCAGTGAAAATTTAATAGACGTCTAAACCATAGCCCAAGAAAACACTAGTTATGAATTAGATAAAGAAATTAAATGAGTGAAGAAATGAAACCAAACACCTTGTAATCACTGTTTACTTTGCTTACATGATGGAATATCATACATCTCGCAAGTTATTTTGGCAAAAATGACATGTTACTAAATTCAAGGTTATTTTGGCTAGAAGTGGGTTAGCCTACTCATAGCCGGACTACATTGGGTCTATAGTTAACCTAGACGGTGAAATGACGACTATTGGTTGCTGGGAAAGTACTAACGTTTCAAATGATAAAACCATTGATAATGTCTTCAAAAAAAATAGACAATGTATCTGGACACAAAAAACATGATTTATAGAAATATTTTTGTAATGTTTTGGTGATTCAAGTTTAGTGCAAATGTTTTGTTGTTTTTGACAGTGCTAGGTCAAACAATATAGCAGTGCGTCCAATTACTTTTATGGGTCATCGTTTTCTAAAGAATAAAAAACATAATTCTAAAAGGAATCTGTACACTTCATAAGCAAGTCTTAATTCTGCATGCAGTGCACGTGAACTCAACCGTTTCCTTTTAAAATGAAACCGAATTCTAAATATGACGTCAAAGTAAACATGTATCTGGTTGTCAACGCGGTTCCTCAATGTAACAAACAAAGAAACAATGTAACAGAATATAAGAGATGATGTCACAATGGGGTTCCCCTGATCGAATCAAACACCAGCTGTTGAACAATCTGAACCAACGGAACATTATCTGATCGGATTATCGGTGCATATAATAGACTTCTGAATCTGATGAATACATGTATGATCTGATCGAGCTTTAATCCAAAAAAGAGTTTGACCCAGTCTAACTTCAGTTCTGGCTTCGGGAAGGTTAAACAGGAATGACCTCTGAAAATCGACATATAGAACAATATAGTAACATATCAATACAGCCAAACAGCATAGCCTATAAGTATTCAGTCGAGTTTCGTTAATCCGCTTTAAATGGATTTTGTCGATGTGAATTCTCTGATGTATCAGTCGAAATGATTTTTTGTTTCTCTGTACCTGAACCCTCGGGTCAACCTCCTCTTCCTCCAGAGACTCCGAGTCTTCATCAGATTTATTCTCTTTATCTATGTCGTTCATTTTAATAGTAGACGCGATTCGTTTATTATTAGCCGAACAAAGCGGGTCTCTGTCCGGGATAACGGGCTCCGATGATCCGCGCAGAGCCGCGCTTCTGCGGTCACTCCATTAGTTCATCCAGACAAACGCGATTAAAAGAAACACGCACGATCCCTCATATCCAACAGATATGAATCTACAGAGACACAAACACACAAAACACCGGCCGACAGGAGAATGAGGAGCCGCTCGAGCTCGGAGATCTGATGAGATCTCGCCCGCCCCCTCCGGTGCCCTGAATGAGGGTCACTGCAGTTCACACACACACACACACACACACACACACACACACACACACACACACACACACACACACACACACACACACACACACACACACACACACACACAGCGGAGAGAGAGATTGATATAGATTAGATATAGCTTAGATCTTTTTGAGTAAAGGAAAGAACAGGTTATTGAAAGTCTACGTTACATTTTATATGTGCATATAATATAAGCATTGAATTATCTCTCTAAAAATAGATGATTTTATTGTTAACATGTCAAATTAAACTACAAAAATATCTTTATGAATTCATAGTTGAAGACATGTTCATAAAAATATATTAAAATGACCATTTAATTACTATAAGGAATGCCAAGAAACAGTTTTTAGCACTTAAAGTATTTTAATCTTTGTCCAAATAATAGAAGTTTAATCTTATTTTACTTTTTTTTTTTTTTTTTTTTTCATATCAAAAAAACAACGGTGCCGTGTAATAAAATGACCCAGTCAGTCAAAGATATTAAAAATAAATATTTTTGAAGGCAATACCAAGTTCTGGCATGAAACTCTAGATGGCGCAGGCTGATTGGTCTTTAACTCATTTGGTAGAGATCACTTCATTATCTATTGCACAGCTGATTGGTTGTTGCTGCATCAGCAGCCAATGAGCTGCGGCTCAACATTTAAATATGGCAGTGTTGCTGTTAGCCATATGCAGCATGCTTTCAGAAACCCTTCCCCAGCTCCACCAGTATCTGCCACGGGTTTTTACATGTATGTGACTGTACATGTGCAGCAGCAGCAGCTGGTCTTACATGCTCACAGAAGCATGACTGCCAATGTATTGGCAGTAGCAAGTCTCAGTATTGCTCTTTAGCAGCAGCGTAGCAGAACTATTCCGCCAAAAGACCAGAGTCAACCAACCTGAATTCGCCTAACTCACACTGTAGGCCTGTGTATAGGCTATAAACAAATAGGGATAGTTGAATCTCTGTGGGATCTCATTCAGGCAATGCCATTGTTTTTGTGCCCTTTTAATATTTGCAAAATGGTAAACAAACTTCCTATTCCCAGTAATTCCAGTCCAGTTTGCTGTAACTTGTTGTCAAAAACAAAAATACTGTGTCAAACATAAACTCACACACACAGTAAGGATACTTGATGCTCAGATTAAGTCTTTAAAATGCAGAAAGTTTCATTTGATGAGTAGGTTTATTGGTAGGGTTAGTGTAAGGGGAGAGAATATACAGTTAGTACAGTATAAAAATCATTCTATGGAAAGTCTCAACCAATGTGTGTGTGTGTGTGTGTGTGTGTGTGTGTGTGTGTGTGTGTGTGTGTGTGTGTCTGTGTGTGTGTGTGCGTGTGTGCTTTCATTTACATTTAATCATTTAGCAGACACTTTTACCCAAAGCGACTCACAAATGAGGAGAGCAAAAGAAGCAGTGAAACTAACAACAGGACAACAATATGTGTTTGTGCCGTGACCATTCCCAGTTTAATCTAACACAGTACACTTTCCATATGTTGACATGACTAGATTCAAATGGTAAATATCATATATAATGTTGGGTGTTCTCCTTAGAGATAATCACCATATTAATAATCAAACCATCATATTAAAAAAGATATTAATCATATATCATATAATAAAATATGATTTATTGTTACAGTAAATCTAAATTAAATTATTATGGGATCTCATTCAATGCTTTAAGAATCTTTCCTTTTTTAAATGATTTTTGTTTATGTATTTTTAAAATAGATTTTTAATATATTAACATATTTTAATGATAGTATATTTATTGAACAAAAATAAAAAATTGCATTTATCAAAATAAACAGAAAACAGTGCAAACTTTGCTAAAGTGATTGTTTTGAACAAGTATTAACTCAGATATTATTAAAAACAAAGTATTTTATATAGCTAAAGTATTAGTATAAATACTGTATGTCTTTTGTCCCATGCATGGTTTTACACCGTGTGTCTGTGGGGTAAAAGGCCCACATAGCAACCTCAGACATTTAGAAGATTTTTAAATAAAATAAACACACATTTTCCACACAAAATCTGTTGCTCCATAAATGTTTAAAACAAACTTTTTTTTTTTCTGCACTAGTGAAAAGCACATTTTTTTCTTAAGGTGTGCCTTTAGACCTCAATGCTTTAGATTCGTAGCAATCTGACCCCTGTTCTCCCACTGCTACGAACACTGGACTAATGGCGCCCTCTAGTGGAACACACACACACACACACACACACACACACACACACACACACACACACACACACTAAGTTACCTCTCTTTCAGAAACGGGCTTGACTTACTCTGCTTTCTCGAGTTTGACATACATACCTCCCATTCTGAAACGGAAAACCCAGACATGGCATCTGAGGACTATTTCTCATATTTCTCAGTTATTTCGCTTTATTTCCAGATTCGATCATAGGCTCGTTCTTACCACATAGTATAGCACGTTCGCACATGCGCAGTCTTCAAACACGGTGCTTTAAATCTCTTGACAAACTTAAAGATGTAAAACACATTTGTATGTATTCTAAATAAAATACACAGGTTGCACTGAATGTCAGCTTGCTTATTTTGCTCAAGATGCGGATTTTATTAAGTCCACATGTTATGCAATCTAGAAACGCTTCTAACCACAGCTCGAGATCTGTCGCTCAAACACACTACATTGCGATGCTGTTTCATAGAGTGCTGTTTGCGAATGTTCGTTGGAACGATGCTTTCGGGAAACACCGACTCGTTGAACTGCTGATAACGGCGACCACAGTTGGCTAACGATGCTTTCGGGAAACGCATCCCAGGTTTGGTTCACGGTCACGGAGTTACCATGGTAACTGACTCTAATACCTCTCTTTCAGAAACGGGCTTGACTTACTCTTTCTCGGGTTTGACATACCTCCCATTCTGAAACGGAAAACCCAGAGATTCCCTCATTTCAGGGTTAACATACTCGGAGTTTTCACTTAACCTCCTTTCTGAAACAGGCTCCGGGTGACCTTACGTCCCTCGTAATCCGCGATTCTATTGGTTGGCATGAGCGCCATTTTTGTCATTTGTCGGAATTTTCTTCAAACCCTGATGTTTACGAGTTTGGGGTCCACATGCAGTGGCGCCTCCAGAAATTTTTCATAGGGGTGGCCAGATGGGGCCACTTAAAATCTTGGGGTGGCACACCAAAACTATAAACCATAATTTCAGAATTTTATTCTACTGTTGTAGTAAACCGGCCTGTAGAAAACTATCAGAAAGACTTAAGCAAACTCCTACTGATATACTTAGACTTATCGTGTTATATTTAATGTTAGCTTACTAATGATATTAGTAGGGCCCTACTAATATATATTATATATAATGATATATTATATATATATATATTATGTAAGTATCTGGAAATTTGCCGTGGGGCGAGGGCCCTTATATATATATATATATATATATATATATAAGGGCCCTCGCCCCACGGCAAATTTCCAGATTCTTACATAATTGTGATGAATTTAATGCTTTTTAAGTTATTATTTTGCAGTGTAAGATTACAGTTAACACCTTTAAATAATACATAAATGTACTATGAATTTTTAATAAACTTAATGAGTGTATAAATCAGCAGCAAAAAGTAATTCTTGAAAAAATCTGCACAGTAATTTTATAAAATCTAAATATGTTAATAAAAACAAATTACTATTAGTTCTCTTATAAAATTCAATCAGGCAATCATACATTTCACAATTTTATAATTATATATTAATGTCAAGAATTCAGAAGTGCATATATAACCTACACTACAAAGAAAAAATATACAATTAAATTATGCTTATTTTAAATGTATTGAGCAGGCTAGGTATAACAAAATATATTGGCTTTTAATAATATTTCAGTGCTCAAACCCATGATAACATGAACAACAGAGCGAACACAGCGTGTATGCGCATCGCGGGTGCAGAATGATGTGCTTAAAGCAAGATGGTGACTGTGTGCAGCGCTGCGCTGCATAAGTGCGCATTTATAAGTTCACGTCACAAAGCGAAGAAATGTCGAGCGCACAAATCCTAGTGCGATTTGTTCCTTTGTTTCAGTTTTATATTCCAGTTATTGTGCGTTTGATGTCGATTCATAGTCCCTGTGATGTGCGTGTGATGATCCAGCAAGCACACGGTAGTGAGTCGTTTAAAAACAACAACAAACTCCAACAAAATAAAGTAATTTTATGCAAATCTACAGCCTTTGTTTTATCTACAGATCATGCATTATAATGTGAATATATCATATTGGAGAGAGTTTTACCGTGCATCCAAGAGGCGCGCGCGCTGTTTGAGTATGAATGGACAAGTGATTGACAGCCGCAGAGAAGGGAAAAGGAGTTTCCATATACTTTAATGATGTAAATAGACTTCTGTCCCTCACATTAAGCTATGGATTGACTTCAGATGACTTTGTCACCCAAACTGACGTAAAAAAAAGCGGGAGGCGCGCTGTTTGTATCCCTGCTTGTCAAAACGTGGCAAAGACACATCAAAAAGCTGCTGTCACAGAATACTGTAACCATTTGGCACTTAAAAAGCACGTCACGACACATAATGCCCCGTCTTCTTTTACTAAAGAATATTTTTGACTTATTTATGAAATGCATAACTGATGCTACTAAATTTTATTCTGGCCATTGACTGGTGGCGCCATTGTCCACATGTCAGTGAGAAACATGGCGGAATACCAGTTTTTCACGAGTTCACACTTACAATATTGAGAAAAATATTGGTAAAACTGATTATAGGTCAATCCAAATAGTGTTTTGTAGTCATTTATATATTAAAAAATCCTAAAATTAGGCCTATATGTTTTGTTGAGGAGACTTACACTTTTCTCCAAGACGATAAAACAGGTGAAAAACCCCACAGATTCATGTTGAGAAATCGACCTGATACCAGAAGATCAGACATGATGCACCTGAGGGTGCAGGACTTTTTATACCAGAGAGGAAGAAACCAATACCCAGAACACCCTATAGCAACCACTTACAAAACCTAATTAATTGCATAATTCAGAAAAAAAAAAGAACTTTTAAAAGAAATTGTAAATAAAATAAAGGTAGTAAAATTAATCAAAAGCAAAACATATACCTTTAGATGCTTTTAAAAATGTAAATGCTTTTAGCTTGTCTGATTTGGTGAAAGGTTCCAGACATTTGGAATAAAGCTTTATCCAATCAATTATGGTTGTGATCTTATTTTAACAGAAATCTAGTCTCTGAAAGTGCCCAAAAGTGACCCTGTAATTTGACCTGGGTGTAACGGTCACCAGCTGGAGAGCCCTTGAGAGACACCAGAGGGCACTCCACACCAGACAATCATGCAGGGTCGGCGCCACGAGGGGGCCCCAGGGGGCCTGGCCCGGCCACCTCGGTCACTGTGCCCCCTCACCTCTGGTCAGCAGCACATCACCCTGCCTCGGAAAGCGATTTCAGCCGCTGAGACTCAGCACGACAGCGCCCCCTGGAACGAGATTCGAAAACATGTCCATATATCAAACACGCTTGCATGGAATAATCTGAAACTCGCTACACCTATAGACATCATCGGGCCGAACAACTTTCGTGCTCTAAGTTTTACGGCAGCCCAACAGGAAGTCAGTTATTATGGGTTATTTGGAAACGCATGCTCAGGAATTTGAAACACTTCTCCTAGGGGATTTATCCGTTCATTAGCAAACTCGGTCAGCATGAAGTCAAGACATTGAGGATGAAAAATTGCCAGGGGATTTTTGATATATCGAACGGTTTGGCCGTGGCAAGGAAACGAATTTATGGCGAATAATGGAAACAGGAAGTGTGTTATAACTTCAGCATACATTAACTGATCTTGATGAAACTTCAGCAGTGTGTTCGTTGTAAGAGGCCGATCACATGGATGTGACTATTGTGAGTCAAAGTTATAGCGCCACCAACTGGCAGCAGGAAGTGTGTCACTTTCAAAATGCTTTGAAATCACCCTCTTATTTTTACCCGATTTGCTTCAAACTTTATGTGTATAATGTAAACACACGGCAGATGTAGACCTGTGAAAGGATTATTGATATCTTAGATACTGTTGCCGTGGCAACGCATCAAACTTTAATATTCTTTGTTGATGCTTTTGAGACTCTTAACATACTTGAAATTGCATGAAACTCGACAGACACATCACATTTATTAGCCAGTAGACATGTGCAAAGTTTCAGAAACGGGCGTGGTGCAGTGGCTCAGTAGCGCCACCTTTTGACAAAAGTGGGGGTGTTAGTTCTATAGTTTTACCTACAATCATAAAACTCGGTACGCATATTGTTCAGATCAAGCCGGACAACTTTCTAATTTACTGTCATTAGCTCAGACCAAGAGGAAGTCAGATATTTTAGTTTGAATGTGGATGTTTCTGAGAATTTTCTCTCCCTCTCTCTCCGTCTCTGTGTGTGAGGGATTTGTCTATTGATTTTAATGCATTTCAAGGTTTCAGGGGCTTTTGGGGCTCTTAACGTGCTCAAAAACTTTTGAAATTTTGCACACAGGTCAGAACCCACGGCCATCAGTGCCGGGCTGAAGCTGGTACCCGGGCGTGGCAGGGGGGCTTAACAGCGCCCCCTTGAACGGGGTCCGACAATTTGGTCCATATATCCAACACGCTTGCATGAATTAATATGAAACTCAGTACACATATAGATCTCATCGGGCCGAACATCTTACCCCCGGTCAAGTTTTACGCCAGCCCAACAGGAAGTCGGCTATTATGGGTTGTTTGGAAAACGCTTGCTGTGGAATTTGAAGTACTACTCCTAGGCAATTCATTCAATCATCGCCAAACTAGGCGTGCATGAAGTCAAGACATTGAGGATGCTAAATTGCGGACGGATTTTTGATATCTCGAACGGTTTGGCCGTGGCGAGGAAATGAATTTTCATGACTAAAAAAGGACATATAAAGTGTGTTATAACTTAGTTAGATTTACCTACAGTTACAAAACTCAGCGTGTATATTCTTCTCCTCAAGCCAAACAACTTTCTAATTTACAGTCAATAGCTCCAACCCTCAGAAAGTCAGATATTGTGGTTTGAATGTGGATTTCATGAAATGGTATCTCTCTCTGGGCCCCCTCCCATTCTATGTGTGTGTGTGTGTGTGTGTGGGGAGGGAGGGGGAGGGAGGGCTGGTGTCTGTGTTTATATGTGTGTGTGTGTGGCTGGCTGGCTGTTACAGTGACAAGAGATTAAGCCTTTCATTGCTGTGTGATTTTTCCTGCATTAAAGAATAAATAAATCTCTAAGGCCTTGTCTTTTTGCATAACAATTTTGTAAACTTGATGTGTATAATGTAGACACTCTCCAGATGTAGACCTGTGAAAGGATTATTGATGTCTTAGATACCATTGCCATGGCAACGCATCAAACTTTAATATTCTTTTTTGATGCTTTTGAGACTCTTAGCATGCCTGAAATTGCTTAAAATTGCATGAAACTCGACAGACAGATCACATTTATTAGCCAGTAGACATGTGCAAAGTTTCAGAAACAGGTGTGGTGCAGGGACTCAGTAGCGCCACCTTTTGACAAAAGTGGGGGGGTTAGTTTTATAGTTTTACCTACAATCATAAAACTCGGTACACATATTGTTCAGATCAAGCCGGACAACTTTATAATTAACTGTCATTAGCTCAGACCAAGAGGAAGTTGAATATGGTGGTTTGAATATGGTCATTTTCTCTCTCTCTCTCTCTCTCTGAGCCAATATGGCAAGCCGTTTTAACATTTAATCATTTTAACCTTCTAGTCTCTATTTTCATGCTTCTAGTACTTATTTTTTAGATACTAGTATCTATTCCATTAAGTACTAGTACTTATTTATTAGCGACTAGTGCTTATTCTTTAGTACTAGTGCCTATTCTTTAGATACTAGTGCTTATTCTTTAGATATTCTTTTGAATGCGTATTAGTAGCTAATGAATAAGTACTGGTATCTATTTAATAGGTACTAGTATCTAATGACTTAGTACTAGTATTTATTGAATAAATACTAGTATCTATTAATAGGTACTAGTATCTAAAAGGTCATTTTCTCTCTCTCTCTCTGAGCCAATATGGCAAGCCGTTTTAACATTTAATCATTTTAACCTACTAGTCTCTATTTTCATGCTACTAGTACTTATTTTTTAGATACTAGTATCTATTCCATTAAGTACTAGTACTTATTCATTAGCGACTAGTGCTTATTCTGTTTAGAATATTCAAAGTGCTTATTAGTTTAACCCTTTAAGGCCTTGTCTTTTTGGATATATATCTTTTTTTTATAAAAAAAAATGTGCATACAACCCATATATTTTAAATGTATTGTTTGCTTTAAATTAAATTAAGATTGTATGTTTGGTTTTTGAACCTAAATAAATGTCAAATTAATGTGCTATATTTCAGATCAATATATTTGTTTTCCTTCATTTTAATCAACACTAACTTTATTCTCATCTGAATTATAAATAACTTATTTCTGTATAAAATAAAAAATCCCGAATAATCCAGACCAACCAGAGCACACTATTTCTACAACATCATCAGTGCTGAAGCGTAACTACCAGAGCCGTAACTAAAGGCACCGGGGTTGCGGTGCCACCGGCTTGGGCCCGTAATCGCTGCTCGCAGCTATTTTTATTATTATTATCCCCGCGTCTTCTCTAAGTCAGCTGACTGTAAATGCGCAAAACCTGTTTCCATTGCAGTTTTTTTTTTTACTAAAGCAGTATATAAAATCAGATGTGTATTACCTACCACCATTTAGTTGTTTTGTGTTATTTAAAATATTTATAATATATATATTTTTTAACAATGCAAAAAAAAATTTAAACTGGTTTCAGCGGGTTTTGACGCAACGCGTTTAATTAGCCTACACATAAAGCATTTTCCTCCCAGGAAAACCATTATAAGAACGCTTGGTTTAATGCAGATTAGAATGTCCCAGCAGTTGTTATGTCGAAATAACGAGATACGATGTCGAAATAACAGATAGGCCTATTATGCCGAAATAATATTATGTTGAGTGGCTCTGTATCGTCGCGTCGGGTATGGTGGCATGATGGGGTTGTTGTTTTTTAATTAAAAGTGTGTGTATTGTTATTATTATTATTTTTGAGGGTGGGAGAGGTAGGCCCCCCCAGTGACACATCGAAGCCCCCTCGTTCCGTATGTCCTGGCGCCGACCCTGCAATCATGTTTCACTCACAAACTACATTTCCCATAACTCACTGCCCGGACTCATCAGCACTCATCTCATTCACCTGTTTCTCATCATCTTGTTTAGTTCACACCATAAATACCTGGTTTTCACATTCACTTATTGCAAAGTCTTGTTGTACTGTTACTGCATTTCTGAGCGTTATTTTCCCGTGTTTGATTTCTGGTTTTTCTGATCTTGGATTGTTGCACCGTTTCCTGTTTGTTCTGCTGCCTGCCTCGACCCGGATTGTTTATTGGACCTTGCTTTCTGCTGCCTGCCCCGACCCTTGCCTGTAGCTCTATTCTGCTCTGTGATTCTCTCCGTTGTACTGCCTGCTGTTGATTTACCCTGCCTGTCGACCCTTCTATAATAAAGCTGCATTTGGATCTGAATGACTCCTATGCTTCGTGACACTGGGTCTTTGCTGTCACACCCTTAACGAACATAGCATAGGATTAGTACTGTGAACATTCTGGAAATGTGTCATAATCACACACTGGAAGGATGAAATTGATACATTCACGGAAATAAATGAACATGCCGTTGGAATTGCTTGCCGTTGGAATTCATTTATTTCCGTGAATGTATCAATTTCATCCTTCCAGTGTGTGATTATGACACATTTCCAGAATGTTCACAGTACTAATCCTATGCTATGTTCGTTAAGGGTGTGACAGCAAAGACCCAATGCCGTTTCTGCAGAACAGATTTGGAAACCTGTTGTCCTTCCTGCAAAGGCACGTGAACAGTTAAATGCTGCCGATGTACCTTCAAACATCAGTGAGATGATATTTCTATTATTAAACAGAGAACCATCATTCTTTAAATTACAATTCTTCTTAAGATTTGTCTTAGAAACAATCTTAAGAAAACAGATAAGAACATTCTTAAAAAAATGTTACCAAACATTTACCTAATTTATCATTATCAATATTATTATTATTATCGCTAGGACCCAAGTGACCCAAAAGTCACTTTTTCAAAGCGCTTCACACAGTTCTCCTAAACAACTTTGAGCTTGGCACAGCAGCTCACATTCAAAAAGCAAACCGAAAACCGAAAGAAAGAAAAATAAACGAATTTAGCACACATCCAATTTAGCAGTCTTTAAGAAGACCAGTTTAATATACCAAAAGTACAATTGCAGGGTATTTTTATTAAGCACATAAATATGTAAATGTATTTGTAGTATGTATTTTTTTTCACTAAGGACCTCTTTTGAATTCATGTTACATTTTCCATGTTTACATTAAACTACAAATTTTATTCTTAAGATGATTCCCAGGTGAAGATGAAGATAATGAAATTGATGCTAAAGAAATTGTTATGTCTTCACCTACAATGGGAATTTTTTTTAGATTTGGAAAACATTTCAATATACATATATATATATATATATATACACAGATATACAGTATTACTGTAAAATGTAGCAAATTGCTGTCTTATTGATTTTGTGTTATGTAGGTTTTGAACTTTAAGTTTAAAAGTTTTAAAAATAACATAAACGTGCAATTTGGCCTGCAATTACATAGTGTCGACGATTGTGTCTGAGAGAATGTCACAGGCCGGCTCATAGCCTGTGGCAAAAATGAGGGGACACGAACAACAGGTATAGCCCAATCAAAAAGGAAAAACCCAAAACTATTAACTTTAAACAAAGGAAAAGGAATGAGGTGTGAAGACCATAAGGCGTATGTAAAGTTCAGGGATGCGTGAATCTGTGTGTGTGAACATGACTGAGTGGAAAGTAAAACTACAAAGGAACAAACAAAACTGGATCATACCTGGAGGAGCAGAGGGAGAGGGGAGAGGGGTTAATGAGGCAGCTTAAATACCCTGAGCCCAGGTGGCTCCAATCAGGTTCTCGGGACAACAGCATTTGTCCAAATTTCAATCTTAACCGTTCTATTTCATCAGAAACGATCTTAAAACAGGGCTTTAAGTGTAAAATACCGAACTAACCATTGAAAGACCAAATTGTTTACAATATTCAGGAATTGTCTTATTCATTTTTATGCTCAACACACTTCAAGTGTCATGTTTGTTTCATACTTTATATTCAAGTATGCATTCCTAACAACCTATGTTCAATGCACCATATTATTTATTTATTTTATTATTTTGTTTCAGAATGTTTGCAACTTTGCAGTTTGCACAAGTTAAAGATAGACAGGGTTGTTTGATGTTTGTGTTTACAAATAATATGCATCTTGTTGTTGCACTGGCAGACAAGTTGAAGTGCAAGTTGTAGATCATAAGTATGTGTTCCTCAATAGCTTATATTTTGGGCACGTTGTTCATTGCACTTTAGCAATTTCTCAAATAAAGCCACAATAATGTAATAATGTTTTTATTCCTGGCTTTTTTGGAGTAAAACAGTGATTCCACTGTTACCACTTTATCTGTGTTTAATGTTGTAGTAGCTCAATTTTTTTTTGCTGTTTAAACTTTAAACCATTCCTTTTTTACTGTGATTACTGGTGAAAATAGCATTTAATATTCATGGAAAAACTATAACTTGAAATATGGGGATAAAAGGTTTCTGCCCAATGTGACAATGAAGTACAGCTTGGCAATGGCAGCACTGCATCTCCATCAATGAGAAAGTCTAGTAAATTATGCAAAGGTTTTAAGGTTAGCTGTTGTTTTATGAATTGCAACACTTGCTACAACCTGTCAAACCTAAGCCCATTTCCGATACTTTTTGGCCTAAATGAATTTGTTAAATTTTTTTACTTAAATTGACTAAAACTTTACTAAAACCTTTTTGTGTTTTCGTCGACTAAAACTTGACTAAAACCTTTTTGTGTTTTCGTCGACTAAAACTTGACTAAAACTATTATGTTTATAAGTGACTAAAATGTGACTAAAACTTAAAAGCATTTTTGTCCAAAAGACTAAGACTAAAACTAAAAGGGCTGCCAAAAACAACACTGCTACCGAAAAGTTTTTACAGAAAGCACGGTAGTACCCCTCCATTCCCAGAAAGCACATCAGTTCTTTCTTTGTAGAGGGTTGTGGGAACTGCTTCACAGCCTGGACCTTGGCTTCCACGGGACAGACAAAACCCTGACCAACAACCTTGCCTAGGTATGTGACTGTAGCTTTGGCAAACTCACACTTTGCCAAATTGATAGTCAACCTGGCTAACACCAGTCTTCCAAACAGGGATTGCACTCTCCAGACATGCTCCTCCCAGGAGTCTGAGTAGACGACCACGTCATTCAAATACAAGGCATACCCTTCCAGACCTGAGACCACCCGATTCATCAGCCTCTGGAAGGTGGCTGGAGCATTCCGCAAGCCGAAAGGCATCACTGTATAAGAGAACAAACCAGATGGAGTTATAAAGGCAGCAATCTCACAAGCTCTTTTGGTAAGAGGTACTTGCCAATATCCCTTTAAAATATAAAATTTGCTAACATACTTTGCTGACCCAACTTGATCAATACAGTCCTCCATCCTAGGAAGAGGGTAAAGGTCTGCTTTTTTAGTAACATTGTTTACTTTTCTATAATCAGTGCAGGGTCTGAAAGTGGAATCAGTGTTTTTGACCAGAAGACAGGGTGAAGCCCAATTTGAACAACATGGCTCAGCAATACCATTGTCCAACATATACTGCACCTCCGTTTCCAATTGCAGTCTCTTCTCCTCAGATACACGATAAAATCTCTGTTTGACAGGCTTAGCATCTCCGATGTCTAGGTCATGCTCAATTAAGTGGGTTTGCGATGGGGTGTCAGAAAACAAAATAGGGTAGTTTCTAATAAGAGCTACTAATTAATTACGTGTCTCAGAGTCTAAATGATTTACCAAAACCCCAAGGTTTTGCAAAGTCTGGGAGTTCTTCAGCCGACCTTGTAAGACCTCATCCGAAAACCATAACTACCTTCTCTTCTTGCCCCTCCACAAAGTTAAAGATGCAGTGACTGGAGTAGCAGTCAACACTGACCTCACTGCCGGAGTGCCTTCAACTTTGCTTGGCACTTTTACACAACTCACCTGCTGCCAGTCTGGGTTTAAGGACAGGAGCCACACCCCACTATCCTCCAAAGACAACTAACTAACTGGCCCCTGGTCTTCATGCAGTCACATATGGTGGGGTTTTATGCACACAAAACCAGTGGAGTGGACAACCAGAAACTGGTGGCCCCCCCATATCCACAGACGTGCTCCCGAGCCGATGTAGGGGAAAAAGGGAAAAGGGAAGCTCTACCCACGTTCACTGCCACCTAAAACAAAACCACCACGAGCCTCCTATTGACACTCGCTGATAAGCCTCAACAGGAGAGGACTCCCACCTGAACAAAAAAACTAAAACAGAAAAGGCAAAGAGTAAATTGCTAACCAAATTTTATCTACAAAGCTAACTGAACAAAATGGAACACAATTTTCTCTCAAAACACACTCTCAACGCTCTTCAACAATATTGGCCCAACCAAAGCATCCACTCAAACAAAAACTTTGGCAATCTGAACTAAACTGACAAAACTACTAACCCAAGTTATCTACAAAACAAAAGTCAAATAAGCCAAACTACAAATAAACAAACGTATCAATGATAAGACAAAGACAAACTAGACAAAACTTTAACCATGACACAATGTTAAAGTAAAATAAAATACTAAAGTAAAACCAAAGTACAAACAACTTTAACTTACGGACGAGCCCCCACTTGTCACAGGCCGGCTCATAGCCTGTGGCAAAAATGAGGGGACACGAACAACAGGTATAGGCCAATCAAAAAGGTTTTCTTTATTCTAAACCAAGAATTATTAACTTTCTTGGTTAATAATTGGAAAAGGAATGAGGTGTGAAAATGTCCTAATGTAAGGCGTATGTAAAGTTCAGGGATGCGTGAATCTGTGTGTGTGAACCTATTTTTTACAGTCTATGGTGTGAACATGACTGAGTGGAAACGAAGTACAAAGGAACAAACAAAACAGGATCATACCTGGAGGAGCAGAGGGAGAGGGGAGAGTGGTTAATGAGGCAGTTTAAATACCCTGAGCCCAGGTGGGGTACTCACTTACGACCCTTAGCAAGGCAGAGGAGGGGCCATGACAGAAGAATTCATGTCATTTGAAAGATTAATGCATTTTATGCCAATGCAAAAAAAAAGAAAAAGATCCAGTTTAACCCACACAGAATGCTTTTGTGCTATTTGTGTGAGGAGTTGTGGAAGAGTGACCCAATTAGTGAGAAATGTGTACAAGATGCCAAGGACCTTTGTAGTTTATTTCTGCATTTCAATGAAGGCGGAAAAAACCCTTCAGGACGTCATTACTTGCGATTTAAAAGGCATATCGCCACAAGTATAAGAGGCTTAACTTGCAGACTTCCTTAAAGCCACTGAGGCAACAGCGAATTAAAATCAACGTGTTCAGTAATACATCTGCTTAAAGATTGGTAAGAACAGTTTATTTCACTAAAGATGTTTGTGTTAATTATGTTTAGATAGTATTTTATATTATAACATTGAATACTATTAATAAATTACCAAAACTTGGCCACTCAATATTTAATATTCAATCATTTTAATCATCACAATTCAAGTTTTAATTTTATTAAATTGAACAAGCACAACATTCAGCATTCAATCAAATATTCTTAAAGATTTATTATTATTAATAATGTTATTTCAACATAATATCTAATTTTTTCGACATAATATGTATGCGTGTAACAAGCAAGATGTGCATTTGTAAATCCAGTGACAGGGGTACATTGATTTTTATTAAAAAACTAGCGTTTTCTGTGTTAGTCTCGGCTGCAAATATCTCCGCCATCTCCGTAGTGACGCGCCTAAGAGAGAAATGCACATAATGGATTACATAATCAGAGAGTAGCCTATTTCTTTCCGTTTTGAATTTTTTTGTTTAAAGACATTTCAAGCTTTCTATAGATATATTTCTCATGTCTGTGAGGCATACGAGGCATTAATTTATGATGAGATGTGCTCCAGTTAACGTGCAATGCAAGTGAGCGCGCCTCCATGTCATGATTATATTGTCTGCTATATGTCATGATTATATTGTCTGCTATATTTGCTTCTTATTTATTAAATCCAGGCAATTGGTTGATGAAAAAATTTATTAAAATTAAGATACAATTTATACAAAACGAAATTCACTTTAAATAAAGGCTTTCTACAAAACAAAACTTAATGAAGTGGTCAAAATCATGTCTGACCCACTTCATGTCTCCCGATATATTGCGCATTATCTTACTCATGCTGTTCAATTTTCATAATCAACATAAATGAAAAAAAAAAACATAATATTTTAACAAATATTAAACTAAATGTGCTTATTTATTAATATTTAGTGGCTACAACACATATAGTAGACCTACAGACTCTCTATTTGTACAAATTGCTGCACATTCATTTAATTATGAATTTTGCACACAGAAGTTTAAAGGCATTTGTTTGTGCAATAGGAAAACATATCTGCAACATTTATCAAGTTCACGGATAATTGTGCATGTATGTATTAATCATTATGATACTAAAATCATGATAAAGTAGGCTATATGTACAAAAAATCAGATAAGCCCAGAATATGAACGCAACGCGTTTAATTAAACGTTAAGCATTTTCCTCCCATTATAAAAATGCATAATGTGGCAATGCAGATTGGAATGTCCCCTTATTATTCATTCATTCGTTTTATTTTATTGTCCACGATGTGGAAATTTGCCTTCGGTCTCATAAATACAACAATCAAACCAACAACAACAAAAACAACAAGACTAACACACAGACATCTTCAGGGCAAAATGCAGTACAGCAGTAGCAATTACGTTACAATGCATCAACGGGACGTGGTGTTCAGCGTCCGAATTGCATTAGGAATAAAATCATTTTTAAAGATATTACGATTTGCCCTAGGTACTTTGTAACGTCTGGCAGAGGGAAGAAGTTCAAACTCCCTATTGAGTGGATGAGAGGGATCGTTTGCTATTTTAAAAGCTTTTTTCCTGAGAACTTCCTCGTACATGGAATTTAATTGTTTTTGACTTGTCCCTATGATTTTTGAGGCGAGGTTTACTATTCTCTGCAACTTGCTTCTCCCTTTTACGTTTAAATTACCATACCACATCGCCGTGTTAAAAGTTAGAATACTCTCTATCAGATTCTTATAAACTATTTCCATAATGTGCTTGCTCACTCTGAAGGAGTTGAGCTTGCACAATAAATGGAGACGTAATCTGTGTTTTCACCGAAATTTAGATTAGAATCAATATATATGGACTGAGGTATTTGAACCTCTAAATTTTGTCCCCTAATTAGTCGTTATGTTGAAATAAGTTATTATGTCGTAATAACAAGTTATTATGTCAAAATAATGAGATATTATGTCGAAATAACGACTTATGTCGAAATAACAGATAATATGTCGAAATAACTTATTATGTCGAAATCAAATAACGACTTAATATCTCGAAAAAACAAAAGTTTTCTTTTTGTTTCTTCACCATGCGGACCAGGGCTTCCATAGAATACAGCCTGAATATAATTGCTTCCAGAAATTATTTTTGGGGGTGCTATCGGGGTGCTTTGGTCTTTCTTGGGGGTGCTGAAGCACTGCTAGCCTGGTTTTGTCTTTGTCAGACATAGCATGTGTCAAATTAAATCAAAGGGATAGTTCACCCCAAAATGAAAACTCTGTCAGTAATTACTCTCCCTCATGTTGTTCAACCCCGTAAGACTTTCGTTCATCTTCGGGACACAAATTAAGATATTTTTTATTAAATCTGAGAGCTGGATCACTCCTCCATAGGCTTCTTAAGGGATCGAAACTGGCTGGCCCAAAATTTACGAAAGACATCGTTAAAATAGTCCGAGTGACTACAGTGGCTCAATCTTAAGTTTATGTACGTCACACGGATCACACACATGACCAGCTTCGGCCAATAGTGAGCCTACGTGTAACGTGCAACCTAGAAGCTTTGCGCAATATCACTACGTGAAATTTCATTATTTTAACGATGTCTTTCATAACTTTTGGGCCGCCCAGTTTCGATCCCTTTAGAAGCCTATGGAGGAGTGATCCAGCTCTCAGATTTAATCAGTGCTTTAAGTGGCCCAAAAGAGGTGGCGGTACTCTATTATTATTATTATTATTTTTTTTTTTTTTTTGCTGACTCCCCTCCTCCCCTGAGGTAACAACAAATATATTGAAGGGGTTTTATATAAACAGCAGTCAACAGACGACCTTATAAAAAATAATAAATCCTTTTATTAGTTTGTGGATTTGCTTTAGCTAGAAAGAGCTACTGAACATAAATAAAATGTGCAAAATGGTTTAGAAAAAATACCCTTAGAAGGAGCTACAGTAGAAAGAGCTACTGAACATAAATAAAATGTACAAAATGTGGATATGAATCCAACTGGAAAAACTTGTGAAAAGATATATTTTGATTAGTCAAATAGCATATAGTGAAGCTCTATACCCATCTAGTGGTTAAAGTGGTTTTTATTTTATTTTAAAACTACATTTTCCAAAAAATGGCCAAAAATCTTACATTAAACCATGTAAAATTATCCATGTTATCTCCATGAATGAAAGTTAGAAATCTGGGTCTTTTATAAAGTGAATTTGACATAAAATGCTGTTTTTTTTTTGTGTGTAAAAAAAATAAAAATAAAAATATTTATTTATAGAAATTTAAAAGATATCATAAATCCTCCAAAAACTGCACAAATGTTGAGTAAAAACATTAATAAACAGAGTAAAATTACATTAAAAAAAAAAAAAAAAACTTTTATTCTGTTACAAAATTAAATGTCTGAGCATCACAGTCCCGCCCACAGCCCGAGAGAGCTTCGGTGCCGGAAGTAAATTTCCCATTCATTTCTCCCATTGACGTTTTGGAAAAACCGTATCTAAAGAGTTTTAGAGCATGTCTGAGGATAACCAGCTACGGCTGAACTCATACGCATACAACATATCATTTCGAGTGAAAAAACGAAGAGAAAATCCAAATAATTTTGGTACAAGACTGTGTACATATTTTCATTTCCGAGCGAAGGAACTACTCATCCCATAAACCCATGATTTCAACGGAGAGAGTTGAAGCCCAACATGGGCACTCACTTCCTGATAGCCAAGCGTTCTGCGCAGGCTCAAACTGAGCTTGACGACGTAGTTGTCACGTGAGCAACCGTTCTGACCTTCTAGTAGCTGTGCCGGGACAAATCTGAATTGAAATCTGAAACAAATCTGTTGTTGAAATATTTTGTCCCGTTGCTTTTATGAACTCTCTATCTATGGGCTTCTCCCTTGACTTTATGCCTCCATGTCCACCCGATTGCCTCATAGACAGTAAACGATTGCCTACGAGCTTCTACTTCAGTCTGTACGGTAATTTCTCTACTATGCGACAGAGCGTCCCGTGGTTATGACGCAATCGTTAGCCTATTTTTACAAGAATGGCTTCTACGGGGCCATAACGTAAGAAACAAAGTAATGGAGCCTTTTATACATTGTCGTGTTTCTTTAGAAATAAATAATGGACAAATGGAGTCTCTGGACGCCTCAGATGTAAAGTTATTCACTGTCAAAGTGACGCCAAAATGAATGGGAGTCAATGGGATGCTAACAGCAGGTGATAGCCAGCTACAATGGCGGCCCCCGGAGGCAGCTTCAACTTCCGGCTGATGGATTACCCCCTTGGGTTTAACCAGGACATGGCAGGCACTGTGATGCTCTATATGTATTTTAACCGAGCAGCTAACACTGACAGCGACAAAATCGACTCATGCGCTTTTCACTTGTAAAACTCAAGGGTGTATGGGTAATGTAGTCTCTGCTCTCGGTGGGACGAATTAGGAGGCGTGCATTGTGAAGGGAGCTCTGAAAAGCGGCAGCGCAGCCAAAGGATTAAAACAGATGTGCAAATGAGCATACCGGTACGCTAAAAGCACGTTCTGGGCGCACGGAGAGGTGGCGGTACGCTCAAGAGCTATATTTGGAAGTGGCGGTACTGAGTACCGGTGCGTACCGGCCCACTTAAAGCACTGGATTTAATCACAAATATCTTAATTTGTGTTCCGAAGATGAACGAAAGTCTTACGGGGAACAACATGAGGGAGAGTTATTACTGACAGAGTTTTCATTTTTGGGTGAACTAACCCTTTAAGTTAAATAAGTTAAAAAAATTGTAACACATCTTCAGTTACAAGAAAATTGCAGATACATTATTTTGTTTACAATTCATCTTTATGGTTTATATTGTAAAGCACTATGTGACAACTGTCTAGCTCAGTCCAAATACACTTTTATATTACTTTACTTATATCTTAATTGGTAAATGCTATTTCTATGGGGGAACCAATTCCAGTCAGGGGCATATATATGTATATATATATTTTTTTATGCAAATAAATATTAATATTAAGAGTGTCATAATGGAAAAATATTGTACCTAGAGGAAATAATAATCCGTTTGAATTTGTGATATCTAAGAGATAAACAGAGGTATGATGTCAAATGTGTGTTGGAGTCAATTATAGAGTAGATAACTGTAAAAGGTCTTAAGAACTTTGTAATAACTTGGTAAACTTTGTTTATGTTAACATTAGCTTACTTGTATATTAGGTTTATTTGAACAGATGTTTCCATCTCTCATCTCGTCTTTCCTTCTCGAGGATTGTTTTGTTTTTCTTGTTAAAAACTATAGCTGGTTATATTAATAAAGTTTACACATACATTAACTCTTCAGTGACTTATTGCTTATTGCAGACTCACTGGACGCTTTCCAAGATGGAGAGAAAAGCTTCCATTATTTTCTACATTTTGATTGGTAGGTGAATCAACTTTACAATAATTGAGATAAAAATGATCACTTGATTCACTTGTATGTCAAATTTACATAACTGTTCCAGCAACTCAGTCCACAATAACAGACTCAGCATCATCCCCGTCATCTACAACAGCCATAACATCTCATGCTGAATCATCCTCCACAACAGCAGCAACCAACAGTTTAGTGTCTCCTTTCACAACCAGTGTACTGCTTGAGATCCACTCTTCAGAGACATTTATACCTCAACTCAGCGATTCATCCTCTCAAGCTTTCAAGGACAGGGCTAAGCATGTTAAGGACATTGTGAGTTTAAACCCACTTAACTGATTCACTATAACAACAGCTTACATCAGGGAGTCTCAAACTCAGCTGAACCCCTTAAACTTTACTTGATAAGATTTGAATACAAAACAAAGGCACATTCCTATATTCACGGTTCTCGGCTGTTGGTTAATGGTCACATGACACACAGGTAATCAGATAAAATATTTAAACATTTTTTTTTCAATTAGTGTTTTATTTGATTGTAAAAAAAAAAATGCCATGGCGTGTAAACAGACATTAAAGTGAACTTAAACCTCCCTTTAGTTGTTTTGTGCCCAAATTACAGTCCACATTACATTAATGTGTTTCAGAAGCCCAGTCAAACTGAATAATAATAATGATAATAATTGCACTACAAAAATATTTTTAAAATAACAGTGCAATTATTTTTTTGATATCTTAAATAGTGTTATTAAAATAAATTATTAATAAAAAAATAATTAAAATGTCTTAAAAAATTAACTAACTAATACAGTATTTCACTAATATCTTCACTTTTAAATGCCCAAACCCTCAAGCTTTTAACATTTAAAATCCTCAACCTTTTATGTTTGCGGTGCATTTGGCTGGTGAAATGCTGTAAACTTCTGTCTTCAAACATTTGAGAAATTGCACATTGCCTTCCTAAAATACGTTAAACTCATACAGAGAGTTTGTCAGAAGCAGAATTTCCCGTGACTCAAGGAAACAGCGACAGCCTTTTATTTGATATATCGCGATTTCAGTTTGATTTTGATTCATTGTACTGCTCGTTATTTATTTATTTTGCATTTGAAGCTTTTCATCAACTCATGAGCCAGATCATATAAATTACAGGTGTTTATTGAAACTGTCTGTAATTTGTTACAGCTTGAGACAATCTACAAATTGAAGTATCCGTCCTTCATAAGAGCTCACGTCTTAAGCTTCAAGTAAATATAATATTGATATTAACATTTAATGAATGTGTGTGTGTGTCTGTGTCTGTGTCTGTGTCTGTGTCTGTGTGTGTGTGTGTGTGTGTGTGTGTGTGTGTGTGTGTGTGTGTGTGTGTGTGTGTGTGTGTTCGTATACTGTGGCCAAATTCTCAAATTATAAATGAACACAGTATAATACTGTTTCTGAATTTCATTCCAGAGCTGGGTCAATTATTACAGACACATTGCTCGAATTCGAATGTGTTGTGCCACCAGCTGAGGATATAGCGAATGCATTATTGGATTACTTGTTAATCGAAACCCTGAACATAGATTTATTTTCTGTCACTGTTGATGATTCAGGTAGGTCTGATAACAATGTGTTCAGTCTTACAGAAAAAGGAATGTACAAAACAAATATTTCTGAACTGGAAATTAATTACACATGAAACAATGACATTTCTTTGTCAGACGACAGTGTTGGCATCAGGTTCAATCTAACTTGATTATATTTTTCTAATTTCAGCAGTTATCTTATGTCTAGTTGAACCACTAACTTTTCCTGGATTATCTGCCACTAGTGCATTCACTTCAACAGCATCTGAAACAACAATGCCTGCTTTTCCCAAACCCTCTTCAGACTTTCATAGCACAGCTGAATCATCCACGACACCAACAGGTCCTTTCACAACCACAACATCCACAACTAGTGCAACACTTACCACAATAGCATTACAAGCAACAGCTTCTACCTTGATTTCATCCGGTTCCTTTTCACCAGCTTCTGCCAGTTCAACGCTTAGTGTGAGCAAAACATCCACAACAATATCAGCAGAATCTTCAAAAGCCACATCAACTCTTGCTGCGCCATCCACTAGCGCATTTACTCCAACAGTATCTACAGCATCATTGCCTACTTCAGCCACTCCATCTACTTTTCATGCAGCTCAATCATCCACAACACCAACCACAACTAGTGCAACACTTACCACAACAGCATCACAACCTACCTTGATTTCAGCCGGTTCCTTTTCAGCGGCTTCTGCAAGTCCAACGCTTACAGTCGAAACATCCACAACACTTACAACAATATCCTCAACAGCAACATCAACTCTTGCTGCATCATCCACCACTAACACTGGAGTCACCACAACCACAACTGGACCCATTACATCCACCACAACTACAGTGCCTACAACCACTGTGAAAATAGTACTAACAGATCTGGAGTTTCACTCTTTTGACACGTTTACAGATCCACTCAACAATTCAGAGTCTCAGGAGTTCAAGAATAGGTCTAAGCTTGTGAAGGATCAGGTGAGTTGAAGCAACAGCCTCTCTGATGATGAATGTCTTGATTTTAAACCTGTAGCTACAGTTTTTTTAATAATCACGGACACACTTCTCAATACTTAGGTCATTTTTTCAAAACTCTTCACACATTGAGCACAACAGCAGTTTATGTGGGCTAAACTGTGGGTCATTTATCATTGATTTGGCACAAAAATGCATTCAATAACAACATATTTCAGAATACATTATTTATTTTCTCTCAGTCTCAGACACAAACACCACCAAAACTCTGTGAAACTTAGGAATAATTTTGTACTGTAATACAAACATGGACCATGCAACATAAACTGCAGATAGAGAGTCATTCTTGTTTTGTAGAGACATTTCACAAAAGGAAACATTACGCTAACTGCTGTTGTGTTTTTAGGTTTTTGTTTTATGACAGACAAAGTGTGTTTGTTGTGTGAAATAGTGTTCTGGAAGAATGAGTTGATTTGAGACATTGACATGATTTTAGTGCATTTTGAATGTGAAATGAACTGCTGTGACCAACTTTCAACCAAGATGAAGGTTGGTTAGGAGAACTGTGTGAAGAGTTTTGGAAAAGTGACAGAATTATTGAGAAATGTGTCCTAGCAATTGTAAAACACTCAGAGGAGAAAATGACTAACACTTTAACTTTGTATATTCCTTATTGTTTGTAATTTGTTCCAGCTTAAAGCGGTCTACAAACCGAAGTATGTTAACTTTCTTGGAGTGATTGTCCAAGGATTCAGGTAAATACAGCATATTGCAACCATGCTTTGTGTGTGTGTGTGTGTGTGTGTGTGTGTGTGTGTGTGTGTGTGTGTGTGTGTGTGTGTGTGTGCGTGTGTGTGTGTGTGTGTGTGTGTGTGTGTGTGCGTGTGTGTGTGTGTGCGTGCATGTGTGTGCGTGCATGTGTGTGTGTGTGTGTGTGTGTGTGTGTGTGTGTGTGTGTGTGTGTGTGTGTGTGTGTTGAGCATGAACATTGAACTTATAATAATATGTGCTTGCAAAATGGATTCCCCTATAACATTCTTTAATATATTTCAGACCAGGGTCAATCATCACGATAACACAACTAGTGTTCAGCCTCAGCCAATCTTTACCATCCAGAAAAGAGATTGCAGACACCCTTTTGACAGCAGCAGAAACTGGAAATGTTGATGCATTGAACATCATTTCCCAGACAATTTCTGTCAATGGTTCCAGTAAGCATTTTTACTCAATAGACATTCTTCTGTAATGTTATTATAATAGGGTCAAGATACAAAACCCTAACTTTTAGTCTACTTTTTTTACTTGAATGAAGCATTATATTTGATCAGTTCCAGCTAATTTGCTAATCTTTTAATTACAGCTTTTGCTGCAACGGCTGCTCCGGCTACAGCGGCTGCAGCTTCAAGTGCATCGAAGATCGAGTCGCATCTGCTACAAGCAACAGGCCTCATTATTATGGGGAAAATATTACGACTTTTCCTGTAGATCCTTTAATCATATATCAACCACACGTGAGAGTTCAGCAAGGCATGCTGTAACATATTAAACAGCATATATATTATCTTATATGTAATATTAGCAATTATAGCACACTCTCGATTTAGGGTGTAGGTTGATTTAAAGATAAGCTTGATTTTGCACTATTCCTTGAGAATGTAATTCTTAAAATGCATATATTCATTTAAAAGTGGGGTTTTTTTTTAAAGGGAATGAATTTCTATTGTCATGCTGTCTTCTGGGAGGGAAAAGAGGGCATTTTCTGCATGTAATTCCTGATGTTTTTATTATTATTTTCAAATTTAAACCTTGTAAAAGTTCGCTCAGCTGTTTTAAGGATAAAAACGGTTTTTAAAATTGTATTATGATCAAATACACATGAGTTTAAATGGGCCAAAATATGTTGCTTCGATGAAAAGACACGCCTCACAAATCCCTTAAATGCTAGACAGTTCGTCATACTTTGCAATGTACAAATTTCAAATGTGAAAGCAACTCGATTTACATAGTTTGAATTAATTCTTTCATAGAAAGCTGAGAACTGGTATTTTAGTGAATTGTTGATAAGGGTTGACAATGAAAACGAACTATCTGTGAGGATAGAGGTGTGCTACTCACTCAACACATGCTCCAAGCTGTCAATGACCATTCTTCAGGTATTTCTGGCAGCGACTCAAGCAACAGAAGGAAATGTCAATCAAGCTGTGAGGATGTGAAAATAGAGACACTCTGCTACTCAAATGTTAAAATCACCTATGATGACTTTTCTGAATGGTATGACCCTTAACATTGACACTGCTGCAAATACAAGGCTCACAGTTTTTTTTGTTTTGTTTTTTTTGTTTTGTTTTTTTACTGACAGACAGCTAACATCCCAGAGGCTCTGTATTAATGTTACAGTAACATTAAATATAGCTATTAGAAATAATAATAATAAATAGAGTTATTAGAATCCCATCTTTTAGCCCTAAAGCACCTGCTAATCATTTAGCCCAGAGTAGAATTCAGCCAACACTCTCTTGTGAAATATGACAAGACAATATTACAGTCATTAGGAAGATTATTGAATTGTTTTAACTGTAATACAATGTGGCAACTCCCCAAAAGCACACCCTGACCTTTTTCTTGCACATTGAACCCAACAGAAAACACAGTGGTTTTGCTTCAGGTCACAGATTTTGGAAAATTCTAAAAACAAACTGTAGCCTATACTTTGTACAATGTATTTCTCACATTAAAGGAATAAAAATCGATTTTTATTGAGACTGTTGTAGTACTAGGATGGTAATGAAGGGTTAAAAAACGTCACAGGGCTAATACACTTATAATAATTAAGTGTAGTAGAACATAATGGCGTTGTTCTGTTGCTTAAAATGTTAAGAGCCAGCAGGTTGCTCCTTTAGCTTGCTTCTGCGCATGCGCGTGTGCGCCGCGATAGAGAAGTTTACACCCTCCGGCATATTTATAAATAAAGACAAGTTTTGCAACCTGAACCACTACCTTACCACTCGTTATAAAATAACGAGTATCTCTGTCACATATTAAAACATATTAAAATCTCAACTTGATATGTTGTGTGTCCGCTTCTTTCTTTTGCGTCACATGATTCTTGTTAAAGAGATTTATCTTATATAACCAATTTAGAGAATAGGTTAACATAGTAGCTTACCATAGTACCTGTTAAATACACACTATTTAAATAATTGTTTTGCAACGCTGTTGCGCTTGTTGTCATGATTCACTATTCTTAAAAATAAAATTATTTTTAACTGAAATGTTTTTTTGCATTATTTCCGGAAAAAAAGGTTAAGAATATTTTGCATTCACCACAACATTGCGTGAATGTTCTTATATTTTTCCATAAGATTGTTCTTAAGACAAAACTTTAGATAAAAAAAAAAAAAAAAAAGAAGTTCTTAAAATATACAATTCTAGAATTGTTTATGTATAATTGTTACGATTACAATTTTCGTTCTGTTCTCCCACTGCTCCAAACACTGGACTGAGGGCGTCCTCTAGTGGAACAGAATAGATACAACCTACAGTGCCATTTCAAACACACACACACACACACACACACACACACACACACACACACACACACACACACACACACACACACACACACACACACACACACACACACACACACACAATTGAATAGTTATAAATAATTAATCTTTATGATGTAATATAAATTGATTTAAAGACTTACTCTTAAATTATTTAAATTCCTAAACAATGTAAACAAATATAAATTGCGCATACATTTCTTTACAAAAGACGTATGTCAGCATACACAACATGTTATTGTTGTTAAAAATAATTCATATTTACAGCATCAAAAAGATATTATTATTTTATATATGTAGTAAGTTTGCGCAGTTGAGGAAACGGGTGTCTCTTTAGAGATGGTCTCTTATGCAGATGATGACGAGGGCGCATGTGTTGTCATGTGACGTCATCCTGCTAGAGGACAGGCGTTGTTCTCCGCACAGGCGGGCTGAACCGGGTCCGGTCCTTCAGGTCCAGTTCGGGAACACTCGAATACAGGCCGATATGAGACAGTGAGACCTCAGCAAACACGAATCCTCTCTGATCACCATGCCGACGCAGCGTTAGAGCTCAGCATCCGCAGCATCAGCATCATCAGGATGGAGTTTAAAGAGCTGGTGGACACCGCGGAGAAATGGTGCTCCGGGAACCCCTTCGACCTGATCTTCGCCGAGGACGTGGACGAGAGGCGGCTGGACTTCTACGCCGAGCCCGGGATCTCGTTCTACGTGCTCTGCCCGAACAATCTCACGGGAGGAACCGACAATTTTGTAAGTATGACATAATTGAGAAATATCCTCGTGGGGAGGGGGAGCTGTGCGCGCGCCCGAGTGTGTGTGTGCGTGTGTGTGTGTGAATACTGCTGTGTTGTAATCTAAACAGTCTCTTGTCTCAATAATAAAAAGTACCATGGTTTCTGGAAATGCTACTATGGTATTCGACACAGGCCTGTTTATTGGAGTGGATTAGATGGAAATCACGCGTGTATATTGTATAGACTATCACTGTGAGCTGGTATTGCCGATATACTTTTTTATTTTTTTTGCATGTGTTTTAAGGCCTTTATCGGAAAGACAATGAAATGATGTCATTGTTGTTGACTGCAGTACTTTCTCTACACATGCTTGGCTGGATTTGTTGGATGCTGTTGGGTTGTAGGATGCATCTTCCAACAATTTCATTTTAAGTGTAATATGCAGTGTGTAGACTGATGCATATGTTCTGGCCAGACAGGTATTGCATCAGCTCCATTTCAGGGCCATGAGGTGTGTGTTAATGTGTTTTATCGGCACAAAGGTCTAAAGCTGCACAGTTCCCTGTCATTGAGGGATATAGTGCAGATATATGCTCGTTTTTTGGTGTAGTGATGTAGTAAAAACACATGCTGCATTTGCAGTAATGCTCCCCTTGCACATGTCTGTTGGATACATGTTTGCTTTCTGTTTGAGCATCTGTTTGAAATGAAGCACAACAGTTTACTGTAGTTTCCCTGACATCACAGCACATGATCAGACCGACCGCATCACCCTGCAGTCCCACAGCTCATGCAGCAGCAGCAGGACACGGCTCTTATTACTCAGACTGATCAATACCACCATCAGCAGGGTCACTGAGCGAGAGAGGGAGAGGGAGAGAGAGAGAGAGGGAGTGTGTGTGTGTGTGTGTGTGTGTGAGAGAGAGAGAGAGAGAGAGAGAGAGAGAGAGGGAGAGGGAGAGAGAGAAGGGGAGAGTGTGTGAGAGGGAGTGTGTGTGTGTGTGTGAGAGAGAGAGAGAGAGAGAGAGGGAGAGGGAGAGAGAGAGAGAGGGAGTGTGTGTGTGTGTGTGTGTGTGTGAGAGAGAGAGAGAGAGAGAGAGGGAGAGGGAGAGGGAGAGAGAGAAGGGGAGAGTGTGTGAGAGGGAGTGTGTGTGTGTGTGTGAGAGAGAGAGAGAGGGGGGGAGTGTGTGTGTGTGTGTGAGAGAGAGAGAGAGAGAGAGAGAGAGAGAGAGAGAGAGTGAGACAGCGAGAGAGAGAGAGAGAGAGAGAGAGAGAGGGAGAGGGAGAGAGAGAAGGGGAGAGTGTGAGAGGGAGTGTGTGTGTGTGTGTGTGTGTGTGAGAGAGAGAGAGAGAGAGAGAGAGGGTGTGTGAGAGGGAGTGTGTGTGTGTGTGTGTGAGAGAGAGAGAGAGGGGGAGTGTGTGTGTGTGTGTGTGTGTGAGAGAGAGAGAGAGAGAGAGAGAGAGAGAGAGAGAGAGAGAGAGAGAGAGAGAGAGTGAGACAGCGAGAGAGAGTGAGACAGCGAGACAGCGAGAGAGAGGGAGAGGGAGAGAGAGAAGGGGAGAGTGTGAGAGGGAGTGTGTGTGTGTGTGTGTGAGAGAGAGAGAGAGAGGGTGTGTGTGTGTGTGTGTGTGTGTGAGAGAGAGAGAGAGAGAGAGAGAGAGAGAGAGAGAGAGAGAGAGAGAGAGAGAGAGAGGGACAGAGAAAGAAAGAGAGAGAGATTTTACATTATTAATAGGTAAAAATACAGTAGGGCCAATTTTTTTTAACAACATTTTAACTCCATTTAAACTTAGAAATAAACAGTATTTTCTTTCAATTTTTTTTCTTTAAATGGTGTCAAATCAGTAATTGTGCATGCATATCACTTATAAAATAAGTACGTAAAATAAGTATTTTCACTCTGATGGTTATGATGATAATAATATATATAATGAAATACTAAAGGATGCAAAAAGAAGCACTTTTGCTCGTGGCCTCAGACTTTATAAGTGCTGTGCAGGGATTGAAAACCCATTTGCAAATAGCTGTTTGGACGTTGTTTTAGCAAGCTTGCATTTAGTGTTAACTCTTTACAAGGTTTCATTTGTTAACATTAGTTTACAGCATCAGTTAATGTGAACTAACAATAAAAAATACTTATAAAGCATTTAGTAATTTTAGTTTATGTTCATTTAAACATTTACTAACACATGCTCAAAAGTATAATTATATAATGGACCTGAGCTGACACGAACTAACAATGAACAGTCGTATTTTTAATAAATACTGTAACAAATGTATTGCTCATTGATATTTAATGTATTAATTAACCTTATTGTGAAGTGTTACCCATTTGGTTTGGCTACATTCTGGTGAGCTTTTTTAATTTTTGAACAGTTGCTAATGCTGATTTTAAAATTAAATGTATATAATAAAAAGGCATTTTAACATTATAAGAATGTCTTGCCAGTACTTTAAGTGAATCTAACTGGTGGATTGGTGTGCATTGGTGGAGCTCCTCTGGTTGGGAGGTTTTCCTCTCCGTTCCTGAGAGCTCTGACAGATGCATAAATAATCTCTGAAATCAATCAAATAAAGTTTTTCACCATATGTTGACGTTCCCTGTTGAAACAGGAAGTCGGGGTAAGACATATTAATAGCCTTTAGTTGAGCATTAGAACTATTGTAAACTTTTCATTTTTCTAGGACATGCATATAGATGTTAGCCTCAAACTGACATGAATTAACACCTACAAAAGGTTTGAGATGATCATATATTTGTTAAGTCCAGAGAAACCTATGATTGAAATAACAGGGAGTTGAGAGATGATGATGATGATGATGTGTGTGTGTGTCATGTCCTTGTTCTCAAAGCTGCCACAATCCAGAGCAGCACATGCACTGAAACTGGCCTTATATCATTTAGCATGAAGTGTGCAGCATTCAACACACAAAACATTGATCTATCTTTTTTGTTATTGCTCTCTGGGATATTCTGAGTGCCAGTATCAGTAAACAAACAATAAACAACAGAAATGTATTGTAGAACACAATTCATTTGACTTTTACTAACTGAACTCTTTGGTCTATTGAATTATATTCGAATCCGATTCTGTTTCCTCATTAGACATTTTTCTTAAATGCCGTTTGGGAGGAGAAGATTATTTGGGCCATCTCCTGAAAAACGGTCCCTCTCGCTCGGATAATTATAACGGGACAAAGAGTTTTAGTGTCCCAGATTCTCTGCAGGAAGCTCAACTTTGAGTTCAGAGAATTCCTTTTATCCATTTACCGTATGCACCTATTTAATAAAGCCAGGAATAAATATACCAGGGAGTTTGTATTAATACAAATATTTTTACCCATGCATATTTGTAGTCTGATTTTCCAAAGGAGATCAGTGCAGATATAATTGTACAAATTCTCTCCATTGCGAATGATTTCTAGATGTGTAAAAGTTTGTCAGGAGCACGTTAAACATTGTTTACTGGGCTTTGCAACTCCATTGAGGAAAAATATAAAAATTAGATTCATGCATTTGGCAGATGCTTTTATACAAAGTGACTTTGCATTCAATATATATATATACACTCACCGGCCACTTTATTAGGTACACCTGTCCAACGGCTCGTTAACACTTAATTTCTAAGCAGCCAATCACATGGCGGCAACTCAGTGCATTTAGGGTAGACATGGTCAAGACAATCTCCTGCAGTTCAAACCGAGCATCAGTATGGGGAAGAAAGTTGATTTGATTGACTTTGAACGTGGCATGATTGTTGGTGCCAGAAGGGCTGGTCTGAGTATTTCAGAAACTGCTAATCTACTGGGATTTTCACGCACAACCATCTCTAGGGTTTACAGAGAATGGTCCGAAAAAGAAAAAACATCCAGTGAGCGGCAGTTCTGTGGGCGGAAATGCCTTGTTGATGCCAGAGGTCAGAGGAGAATGGCCAGACTGGTTCGAGCTGATAGAAGGGCAACAGTGACTGAAATAACCACTCGTTACAACCGAGGTATGCAGCAAAGCATTTGTGAAGCCACAACACGCACAACCTTGAGGCGGATGGGCTACAACAGCAGAAGACTCCACCGGGTACCACTCATCTCCACTACAAATAGGAAAAAGAGGCTACAATTTGCAAGAGCTCACCAAAATTGGACAGTTGAAGACTGGAAAAATGTTGCCTGGTCTGATGAGTCTCGATTTCTGTTGAGACATTCAGATGTTAGAGTCCGAATTTGGCGTAAACAGAATGAGAACATGGAACCATCATGCCTTGTTACCACTGTGCAGGCTGGTGGTGGTGGTGTAATGGTGTGGGGGATGTTTTCCTGGCACACTTTAGGCCCCTTAGTGCCAATTGGGCATCGTATAAATGCCACGGCCTACCTGAGCATTGTTTCTGACCATGTCCATCCCTTTATGGCCACCATGTACCCATCCTCTGATGGCTACTTCCACCATGTCACAAAGCTCTAATCATTTCAAATTGGTTTCTTGAACATGACAATGAGTTCACTGTACTAAAATGGCCTCCACAGTCACCAGATCTCAACCCAATAGAGCATCTTTGGGATGTGGTGGAACGGGAGATTCGCATCATGGATGTGCAGCCGACAAATCTGCGGCAACTGTGTGATGCCATCATGTCAATATGGACCAAACTCCCTGAGGAATGCTTCCAGCACCTTGTTGAATCTATGCCACGAAGAATTGAGGCAGTTCTGAAGGCAAAAGGGGGTCCAACCCGTTACTAGCATGGGGTACCTAATAAAGTGGCCGGTGAGTGTATATAAACCATTAGTTAAATAAGTATATAAAGCAGGATTGAAATACGGTTGAATAAATATTCACACACACACACACACACACATACACACACACACTAAAGAATACAATCTTAAATACACTACCGTTCAAAAGTTTGGGGTCGGTAAGATTTGTTATGTTTTTAAAAGAAGTCTCTTCTGCTCACCAAGGCTGCATTTATTTGATTAAAAATACAAAACAAACCCAGTAATATTGTTAAATATTATTTCAATGTAAAACAGCAGTTTTCTATGTGAATATATTTTAAAATGTAATTTATTCCTGTGATCAAAGCTGTATTTTCAGCATCATTACTCCAGTCTTCAGTGTCACATGATCCTTCAGAAATCACTCTAATATGATTATTTGATGCTCAAGAAACATTTATGATTATTATCACAGTTGACAACAGTTGTGCTGCTTCATATTTTTGTGCAAACAGTGATTAATTTTTTTCAGGATTCTTTGAAAGTTCAAGAGAAAAGCATTTCATTAAAAAATAAATATTTTGCATTATTATAAATGTCTTTACTGTCACTTTATATCAATTTCATGCGTCCTTTCCGAAGAAAAGTATTAATTTCTTAAAGGAGTCATAATGTAGTATTAACTTTGATACCCACGCTCTATTATAGTCATTTCATGCCCTTCTAAAAAAGAAAAATTGGAAAAAAATAAACACAGAGCTCGTTTGACCCTTATTTCTGAATGCATTATTGTCTCGCGAGATCTGATGCGAGGTTTTGGCTGTCGTGGACGGTAATTTTAATAATGCAAATGAGGGGCGCGTTGATTGGTGGCAGGAAGGAGGGGGCTTGACACCGCAGGTAACTTCAGCATATCATTCCAAAAAGAGATCATGGCGCAAGTTGTTAATGAACCCGACCCGGCCGCGACCTACGGGATTCAACCGTATATGTTTGAGCCAGACTCTGAACCAGAGCTGGAAACGGAAGAGGAACAACAGTCAATTGAAGGACGTCTACATCAACATGTCTCTGAATGGTAAAGACAATTTTTTTGACTGAGACATACATTAACATCAGTAACGAGCTAAAACGTTTTTTTGCTATTTTCTCCCACATAAGTTTAGCTTTAATTTAATGTAGATTACATTAACGGAGATGTAGTCTACTTTATTTTCAGCTTACAGTGGTTATAGAGATTAACGTTTGCTATAATGTGTTGTTTTTGCCTTTTTTGACGTTGTGGTTTTTTAGATATTTAATAATTTTCATCTGCAGACATGTAACGTTATGTTTTTCTTTATGTTTATTAATTCTTGACTGTTTTTTTAAATGTATCTATCCTTATCTATTATATAAAAAAATCAATACAATGATATGTTGTCATTGTTATATTGTATACGATTATATTAAATAATAGCTGTATCATTTTCTAGTCTGTTTAAAGTGGAAAGATGTGGCTAGCATTCGTAGAGTCCATTCCCCGTGTTTACATCACATACACTAACGCATTAGTAGTTAGCTGCTATTTACACAAAATATAGTAATAAAAACACAGTCTTACCGTTTCAAATTCAGGCAAGTCCCTGATTGTTGGAATGGCACCTTTTTCCAAACGTAGCTTCGATGCCAACTTCGCCTGATATTGCCCCAAATTTGTAAAATATTCTTTTGTGAAATGTTTAGCGCAGACACCTAACGTTGAGCAAGTTGAGATGGTTGTTGGAACAGCGTCATTAAAAATAAATTTCATCCACTTGTCCCTTGTAGTTTGGTCAGTTTTGGGTAAAGAAAAAACATTAGAATGTGGATTATGACAGTCAACACAGAGCAACTCACGTGTGCACTACGTTTCTGCATCTTTCTTGACTGAATATGATGGGAGAGGGGCAGGGCGGGCCTCCTCTGCGGTGTCCATATATGGTATATCCGGCCCCGTCTTGACGTCATGTCGGGGGAGAAATTGAAATCTCGTATTTGAGTGCGCGTGCACGTTGGCTAGTTTAAGAACCCTGGGGTAAACAAACGCTTCACTTTTGAATATCGGCATCCCGGCCAATGTATAATCGTTAGTCAATCATAACATACATTGATTCTCATGGAAAAGTGAAAATTGCACATTATGACTCCTTTAAAAAAAAAAAAAAAAAAAAAAAATTGACCGCAAACTTTTGAACGGTAGTGTAAATATCAAAATTGTAATTCACAAACATCTGTCTCAACTATAAATGTAAATGTTAAATGTAGTTATGAGTGAAATATTTGGTTAAACTGCTGGTGAAATTATGTTTTGAATCTAATCCTGTGTGTGTGTGTGCGTGCGTGCATGTGTGTGCGCGTGTGTGTGTGTGTGTGTGTGTGTGTGTGCATGTGTGTGTGTGTGTGTTTTCAGCATGTGTGGAGTGAGAGCGAGGACTGTCTACCGTTCCTCCAGTTGGCGCAGGACTACATCTCCTCCTGCGGGAAGAAAACACTGCTGGAGGTGCTGGACAAAGTCTTCAGATCCTTCAGGCCTGTAAGTCTCTCTCGCTCCACATTTAACACAATAAACTATTATTCAGACAGGTAGAACTCATTATTTTACAGTTTTTTAATTCGCTTTGGTACTATTTTCACAAGGTGTACATTTTCAAAACTTTTAGTAAAAAAAAAAACCCCAAACTGATCACACTTGTAACACAGCAGTCATTCTTTCAAAACCTGATCCCATGGTTTCATTACAGTTACACACATTTCAGTCCACATAATCATTGTTTCAAACACAAGATTATTGTAATGTAATGAGAACATTTGGTTTAATCACCGAAACACAACAGTGATCTTCTTTAAATTTAGTACTTTTAACAATCAATTAATTCAACAGCAAACAATGCAAGATACTTTTCAATTCAGCCTTGTTGCTAAAATGATTACAGTAATACAGGCTACAGTTGCCACATTAGAAAATACACTTACATTACAAAACTTATGAAAATGAATCCATAATGTTTGTAATAGTATCTATCCAGTGTGTTATCAAAAGGTGTGATGTAATTATGAAACTGTCATGAGGTTTTGTGCTAGAACAGATTTTGCTGGCAATACAGTAAATGTTTTCACTGTGCCATATGACTGTATACTGTAGTTGACCTTTACAGATGACGGGTGAGTTACAGTAATGTGGCAGTCTCTACCATGGTAATCAGTTTACAGTATCACATGGCATACATACTGTAATGTACTGTATTTCATGCCATCTGTCTCCCTTCTTCTGATGCATCTCTGATCAATCTGATGTTATACAGTCATAGCCTGATTCCTCTCCTTCGTACTCTATCCTGCTCTATGTTCACAAATTGCAAATCTCTCTCACACACACACACACAAAGTAGAAACTATATCTATAGAATCTGTATCTATAGAAATCTATAGATACCAAATTATTCATTGATTAACCATTAAGATCAGTTGGATTAAACAATAGACAAATGTATTAAACTAAACAAGAAGAGATGCAAATCAAACGTTTGATAGTAATGGCATTATGTACGGCAGATACGGTGAAAAAAACATTTATTTAGATGAAACAGTTATTTTGTGTTGTGAAAAGAACACTTTGTGATTTTGAGTATTGTACTAACACAACTGAAAACATGATGAAATGTTTGAAAAAAGTGCACTTTTGATGATCTGTTGTGATATTATCACTAAGAGTTTTGAAAATGTACACCTTACATTTGAAAATATTACCAAAGCTGTTTACTATGGGGTTAGAATTGTTGCATTATTCCAAATAAATAGATTGAGATTCACAAACAAAAGTAAAGAGATTCACAAAAATGTATCAAATTCACAAATAATAAATAGATTAAGATCCATAAATATATGTAAAGAGTTTCACAAAAATGTATACATTTCACAAACAAATCAAATGAGATTTGCAAATAAAAAAATATCACAAACACAACTCTACCTGGCATTTATTTGTGAAGCGCTTTCTGTGCATTTGTAAATCACTGCACGCATTTGTGAATCTCTTCTTGTGCATTTGTGGATTTTGAAACACTTCTAGCGTCAGACAAATCCACAAATAAGTGGACTCCACCCACCGTTTCCTCAAGCCAATCAGATAACGGCCACATTGAGCTGACCAATCATAGCAGGTTCTCGCTACAACCAATCACGTTAGGCTTTACACTCGGGGTGGTCTTGCCCTGAATTAACATTGCTCATTGATCTGCATCGGCTCAAATAGGAAGTGTAAGACTAAGGCCCATAATATTGCTTCAGTAAAATATGTTTAAAATATGTTTAAAACTACCCCATAGTTTTAGCCTGGGAAAACCAAGACAATTTCCGGCAAATTTAGATTTGCTCTGAAAGTTAGTCTGGCAAAGAGCTCATTCAAGCTCATTTCCAATCCGCCGAAATCGCGGCACCAATCAGAAACGTTGGGGCGGGCTTTACACGATGACGACAGCGCTGGGGTTTTGAAGCAGATTTTGTAGCCTACATTACAAAGATGGATGCCGCCGTCGAACATCACTCGTTCCAATCAGCTATCGCGTCTGTTTTAAGCGATTTGAACGTTTCCTTTTAGTTAAAAACCGAGCAAAGAACAACACTCGGAGATGTGTCTCCGCCGCTCTGCATACGTCATCTCCTTCATCGCTCTGATTGGGTTTAGGTCTATCCGCGACGTCCGTTGGTGACGCCCCTCTGGAAATGATTTGTCTATGACGCTTTGCCAGACCATAACTCAGTTACAACTGAGAATGCTCTGGTTTTAACCAGGCTAGGATAGTTTGCAATCTTCTAATGGAATGCATGTTGCATCTGAACATTCTATTCTGTTCTGGTTTGATTCTGTTCTGTATGGAATGATTGTGAACCTGTCCTGCAGCTCCTGGGTCTTCCAGATATCGATGATGACACATTCGATCAGTATCATGCAGACGTGGAGGAGGAACCAGAGCCAGACCACCAGCAGATGGGTGTGAGCCAGCAATAATGGCCAGCAGTGAGGCTCAGTCTCTGCATCAAGCCCTGCTCTCGTAACCTTACTCACTGGCTCTTCTCCTTACACACACACACACACACACTGCATCATTACACCCTTTAATATCTGGACAGCTTTTCCTGCACCCTGATTTTAACTCAGAAGATCATGTTATTTTGATCTATATTAACTCTCATGTCAATATTTGTCATGTCATGATAACTCTAATCACATTCAAGCAGAGATGAAAACAAATATCTCATTCCCAGCTCTCTCTCTCTCTTTTTTTTAAATCTCCCTAACCCATCATGTGACTGGAGGTGACGTAAAGATCATAAGGTAGTAAATATGTTCAGAATAGAATAATGCTGGATTGTTGTCACATGATTACGTTGCATGTTTAATTCAGCGAGTGGCGTGCTGTTGTCATCTTCAAAAATAAGGATGTTTTGAATCCAATTATGTGGTAAAAACACCTTAGTTCTTCATAGTCTGATCAAATTTTATTTTCGTTCCTATTCATTATCAAATTGCAAATGGAAGGTAAATGCATTGCATTATGGGATACAGTCCCTAGCATAAATACTGCACATTTGAATAAATGTTGAATATCATTGGGATATTCCATGCAACACACAAAATTAACATATATACTGCAAAATAGAGTTGTATGCTACTCTGAACATAACAGTTGTGTGAACATGCGCAAGTTGAATAATTAAAGATTAGGTCATAAGAAAAGTCTTTTTATTTTTGGTGGGAATAATGTGCACCAATTAATCCGTGGTAAAATGACAAATAACCAAAGCTGATTGCAAGCGCATACAAAGCAACTGTGGTCAAGGATCAGATCAGAAGTCTGATAATCGCTGAGGGAGAGGTGACGAGGTTATTGTGTGTTTGGATGGGGGAAATTTCTAACAACACTCTTATTTTAATCCTCTCTTTGCCTTGATTGTCTTTTGATTGTATTAATCAACATATTGTATCTAGTCCTCCGAGTTAAGAAAGCTTAACTCTGAGCTTAACCAGAGAAAGATAAAACTGTGTATCCAATTCAAGAAAACAAGTTCTGTTTCACACTCTTAAAATAAAGGTTCTTCAGCGCTTCTGAATCAAGAACCTTTTTATTTTGGGCCTCATAGGGTTCTTGAGTGGCTATGTACTTCTTCAAAACATTGATTAGGCAAATTATGACGTTCTTTAATTCACCAGAACTTTCCCGAATGCTCTTTTTTAGGAACTAGAGAATGAAAAGTTATTTGTGGAATTTTCCTGTGAATCCTTGGAACCTTTATTTTGAAGAGTGTATATCGGCTGATTGATGTCACTGCGGTTCATGGTCATGTGACCTCTTTAAAGCATCATTTATCTCTCTGCTGTCTCATATCTCATCATGATGATGCCTGAAGGACAGTTTCTCCAGGACATACTGTACGTGAATGTGCTGACGCTGATCCTCCTCCGTCTTCTGCTTCCATAGTGTCTTCCTGCACACGTCGAGCGTAGAGATGAAGTCACACCAACGTTATACGGAAGTGTGTTGCTGAGGTCAAAGCTGCTGTTTTTCTGACTGTCTTTATGTAGTTATGTAACCGTTAACGCTCTGTACCAGATTGTGGTTTTTATTTGGTTTTGTTTGTCCAAAAGTCTTCAGTGATAAACTTCTCAACTTTGCCACTTTTTGTCTAATTTTGCTTAACAATAAAATGTATTTGTTTGTTTAAATATATTATTTTTGTCTTAATGTAACAGTTCTGTACTGGATTTGTGATTCCTGTTTTATTCATATTATTTTAATTATTATTATTTATTCATATTTATCTATTGTTTATTATATGTTACCATTTTATTATAGTTATGTATTTATGTATATAATCCATTTGTGGATGATATTTGAGTCACCTTTATAACTAATTTAATTTCTAAGAACATTGTTCAAATCTTACAATGTGGTAATTGGAAATATTGTCATTGATTTAGATGAATATTGATCAACCTGTTGTTTAGAGTCATTTAGAATTAAACTGGAGTAAAACTTGTTTGGGTCAGCATGTACTGTAACCTAAAATTCAGCAATTAAATTTGAACCTTATGAGTGTATTCTGTATTTCTTAGCGCTGTGTTTTCACAATTATTCGATCACTGTTTTCCCCACACATACAGTATAAGCTGTAACCTTCTTCAGCAGAACACATGACACATTCGTGGACTTTGCTTGGATGTAAATTTGACATTAAATATTAGGCTTTGTATGTTATGAGATGTGAATGGGGTTGCAAGTTTCAATTTACCCATGAAGTCAGTAATTGAAGTAGGCTAGGTGTTAATGACTACACTGAGTAGAAATATAGTAATATGACAAATCTCTTTACAGAGATGCTTAAAGGATCAAAAGAATAGCAGCAGCATTTATTCCACGATATTTGATAATTATTAGAAAAAAGCTTCAGATTGGCTCTCGGAGAACAGAGTTATATACTCAGATTCTCAATCTGGACAATTCAGCCAAGACATAATCCTAGAAATTTTGAAATAGATAAAGTTACGTAATAACATTGGCAGTAATATTTCATTTCTGAATTCCTGCATGTTGGAGAAGAAGGTAATGAAGTAGTAGATAAGCATATAAATATTTCATTGAAATGTAATAATAATAGAGAACTTCAAATGAGCAGAGAAAAAGTAAAAACAGTTATTAGGAAAATGTCATTGCAAAACCAGTGAGACAAGGAACAGTGCAGGAGGAAGCAGCAGTGAATCACGTGGTCCTGACATCACTGTGTTTGAGTTAGTTTGCGGTGTGCTCGACTGGATTTACTCACATCTGCCTCGGGAAGTGTGAAAAGTTGTCTGGGCTTCGCTCTATTGAGCGTTTAATGCATATTTTGCGTTTTTCGGTTTTTGCCTATCGATATTTTGAGGCTGCAGGTTCAGTTCGTGGCTTCTAGGAGTTTTAAAGACTGATATTATAAAGGATGGGTCCGAAACAGAGCAGTCCGTCCGCGGGTGTCCGGGTCAGGTCTTTCTCCGGGTCCGATGTGAAGAGCGGGAGCGCGCGAGCTGCGGTGTTGCGCTATTACGCGGGCGGGTCGACGGGTCAGATCGGTGAACGGGTCCAGTATTCATCACACAGACCCGGCTCATTCATCCAGAGCGCGATTATACCCACCAGCGGCCGGAGAGATGAGACTGACGGACAGAGAACACTGATGATCGGCTCTTTACCTGCACACCTGACGCCTCACATGCTGGGCGGTAAGAGCTGCGATTATACCACACAAATATGATTTAAAAAATATATTATAATGAATATCAATACATTATTTATATTTGGCATATATAGGGTTAGGGTGCATATATAGGGTATATATATATATGCACAAATATGCCAAATATAAATAATGTATTGATATTCATTATAATATTTTTTATATATTTTAATATAACGTAGAGAATACTCATAAGCATTATTATATTAATCTTTTTGACCTTATATGATTAAATGCTTGAGCTTATCATAATTACAGGCTCATACAGGGGTCAATTCAGGTTGATTGGGACACTTTTCCCAGTCATTTCAAATGCAAAAATTGTCTCAGTTAACCTGAATTCACCCTATGACAGCATGCAGCTTATTGACCATTGGTTTTGATTATGATTTGGTTTGGTATAATGCCATCAATTGTCTCTTTCTTATTGGCCTAATATTCTGCTTGTTTATGACCATATAATGAAAGTCATGTGCATTAAAATATATTAATGAATCTTGTTGAGATTTTATGATGAATTAATTATAATCACAAGGTCATGTATTGTTATGTATCATAATCTAGCTTATCAACCTTATCATCAAGCTTATCGACCTTAGTTGATATGTGAGTATGATATGGTTGTTTAATGATGCCAGTAAGTCCATGTATGCATTACATTTACTTTTACTTATATTATATTATAATGTACCTTATTGGTATTATGTGATTGCTTATTGTATCATATGCCAGTGTTATAATCACAAATGCATTATAATATAACTTATCTTATTGACCCTATTATAGGAGCTTATTATAGTAAGGTCATTACATATATATTTTATAATGTGGGATAGAGAGAGATTTCTAATACATGGTTTTAAAGTTTTAGGAGACCACCTTTGCTTGACTGAATGTTTCATTTGATGGTTTTCGTTGGTATGTGTGTGTGTGTGTTTCTGTAGATCATGTTTTGAACAGTGTGATCTAGAGCAGAACTGAATGCTGACCGTTGTGTTGTTGTGGATTTGTTACGGTAACTATAAACACAGAGACTTCCTCATTCAATAATTAGAGAACATGGAAAAGGATGAAGCATATTTCTTTATTATTGCTGATGTGTTTATGTTGGCTGAATGACTTTGAAACTTATGAAAATAAATGAGTACTTTGCTAAAAGGTTTGCCTGTTCAGATTAAGGTCAGGTCAAAAAGGTTAGACATATAATATTATATAAAATGTTATATTTTTGTGACCTTTGAGTGGCAATAAATATCAAACCTTTATTGTGTTAAGTAGAAGGTTACAATGGTTATTTAATATAATCTGATAATAACAGAGTATATTAAATAAATCATTAATGAATTGTCCGGTCAATTTCTTGATAGTAGTTCAGATTGATAAGAATCAGAGGGAGTTTTTTTTTGATTGGGAACAAACACACATGAACGTGAGAGAATTTGCATCAGTCATGTATAAATGCATTGCTTTTCATTATTTGACAGTTATTGTATTTGTTAACAAGACATTTACGAGCCATAGTTCCTGTTGAAAACCTTCTTTATGAGTCGCGTTGGGAAATAACTGAGATCAAGTGTTTGGTTGCCAGCTTTTTGATTTGTGAGGCAAAGTCTGACCTATATAAAGTATAATTTTTAAAAGATTTTTTTTTTTTTTTTGCTATTGTAATTGCAGCATCAAACAGAAATGAAAAAGCGTCTAGTTGAAATGTCTGGTTTGTTTCCCTGACAAAGATATTACTTTTCAGAAAATCAACCTTGAAGGGACATTCTTCTGCACTTTATGTGTCAAATTAGAGTGTGAAGGTCAAAGTGCAAGAGGCATGTGTGTGTCATGTGTTCTCTGTCAATAATATGTGTTGCTGTGTGGTAAATAGTATTCTCATCAGTTCAGATCATGAGCTTAAAGTGATTTCAAAAAGAAATGAGAAAATTTAGACAATAGCATAATTACATAACCCAAACAGAATGTGCATAAACTGAATTGGATCGAAAAAAAAAAAAAAAAAAAAAAAAAAAGCTTGTAGTTCAGCCAAAATATTATTGTTGCTGACCAGTTAACATAATGACATTGCCTTCTAAATCTACTAGCAGGCTAGACTAACCAGCGTCATTTATTTTTATGCATTTTGAGTAAATACTGTGCAGAAATATCTGATCTGGTGCCAGATTCACGAAAATCTTGAGCAGGGTGCAATTCTTGAAACATTCTCAAATTTTTAAAGGTTATGTAACCTTCTTATCAGTTCTTATCAGTAAGAACTGATAAGAATGTAAATGTGTACCTTGAAATGCAATGTAAGTCGCTTTGCATAAATGCATCCGCCAAATGCATAAATGTAAATGTAAGATTTTTTTTGTTAAAATGCATTCTCTTAACCCAGTTCACTGATCATTAGTCTCAACCTCAGACGCTCACGGATCGTTGGCTGAACGTCTGATGCACATGGCACACAAAATTGGAAAAAACTTTAGGAGTTTCGAAGTCGTCATCTAATTTCTACAGGATTTCCAGGAGACGTGTGTGTCGCGTTCTTTAACGGTCCGCCTGAAAACAAAGATGTTATGGAAGAAGAAAACCATCGTGTTTACAACTGTGACAATGAAGCTTATCAGGATCAACTAAACGCTGAATTTTCAAAAGTATGTGAAGTATGGAAAGTTTGCAGTATAGACTCTTTAAAATACGTCCAAGAGTTTTACACACGCGTCTGTTATTGTAGGGACATCGTTATATTTTACACGTTACATTTTCACGCCCTAAACATGACGCGGAACAAAACGAACTGTGATTGGTTACTTTACATGTCAGTCAGACGCCTCTGGGCTGCTATAAAGTCTGCTAGAGCTTCTGCCGTCTGGCTACACAAGGCTAATTGTTCATTGACTACTAATAGTATACCATTCATGGTTAGTCTATTATTCACTTGTTTCATATCAACACAGCTAAAAGTATTAATACTAATATGTTTGACCTTTTATTAAAGCCTACTTTTACTTTGACATGCCTTAACAAGCACCTGTAAGAGCTGTGTTTGTGATGTTTGAGTTGTGGAAGGCTTTATTAATATGCTTTATTTTTGTTATAGGTGCCACTAGTGTTGCAGAAACTACATACTTCACCTTTAAGAGTTTTGTTTTTCTTAAGAAGAACATGACATGGTTTCGAGACTCAAGACTCGCTGACCAACTCAATAAAAAAAAATTCAATCCTGCCTCTATTTGTGCTGCATGCAGATTACCCATAATAATCAAACTATTGCCGTGACTGACTTGATGGGAGTTCAGCACTTGCCATTGTTTTTTTAAGTGCACTGTGTATTTTAAATTGTTATTTTTTGCTGAATGCTGCCAAAAATATATTTGCAATTATTAACTTGATAATTCATTTATTTTAAGTTTCTGTTTGAGACGATTTTTTGTAGAGTGGTTACTGAATTGAATTTAGCATTAATATTATAGTTATAATATTAATATTAAACTCACAGGGCTCCAGTATAATTACAGCATGTGTTGAGAGAGTTTTTTTCCTGTACTGTACATGTACTGTACCTGGTATATATCCAAATGAATCGATATTAAATCAAATTAAATCGAGATCAGAACTAAATCAAATCGCAATCTTGTGAATCAAAAGCGAATTGAATCGTGAAATTCCTGTCAATACCCAGCGCTACACTAGACAGTGTTGTTGGACAGCAGTGATCCTTAAGCAACCTTTGCCATCATAACTCAGGCATGTGTTTCAATTCGACCTTTAACCCCAAACATCAGAATAAAGTTCCTCTATAGACCTTGATTTCACTAGGCTACAAACACATAAACACACACAGCTGTCTTATAGATTGACTGCATGTTGAGTGTGTTTGTGTCTGTTATCAGTCTTGAGATGCTGCTGTGTGTCTGAAGACGCCTTCCCATGATCACACAGCTGACCTGTATTTAGTTTTGTCAGTGCATGATAAACGTGTGTGTGTGTGCTTGTACAGTTACATTTATAAGGACCATTTTGAGTTTTAGATCATTGGAGTGAGGAACTTTTGTCCATTCCTCATATTCGGTCACCCCTAAAGGGCTATTTGAGGGTTAAGGCTTGATTTTAGGGTTACGGTTAGACTTAGGTTAAGGGTTAGGCACTAGTTGTGATTAAGGTTAGGGTAAGGGGCTAGGGATTGCATTTTATCATTAAATATCCTCAAAAAGATGTGTGTGTGTGTTGTAACCCAGCTCTCACAAGAGTTTAGACTCTCTCATAATAACATTTGCCTGCTTATCTAGTTAGTGATTTACAGGTCAATGCATAAATGATTTCTCATTCAAGCCTGAGTCTTGCAAAGAAACTGCAAACATGTTCAACGCATGAGTTAAGCTATCAAAACTGCTGCAAATCTCTACAAAATTTACTTTAGTGCAGTGCTCAGATTTTACTGTGCATGCACATCAGAAATGCATTATAATTAATAATATGCTTCTAGCTCAATTCTCTGTATTGTGTTCCGTTGCATAATTTATAAGCATATATTTACTTTGATGTGTTTATTGGGTCTTTCATGTACAGAATTATACACAATCTTTTATACACAGTCCGTGTAAGAGATCCAACGTCAACGAATGCTTGTATTGAAAGCGTGAGTGTATTGCATGAGAAAAGTTTACTGAGTTTCAATGACAATAAACGTCTATAATGTTGAAAATTAGGTATAATAATGCAACATGTGTGTCCTAATGCCAAATGTCTTATTTTACCTGTAATAGGGGCCTACATTATTTTAAATATGTAGTGAGTGACAGTGCAAGCATTATGTGTCTAACATAATTCTGTATTTTCAGCTTCAGAATTGATTACACCGGCTTTATTCTGGTGTCATATTGCCCTGTATATTGAGGATCAGGAGTGCACCCCTGATGTAGCCGAATACCACATTTAGCATTTTAATCAACAGTATGTTTTTACCATATGTCTTGGAACAAATAATAACAAAAAACAGAACTTTATTTTGCCTTAAATGTTTTGTGATAGTACCGTATCGTGACATGAGTGTATCGTTACACCCCTATATCAGACCTTTGTCTGCAGAGGTTTCAGTGTAATCATGATGAACTTTACAACTTTATAATGAACTTCATTTGAAATCCTGCTTTACAGTCATTCAGCCATGTGCAGCTCGAGCATGCGTTGTGGATTTTATGCATCAGATATTATTTATATTGTGTTGATAACCCAGTAATTCACATTACAGTAAATTGACGAGATTACAACATTTCCAAAATGGCTTTTTATAGCCGTGTAATCTTATAATTGTTGTTCACTGAGAGGAAGTAAATAAATAGGTTTTGTTATCTTTCAGCTGACCTATATAATGTAGTGGAAATCAATCATACAAACACGAAAATGGTTAAGAATGAGTTTTGTCTGTTCTGTTTGTTTCAGTTGGATTCGACTGTCCCGTCTGCTCGAAGTTTGTCTGCTCTGATGAAATGGATGTTCATTTGCCCATGTGTTTTTCCAAACACAGACTCTATTATAATGGTGAGAAAACCTTCACTATCACACTATATATCATTGGCCTGTTTCTGCAATCCTGAGCTCTCACTGATAAAAACATATTTCATGCTGGACTGGCTTGTTTCTGTCTGTTTGAAAGCTCATTTGTTTAGTTGTGTAACAGCGTCCTCATGTGTCATCTTGTGACTCCGGCTGCTCTCAGCTTCTCTGCATGATAGTGATGATGTGATGTTTATCTCTCTGTAGATGATGTTTTATCCCAGGACTCTGGTGAGTGTCCGATATGTCTGGATGACATGGTTCAGGGAGACACCATCGCTCGACTGCCCTGTCTCTGTGTCTACCACAAAGGGTATGAGAAACATTCACTAACACACAGTGTGCGAGTTACACATTGACTTCCAGCCTTTTTTTTTAGTTTACATCGTTTATGTAATGCTTGCGTGAATCAAGTAATTCAATTAGATCTAATTTATTGAACAAAAATATCCAGAAAAACATTATGCATTGCACACAATAGCTCTTAAAACAGTTTCACCTATACTTCTACGAAACATTGTACATAGGAAACTATTTATTGGCCAAAACAGCAGACAGTTTACCGTAGTAAAACACTGCCTTGTCTGTTGCTTTTCTCTTACTCATGACATCACCAAGTGTTAAATGAAATATTAGTGCAAAAAAGGTCTCTGTTATTTAAATATGAAAAGGCCACTGCATTTGCTTTCAATTTATTACCAACTTACATTGATAAATCAGATAATGGATCAAATACAGCAGCCTGTATTTGTGAGTAGTGAAGATTTGTATTTTACACAATGATAACATATTGGTATAAAAGATTTTGAAAATAACAACAACAACAAAATTACAAACAAATGTTACAAACTCGCATATCTTACTGTTACTATAGTTAAGGACATAACTTGCATGCATTTTATTTAAAAATTCAGAGCTGTATGTTCTTTCAATTAACAGTATTTTATTATTTATGATTCATTCACACACACGACGTAAACCTACAAGTAAACTAACATTAACATTTCATTTTGATGAACTGTAGCAAATGCATGGAATACACTTAAATTAATATATTTATATTCACTAACCCTAACCCTATAGATTCAACCACTTATTTTTACAGAAAAATATATCTTTTGAACACTTATATCTTACTGTCTCAATTGTATTCATCATTGAATACGCTGCATTTTCCCGCATTTATCCTGCTCGGCACGATCATGCATTGCCAATGAAATTACCCGTTTTAGGAGCAGTCAAATTTATATTTATTTATATGAATATTATTATTACGATTTCAGATACAGAGCTATGTGAACTATTCTATTTCCACTATTAAAAGGGCAGACCCCCACCACCGCCACACACACACACACACACACACACACACACACACACCTTATTTTGATTAAAGCCTTATTTAGGGGGTCAGAGCCCCCAACTCAAACCCCCCAGTCATACACACACACATACTGTACCTGCTGTCGTCTGTGTCTGTGGAAATCATCTCATCTTCTTCTCCTCAAGGTGTATTGATGAATGGTTTGAGGTCAACAGGTCGTGTCCAGAACATCCCACAGATTTACATTCAAACAGGTCAGATGTTACACACTTTTACAGAGTAATTTCAGATTACATACAAATCCAATGTTTTTGTTGTCATAACTATCAGATATAGATAAGCTATTTTCTAATTAATTAAAAAATGTCATTGTTTCATGCCCAGTACCATATTCATACCACATTCGACTCAAAACTGTATTTTCACTCCTGCAGATATTTCCAGTAAAGAAGAGCAGCAGAAAAGAGCTCATCTGATATTTTCTCCAGGATCTGAGGTGCTTTGACACTAGATGATGAATCCATAACCATCTGAGACCTTTAATATGGAGCTAAAACCTGCTGTGCCAAAACTGAATTAAATCATGCATAATATACTTTACACGGTTCTATTATCAGCCCTGAAGGCTGTTTAACAGTAATCGAGCTGCCATTTTTCTACAGTATTACTGCTTCATGTCCAGAAGAACATATAGTGGTTTCATGATCAACAACCACATGATGTATTTTTTCCAACAGATCTTTCTGGTAAACTGTTGTTATCCAACAGAAGAGTTTTGTTTTTATGAATGAAAGAATGTCAGGAAAAACAGCAACATGAAAGATTAATTTATTTTTTGTACACTTTTAATTTTTCAAATTACTTTTACAAGAAATTGACCTTTTAATCGTTATTTGTTTGTTTACTGATTTCTTTTTTTAACAAGTGTTAATAATTTTCTTTTTAATGTGTTGCTGTATATAAAACATACTTGTGAATAACAAAATAATATGTAATAATCTCTATAATATTCCCATGAGTTATCTCATCAAGCATAAATTCATGATTATAAATTAAAAGGACTCTGGGATGTACAGACGTCTGTCCTGGTCTGCTTTGTGTTTGAGTGAACGTTAATCTATCCCTTTCATTATCGCCCTTTTCACATAATTTCACAGGTCTCGACAAAATTATGTAGGGTGGTTGAAATTAGCAGTGCTATATAAAAAAAAAGAATTCAAACATCAATTGAAAAGATTGTATTGAAGACTGTAGTATGCACTGATTGTTAATCACCTTAGAGGACTATTTACACAATTAATGTCAAGTAACTAGGAGAGGAGTAAAGAAGCCAGAGTCATGGATCAATTTCACACAATGTATTAATTGGCCAAATTAAATAATTAATTATTTGCGCACAATGTCAACAAAATGTAAATATGTCTCAAATAAAACAGCGTAGGCCTATACACAAAATAACCAACAATAAAACAATGTGCTTTGATTTAAAGATGCAATGAAGTGGTGGTAATAAGAGTACTCGGTCTTAGCAAGTCCCAAGTATTCCAGAAAAAGTCCATAATATAGCAGTTGTTTTTTTTTAACTGAAGAAATATCTTATTGATCCATCTACCAGCATATCAGACAATGATTATTAGACTGAATAATGTAATAGAGCACTTACAGTCTGCAATGACTCATGCGATGGTATTCACCATATAATTCCAACAACCTCACACAACATCGGCTGCCCATTTCACATATCCCTTTAAGAATTCCTCAAAACACAAACTTGTATGGGATGAATATAGTATCAAAATAATGAACATGTGCAAGCAGAATTATCCATGAACTTGATAAATGTTGCAGATATGTTTTACTAAAATTCAAAATTGAATGAATGTGTAGTAATTGGTACAAATAGAGACATTTTTGTGAATATAAATGTTTTCTTTTATATTAGTGTATCATAATTTGCGTATGCAACAAAGAAGAGGCTAGTTCGACTTGAACTGGCGCTGCAGAGACCGATCGGTGAATGACATAAGAGATTCAGCGATATATTCACCGAGACATGATTCATTCACCGATCGGTCTGTGAAGAGCCGGTTCAAGTCGAACAAGCCTAATATATCCACAGTGGATCATTCAGGTGACACGTGTTTCATTTTGGCACGGGGTGCACGCCATACAGATGTTTAATTTTGGCACAGAGTGTGTGCCATAGTAAAGTCATAGAGCCGATCGGAACGCCATAAGTGATCGCCAGAAAGTGTACAAATCACACCTCATAGGTTCGGACGTACACATTTAAAAAAAAAAAAAAATCTCATATAGGCTACGCTGATGCCACGTCGCCGCCAGTCTGTCGTTTGCAGTCCCTATTAATACCATTCAAAAATCTACACGTACTGACGGCGACAGAAGACTTCTCCTTCTGCTTTACAAGGGTATCCTTGCAAATGGCACAAAATACAATAGTTGATGGACTAGATCTACTCCATTTGTGTTTTGATCATCACCATGAATCCCATCCGGACGAAGACTTTGACAAAAATGGGATTTTCTCAGCTTTATGTTTAAAATGTTGCCTTTTTATAATACTTATCCACATTCAAATGTTGATATAAAATAATGTTTTTTAAAATGGAAAGAGTTAAAGTACAGTTAAAGGTATGCTAAATTTCCAGTATAAAGCTAAATAGGAACATTTACGTGCAAAAATAATATATAAATAGTAAAACATAAGCATGATGTTGTTCACTTAAAGAAAACTTACAAGTAAAACTATTAAACTAGTAGTTTACTGAGAGTAGCACAAAGTGTACTTTCATAAACTAAAAAAATGTAGCCTATACCTCTAGTAGCCTATTAAAATAGTAAACTACCAGTAGGCCTATAGCTACTTATGAGTTCACTAACACTTGTAGTAGGCTACAGATGCAGTACAAATAAGAAACGTATTTGTGAACTTGTTCACTTAAAATTTACTTCTGTTACACTTATAGTAGCTACACTTCAACGTATACTTTTATATACTAACAAGTGGGCCAATTTAGTCCCAAGCAGTATTGAAATATTACACTTACAAGTATAGCCTACTTTTAGTATACTAAATTGACATTAGTATAAAGTATAAAAATATAGGCCTACTTGAACATTCTTTTATGATTAGGCCTACGGATAATCAAAACTAGTGAGGTAACTATAGTCTCACGCTCTCATTAACAAATTGGTTAAGAACTGGATGTGCTGGATATTTCTCTTCAAACGGGGTTGACAACTTTGCTACAAAAAGTGAAAGAATTTTCAGTTTTGCTGCGTGCCATTTTACACCAGGACGTAATAAGATTCTTTAAATCGGACTAAAAGTCTTTAATAGTATATATTCAAGAATTTTTCTGTTTGCCGATGCAGGAATTTCAGTGGTTGGAATCACTCGATGGGAAACACATTCACAACACTAAGGTGAGTGAGCATTAGGTGAGCTGCATTTGAGTGACTTTCTCATTAACTTGGGGAACCATGAACTGCTTTCTTAAAGTATTTAAAAGAAAAAGTAAATATGAAGTTCTTAAAGAAATTGGCTTTTTGTTGTGACATATAGCTAGGTAAATTATATTTAAAAGATCGGTTGGGGACAATTAGCCTATATTTAATCACCCCGATGTTCTAAAAACTAAAAATAAGGTAACCGGCAAAAACTTTAATTAACATATTTAGATAGAGGGAGTGTTGTAACGTAATCTAATCTGATTTTTATTTTTTTTTTGCTTCTTAAACTTCGATATAATTTACGTAATTTCAGTCTAAATTATATATTCTGTGACTTTGTCAGGTACAAAGAGAGCCACAACCTTCCCCGCCAGGCTGAAGGGAACATCAGGTGGGCTGGGTTGAAACAAACATCTGTTTTAATTTTGTACATGCATTTATTTTGTTCATCAAATTTACTGAAATATTTGATTTCAGAAAATAAAAATAAATAATTTAAAATACATAAACATTTGCATTTATTCATTTCATTTGAAGCATTTTAATTAAAACAAATACAATACATTTAGTCTTTTTTAAGCAGCAAACAATTTGGGAAAAATATTAAAGTTACAGTTTAAACTGTAATTAGAAATGAAATGCAATATCTTTTGTTTGTCAGTTTGTCTGAAACAGTATTTCTGACTCATCAGACTTACAGTACTAGTGCAGCTTCATACCGAATAAATCATGGAGAACAAAGACACATTCCGCAATGAAGAATTTTCTCCAGAATGCAGGTTTGTCAATGTCTTCCTAAGAAAATAATGATTAAAAAAATATTCTGGTGCTGAGATATAATTAAGACCATGAGTGTCATATACATTCGCCTAAACTAAAAGATGTGGATGTATGGTGGTATGATCCTGGTGTGATGTCATCACTCTTCAACATTTCTGAAGCTTTTCTGCATCTAAAACCAACTGTAACTGTATAATCCATTATACATGGTGTGAATTGTTGTCTATGTTGTATTAAACTCAATTTCAGAGATCAAACCCACCAGAGCCCAGCTGTGTGTCCATGAAGAGTGACCAGTCAATAAAGATTCCAATAAAATTGAAGAGAAGAAACAAATCAACTGATCTGAGGTACAACATTTCTGTATAGACAGACAGATAGACCACTGGCACAAAATGTTTGCAGGGGAGAATTTGGCAAATATTCACATATTGTCAAAATGCAGAAATAGGTAATCAAATTCTAGTAGCATTTAAATCTCAGTGACTCATACTATTATAAAGCCCTGCAATATCAAGAGTTGAATAAAGGATCAGGTTCCTTCTCACAGCTGATCCAGAGCATCCACTGACCCCATCACACTGATAATCTAGACCAGAACAACACTGTCAAACTCAATAGATTCAACCAGATTATAACACAAATGAAACACAACTACATCACATTTTGGGAAACTCAAATACAACAGATTAAAAATAAATGGTAAAAGATTGATGGATTGATTCTATATTTGAGGTTTATCAGGTAAATTAAACGGATTGATTTCTCGTCTATTTACTATTAAATTCAATTTTAAATTCTGACCCTGAGATATAAGTCCCTCTATACAGGTTTAAGGCTCTCTATACACTGCCCTAAACTCAGTGGTGGAAAGAGTACTGAAAAAATATACTCAAGTAAAAGTACCATTACATTCCAAAAAATGTAAAGTAAAGTAAAAAGTACTTGTCCAAAAAACTACTCGAGTAAGAGTAAAAAAGCAGCTCATTTAAAGGCTACTCATGAGTACTGAGCTGCGGATTCTACCCCCTTATAATAAACACTGCACACTGCAATTAAAACAATTAGAAAACATTGTACATACTGTAATTCACTGTATCTTTTTTTGTTTGTCTGAAAGATTGAAGAATATCTATCATCCATCTTTTTAAAATGCATCAAAACAACACGGAAAGACTAGTTAAGAGATGAGAAGATGAAAGAGTTATTCTCAGTACACTTATCCTAATAAAAATAATAAAAGAGCCAATAAAAGAGAGAACAAAAAAGAGCCAATTTCTCTCCAAAACGGCACCAGTTTTAGTGTTTTGATAAAGAAATGAAAATCACTAATATTACCAGTTTACCTCACCTAATGCACTGATGCTACTGATGTTTACTGAACGCGTTCAATCTAGAACTAGTGGACCAAGGTGATGCTTAAACCCAACCCTAATTTACATGAAACTCGAACTGCAACATTTGGAAGAGCAAACGCAGAACATGGAAAGAAGAGCGAAGAGAAAAACAGCACTAGCGTACAACAAAATTAAATATGAGCAGAAAATGCAAGAGAGCACAAAGTACAGAGTAATTAAACAAAGGAAAACATAATTTTAAAGAAAACATGAACATAAGTTTCGTGCAAAATAATATTTATTTAAGTTTTTATTCATGCTTGTTATTTTTTGATTCACTTTTATTATATTTTGATCCATGATCACGTTGTTTGCTATTCTGATCATTTTGCATATTCTTTTTCAGTTTGTGCAATATATTTTTACATTTTTGAATCACGCTTATTATTTTTGATCCGTGGCCGCAATACATTTGGCGGAATATTGATCCCATACTCAATACCCCCAATCTCACACCAAATGGCAGGCCCTGTAGATAGGCTATAAAGATAATTTAGTAAGCAGAAATGTACCTTGTGATATTAGAGGAAGACGCTGATATCTCGATTGAATTGATGCTTGAAGAATGCACTTCCACAGCAGCCATGATTAACAGCAGTTGGCGGTTAAAGTTTTCTATGCATAATTTGATTTGACGACAGTCACGAGACTAACAAAAATGTTTGAATTTTTTTTTAAACAAGCATGTAACGAGTAACGACCACAAACGGAAGCAAAATAGCGGAGTAAAAGTTCAGACACATCACTTAAAATGTACTCAAATAAAAGTACACAATTTTTTAACTACTCAAAAAAGTACATTTTCTGAAAAAAACTACTTAATTACAGTAACGTGAGTATTTGTAATTCGTTACTTCACACCCCTGCCTCAACTAATAGAGCCCAGATCTAAGTAAATTAACAAATGGACTGATGGGTGCTATGACATATAAAATCCATTATGCATGGTATAAATTGTTGTCTCTGTTGTGTTAACCTCAATTTCACAGTCATAGATCAAACCCACCAGCGTCCAGCTGTGTGTCCATGAAGAGTGACCAGTCAATGGACAAACCAGCAAAATTTAAGGGAAAACACACATCAGCTGATCTGAGGTACAACATTTCTGTCTAGACAGACTCACTCAAATTCTGAATATGATTACAACATTGTCTCTATAATGTATGCTTTTCAATCATCATTGCTTGCATTGAACTTTTATTTAAAAGCAATATCACACTCTCAATCGTTCTGTTGGTCTGAATATCAGCACAGCTTGGACAAACATCACAGCCATAGTGATATTCAAACCAAGAGCATGACTGAAAGTGTGATATTGTAGAATTAAATTGTTTATGTATTTTATCAAAACCATTTTCATTTATTTTAATCTGTTGTTTTATTCTTTCAGTCATAACTCTCAACTGATCCTAAGTGGATTTAAATCAATTCTGATGAAGAAGTTTCAGTGTTTGTATGAAGGAACAGCAAAGCAGGGAAACCCAACACGCCTGAATGAGATCTACACAGAGCTCTACATCACAGAGAGTGGAAGTGGAGAGATCAATAATGAGCATAAGGTGAGACAGATCAAGACTCAATTCAGGAGAGCAGCAACAGAGGACACACCAATCAAATGCAATGACATCTTTAGACCTTTACCTGGACGAGAGAAACGCATCAGAACTGTCCTGACAAAGGGAGTCGCTGGCATTGGAAAAACAGTCTCTGTGCAGAAGTTCATCCTGGACTGGGCTGAAGAGAAAGAGGATCAGGACGTCCAGCTCATATTTCCACTTCCTTTCAGAGAGCTCAACTTGATGAAGGACAACACTCAGTCTTTCAGATCATCTTCATGTCTTTTTCCCTGAAACCAAAGAAATATAAATATCCAGTAATAAATATAAAGTGTTGTTCATCTTTGATGGTCTGGATGAGTGTCGTCTGTCTCTGAACTTTAAAGTGAAACTGTGTGATATATCTGAATCAGCCTCAGTGGATGTGCTGCTGCCGAACCTCATTGTGGGAAATCTGCTTCCCTCTGCTCTCATCTGGATCACCTCCAGACCAGCAGCATCTGATCTCGTCCCCTCTGAGTTTGTCCATCAAGTGACTGAGGTACGAGGCTTCAATGAGCCACAGAAGGAGGAATACTTCAGGAAGAGAGTCAGTGATCAGAGTTTGGCCAATAGAATCATCACACACCTGAAGTCCTCGAGGAGTCTCCACATCAGGTGCCACATCCCAGTCTTCTGCTGGATCTCAGCCACTGTCCTAGAGGAGATGTTGACTCAAGCTGAGACTGGAGTGATTCCCAAGACTCTCACTCAAATGTACACACACTTCCTGATAATTCAGACCAACATCAAACATGAGAAGGACTATGAGAAGAAAGTGAAAGATGAAGACATGATTGTCCAACTGGGGAAACTGGCTTTTCAGCATCTTGTGAAAGGCAACCTGATCTTCTATGAGGAAGACCTGAGGGAGTGTGGCATTGATGTGACAGAAGCATCAGTGTACTCAGGATTGTGCACTCAGATCTTCAGAGAGGAGTTTAGCTTGAATCAGGAGAAAGTCTGCTTTGCTCATCTGAGCATTCAGGAACATCTAGCAGCTCTATATGTGCATCTCTCCCTTACAAACAACTGCATAAATGCACACTGGAAGACATTTAATCCATTATCTGGCCTGCATCACACAGCTGTCGATGAGGCTTTACAGAGTAAGAATGGACATCTGGACCTTTTCCTGCGGTTCCTTCTGGGTCTCTCATTGGAGTCCAATCAGACTCTCTTACGAGAACTACTGACAAAGATAGGAATCTGCTCCTACAACAAAGAGGAAACAGTTCAATACATCAAACAGAAGATTAGGGAGAATCACTCTCCAGAGAGATCCATCAATCTGTTCCACTGTCTGAATGAACTGGGTGATGATTCACTGATGCAGGAGATCCAAGACTATCTAAGAACTGGAAAAATAAGACAAACCAAACTCTCCTCTTCACAGTGGTCAGCCCTGGTTTATGTGTTGCTGACATCAGAGCAGAAGATGGATGTTTTGGCTCTAAAACGTTTTTTTGGATCAGAAAATACAGCAGATGAAGTTCTTCAAAAGCTGCTGCCGGTAGTTAAAGAGTCCAGATCAGTTCAGTAAGTCACACTGACAACAATCACTACACTGATAAAACATGATCACATTTATGATTTTAGGATGTGCTTTCTTACCAAAGCAATAAAAGTGGGAAATGTTCACCAAATCCCATTACTGGCAGCAGGGGTGGATTATCACTGGCAGAGGCCCCGGGGCCAATTATCTCCACAGCGACCCACCCCCTATTTGTTTAATTTTTATTTGTTTTTACATTCACTGTAATAGAAAGTGGAAGTTACAGTGATTGTGAATATTCAATTCAATTGATGCATGTGCTCTAAAGTGGCCAAGACCGCATGTGTGGTTATTGGGACAGGCCCTTAGTTTTGTCGTGCCTATTGAATATTAACTCATGGGAACAGGATATGTCGTGGCTATGAGATTGTATTATCATGGTAATGACATCTTTATGTCATGGCCACACAATATGAAGTCATGGCCTATGGTAAGCTGTTTTGACTTCTATTCATTCCCAGGATATGAATTCTTGATATCTACAATTCAGTTTCAACTAGTTAAAATGTCAATTTTTACTAGTAACAATGGCTAGTTTTGATAGATATCATAATGATATCATCCCTTGCAGAAATACAAATCAAGAATTAAATTTCCACTAATAAAAACTATAATTCTTGATATCTGATATCTTGACATCTGTAATTGTATTTTTTTACACTAATGATATCATTCAAACATATGTGGTAAGATACAAAAAATTTATATTAATACTTTTATTCATTAAGGTTCCATTAAATTGATCAAAAGTGACAGTTAAGACATTTATAATGTTATAAAAGATTTCTATTTAACAAAGGGTTAGGTAAGCCTCTAACCATCTTTAAATAAATGCTTTAATACATTTAATAAATGGAAATAAATGCTGTTCATTGAACTTTGTTCATCACAGAATCATAAAAAGGTGTCACGGTTTCCACACAAATATGAAGAAGCACAACTGTTTCTAACATTGATAATAATCAGAAATGTTTCTTGAGCATCAAATTATCATATTAGAATGATTTCTGAAGGATCATGTGACACTGAAGACTGGAGTAATGATGCTGAAAATCCAGCTTTAATCACAGGAATAAAATGCATTTTTACAATATATTTGTAAGTTATTTTAAATTGTAATATTTCACAGTATTACTGTTTTCACTGTATTTTTGATCAAGTAAATGCAGCCTTGATGATCATAAGAGACTTCTTTCAAAAATATAAAAAAATTAATGTTTCCAAAATTTTGACAGGTACTGTACACTAAAAAACCCACAAAAAAAAACATAATTCGTCTCATTCCAAAGGGTTTTTATTTTAATATATTTGACCTGCTTTATTTCATTAATCTCTTTACACAATTAACATTATGTATTATCCATTTTAATAGGCCTACTTGAAGTACCATATATATTTTTACACATTCTAAATGCCTGACAATCATGCCAGTAAAGCTTAATTAAATATGACTGATTCTGTAGGCCTATACGCCAGTAGTTGACAATAAATTAGTTGACTTCACTTTAAGAATTTAAGGTATTAAGCTACAATATTTAATTTCAGTTAGTCATTCATAAACTTTTAATACGATTACAAATTTTTATATTTGTAGTTTTTACATTTTTGATTTTTTTTTAAGGAGTCATAACCTGTAATTTTCACTTTTCCACGAGAATCAATGTATGTTATGATTGCCTAACGATTATACATTGGCCGGGAAGCCGATATTCAAAAGTGAAGCGTTTGTTTACCCCAGGGTTCGTAAACCAGCCCACGTGCGTGCGCACTCAAATACGAGATTTTAATTTCTCCCCCGACTTGACGTCAAGACGGGGCAGGATATACCATATATGGACACCGCAGACATATGCTGCAGGAAGCCCGCCCTGCCCCTCTCCCCCTCATATTCAGTCAAGAAAAATGCAGAAATGTAGTGCACACGTGAGTTGCTCTGTGGTTGACTGCCAGAATCAACATTCAAAATGTGTTTTCTCTACCAAAAATGGACCAAACTACCAGGGGACCAGTGGATGAAATTCATTTTTAATGACGCTATTCCAACAACCCTAACAATTGGCTCAACGTTAGGTGTCTGCGCTAAACATTTTACACAGGAATCCTTATCAAATTTGAGGCAATATCAGGCGAAGTTGGCCTCGAAGCTACGTTTGGAAAAAGGTGCATTCCAACAATCAGGGACTTGCCTGAAATTGAAACGGTAAGACTGTGTTTTTATTACTCTACTGTGTGCAACAAACAGCAGCTAACTAATACGGCTATTGTATGTAACGTTAGCTTCGAGGTAAACACGGGGAATGGACTCTACGAATGCTAGCCACATCTTTCCACTTTGTTTTACACTACAGTAGTGACGGTCGCGGCCAGGTCGGGTTCATTCACAACTTGCGCCATGATGTCATTTTGGAATGATATGCTGAAGTTACCTGCGGTGTCAAGCCCCCTCCTTCCTGCCACCAATCAACGCGCCCCTCATTTGCATTATTAAAATGACCGTCCACGACAGCCAAAATATCGCATCAGATCTCGCGAGACAATAATGCATTCAGAAATGAGGGTCAGAGGAGCTCTGTGTTTATTTTTTTTCCACTTTTCTTTTTTAGAAGGGCCTGAAAGACTATAATAGAGCGTGGGTATCCAAGGTAATACTAGGTTATGACTCCTTTAAACTAGTGTTAGTTCAGCATGTTCATTTTTTTTCTACAGGTTGATTAATTGTGGAGTCACAGATGAAGGTTGTACTGCTCTGGCTTCAGCTCTGGGATCAAACCCCTCACACCTGAGAGAACTGGATCTGTCTAGAAATAAACTAAGACCATCAGGAGTGAAGCTGCTCTCTGATGGACTGAAGGATCCTCACTGTAAACTGGAGATATTGAGGTAAATCATCTCTCTGAGAGTCACACACTCACAATGAAATATTCTCAAATAGTTTATAGTTGTATCAGTTCTAACAGGGATGTAGGATTATCTGTAGAGTTTTATCAACATGTACCAAGTGTAAAAAGGAAAGACAAATACCTGTCACAAAAATGCCTCATACACACAACAGGTGATTCTCTTTATTTCTTAGAGATGTTGTAAAGCTGATAAGGTGTTTTGCAAACACATGTGGTTTGTGAGTTCGCTGTTGAACAAGGTTCCTCAGTTCCAGATGGTTATTGGCCTTCAGAGACGAGGAGTCTAGAAATGGCTGAATAGCGTTTCTCTGTCCATCTTTTACAGTCTCATCTGAAAAATAGAGTTGCTATATCATTTGCAAACTAATGTGGAAAAGTTAGGCTAGTTGTTTTTATGTTATTTTTAAACCATAAGTTTAGGATTTTAAACCAGTGTTCTTTAGCCTGTCATTTTTTTTTGTTCAAGGTATTCAGCCACAATGAAATATTTAGCAATAGGACTTGGAATAAATGTGAATTATATCTTAGTTTTGTTTACCTTATTGGAATTTAAATTAGTAACCAATAAGCAGAATCAAAACGTAATCGTTAAAATTCAAACGATACCCAACCCTAGTGTAGACTAACTGTACATTATACTTGTTAGATAATTTCTGCAGGCCCAGATAAGTGCTGTTTGCCCTTAAAGGACAACTCCGGGTCAAAATGAACCTTTGGTCCAATAACACATTGGTACCTAGTCAACCGTTCTCTGAGATTTGTTTTCATGATAATCGAATGTAAAGAGTTTTATCTCTAAAAACTGTTTAGCTTATAATGCTAGTATACAGGGCATAGAGTAATGAAAAAGAAAAATCGCTAGTTAATACCACTAACAAGGCTCAAAATAGCCCCACACGAACACAGTAACATAATGAGGGTCCCTACATGCAAAACGAAGCATTGAGAACTTTGTAAGTGTACAGACAGTTTAATAAGAAGATATTTTATAAAGATAGTCCACTTCGCGTATACAGGCAGGAGCCATCTTTGGAAAAGGGTCTCGACCAATCGAACCACGAACGCTCTGTGACAAGTGATTATCTGTATATCCTGAACTGAGAGACTGAAGAGTGTCATTGTTCTCTACAGGTTGAGGTATTGTGGAGTCACAGATGAAGGTTGTGCTGCTCTGGCTTCAGCTCTGAGATCAAACCCCTCACACCTGAGAGAACTGGATCTAACTGGAAATATACTAAGAGACTCAGAAGTGAATCTGCTCTCTGCTGGACTGGAGGATCCTCACCTTAAACTGGCGATATTGAGGTAAATCCTCTCTCTGAGAGTCACACACTCACTGATACTCACAAATAAATATTCTTAAATAGTTTATAGTTGTATCAGTTCTGACAAGATTGTAGTATCATCTTTAGAGTTGTATGTACCAAGTGTAAAAAGGAAAGACAAATAACTGTTAAAAAAAATCTCACACACAACAGGTGAGTCTTTTTATTTCTTAGAGATGTTGTGAAGCTGATCAGGTGTTTTGCAAACACATGTGGTTTGTGAGTTTGCTGTTGAACATGGTTCCTCAGTTCCAGATGGTTATTGGCCTTAAGGGACGATGAGTATAGATATGGCTGAATAGCATTTCTCTTGCTATTGTTGTGTATCATCTGCATGCTGATGAAAAGTTGGCATTACCCCACTTATTACACAGCTATTTACCAAACAAAAATGAATGAACATGAAACATTGATTTTAATGTATGTAATCTCTTGTGTTGAGGATTTTGGCATACTTGCATAAAACAAAGATTCTAAAACTTGAATGATATTGAAATTAACCTCCTCAAGCACCATGTAGAAGCGGGTTTCTAGACTGGACCTGTTAATTGTCGTGGATTAAGTCTCTTTGTCTGATTGTGAAGTTCTGATCTGTAGATCCTGAACTGAGAGACTAAAGTGTGTCATTGTTCTCTACAGGTTGAGTGATTGTGGAGTGACAGATGAAGGTTGTGCTACTCTGGCTTCAGCTCTGAGATCAAACCCCTCACACCTGAGAGAACTGCATCTGCCATTCAATAAACTAGGAGACTCAGGAGTGAAGCTGCTCTCTGATCTAAAGGATGATCCACATTATGAACTGAAGACGCTTGTGTAAGTAGTGATTAAAAATGGTCACATTTTACTTGGTTGCTATTGAGTGATACCAAGTAGAGTTTAATGATGAGGACCATGTTTGAGTCATTAATTTTTGATTTGCCAAAAAAATTTGTTTTATTCCAATTCAAACAAAGAATTTAATAATTTCTTTATTATAAATAAAAACCCTTTTCTACGAAAGTGGTGTATTTTAAGTAGAGATGTTCCGATACCCTTTTTCCCTTCCCGATACCGATTCCGATACCTGGACTCAGGGTATCGGCTGATACCGAGTACTGATCCGATACCTGGGTGTGTACAGTATCTATACAGCTGCAATTCATACTAGCACTGTATGAATTGATAGAATTATTTTATGGCGTGTTTCAGACTTATCCCTTAATTAAACATGAACAAATACATACAGTGAACTAGATTATTTTTATTATCTGACATACATTTCACAGCAATATATTATTTATCTTTCTTAAGTGAAAAAGAACTTAAAATGCAACCACACATCTAATACTGTAAACTGAAAAAGGTATTTTAGTTTTACAATATAACTGCATAAAAAAGTGCAACAAATAAATCTAGGAATCTAAAAAATTATATATGAATAATTATATAAGAAAATAATCTCTTTATAATTTAAATATTGTTAAATAAACGGCATTTCAGTTTTGACCGCGGCTGGTCATCCAGAACAATAAGCTCAATACATGTTGTCGGTTATATTTATCGCTCGTTGGCTGTCTTTTGAAAACTTTTCTCTTTGTTTGAATGAAGCTTTCAGAGATTGTTGATTCTGGCGCGGCTCATTCTTCTCTGCCCTTGCCTTTGTGTAATCGTGTTCTGCGGGGTGACGCGTCTTCAAATGCTTTAAGTTACTCGTGTTGAAGTTGCTAATACTTGTTCCACCCCTCGAAATTGCAGTATGGCATACGAGACATGTCGCCGTTTTCCTGGCTGGTTGGTCCAGTCTGAAATACTGTTAAACAGCGGACATACTGCTATCGCGCGCGCGCGTTTTCTTCTTCGCTGCTCTAAACAGTGGTTGCTTGTGGCAACAGCACAACTTCCTGTGTCGCCACAAGCAACCACTGTTTAGAGCAGCGAAGAAGAATTGATCTCCGATTTGCAGCGTTATGCAAAGCTAGCGTGCATAACTAGATATTGTTTAAGAAAATGGTATCGGATCGGTACATGGGTAGAAGTACTCGCCGATACCGACGCCAGCATTTTTGTTGGTATCAGCGGCATTTTCGATACTAGTATCAGAGTCGGAACAACTCTAATTTTAAGAGAATTCTGATTTTGTCCTTTTTAATCGAATATAAAGCCAAATATGTAGTACCACTTGGCACTTTCGTTATTATAAAAACAAATCGGACACAAAGGTCCGATGCTGAATGGTTAAAATGGCTTTTACAGATCTATCAACTGTAGTTGACACCATGTATCACAAGGTTATTATCTTTCACTAATAGTAATATATACTTTGTTTTAGTTGTTGTAAAGTGGATGATGCAATAATGTCGCACATTTGACTGTTTTACCTACAGGTTTTCAGCTGATGGTGAATAAAGAGCCACTACAGACACATCATATTCAACAGAATCAACAGACACAAACCCATAGTGATCATCACACAGAGATGTGTTTGTGTAACTACAGAATGATACAATCCTTCATCCAAAATTAAACAAACAAACCTTTTGTTTGTTCTAACAATTGCACTGGTACTTCATTTTACACAATAATGTAGTTTGTAACAATCTGTGTATCTTCTGTTCAAACCATATTACAATAGATTTCAACCTGTAAGAATTGAGAAATTAGAAATTACCTTTCTAGAAATTAAAATTTGACTCTCTCTTGAGAAACTAGCATCCCCGAGTCAATCACCTCGACCATGTTGTTTCTCTCTCACGCTGAGACCACCAGATATTCACCCAAAAATCTATATGGTTTAATGTGAATAATTATCATGCAGTATAATACATGTTTGGAGTCATTTGAAATGTCTCAGTGCGACTGGTACAAATATCTCATTCTCAAAGAAGTAAACCAAAAGGTAATAAAGTTCTTAAGAGTTGTGATGGATTTTTTATTTAATCATAACTAACATTTATTTTTCTTGCAGGAACGACATTCAAATGCTTCTGAATGTTAAATGTTTCCCCTTTAGTCATAAAAAAACTCATGAATTTGGGTGTGTGTAAAAATATCAAATATGGGAAATAAAACTAGACAGATGTCTAGGTTTGAAACTTGTGATTATGAAGTAATCAAGAAAAGAGAGTTTACTTCTACTTAGTAACAGAAGAGTTTGCATATGAAGAACCAATAAAATTGCAGGGAAATTATGTAATGTTTCATGTAATTTTTTTCATGCTCCTAGTCTATAAAAACTGTTGTATTCCTTTTACTGGGGGGAATTCCCTGAGAAATGCTCGAGATCCTCCAGCCGTGATTAAGGCATTGTCTGAAGTCTGTCGGTTATTATTGCTGCGCAGCAAGTTAGGATTAGTAGACTCAGTTGACGTCGATGTGTAGGTGCACTAAGGTATAGGATCAGGTATACGTAGGGTAAAATCTACCACAGAGTTTAGAGATAACTTGCACACAGAGGAGGGTGTGTCTTCCAGGCAAATGGCATCCAGCTCTCAAAAGGTCGAAACTCTGAATGCAAATTCCCATTATTAGAAAGTGTTCCGTCCTTCGGATGAGACGTTAAACCGAGGTCTTGACTCTCTGTGGTCATTAAAAATCCCATGGCATTTCTCGTAAAGAGTAGGGGTGTAACCCTGGTGTTTTGGCCACATTCCACTCATTGGCCCTTGCCAATCATGGCCTCCTAATAATCCCCATCTATTGAATTGGCTCTATCACTCTCTCTCCTCTCCACCTATAGCTTGTGTGTGGTGAGGGCACTGGCGCCGTTGTACTGTGGCTGCCGTTGCATTATCCAAGTGGATGCTGCACACTGGTGGTGGATTGAGGAGAGATCCCCTGACATGATTGTAAAGCGCTTTGGGTGGACAGTAGTGTAACACTCTTGTTTTGGTCACATACTAAATGAAGGGGATCTATTCATCCAAGAGTAGAATTAAGTGTATTTATGTTTTTGTGAGATAACCCAAACTATATAGATATATACACAACAACAATATTGTCAGCAAATCATCACATCCAAAGAAAAAGAAAATCATAGCTTCATTATGTTAGAGCATTTCAGTTCATCACATGTTTGAGTCCAGGCAGAAATATAATCATTTTCTCACCACACCACAAGTAGTTCAGGTTAGAAGCGAGCGTTTCCAATATTCCAAAAGTTCATTAGAAGTCCCGGAGTAGAAGTCCAACAAAAAGAGTTTCAAATCATAACCAAGCACCAGTCCAGGTAATCAACAAAGGCGTAGAATCAGAGCACAACATAGTCCAGATGAAGTGTCCATATTGAATGAAGTCAAAAGAGAACCCTCTAAACAAATAGGCAAATACAAATCAAAATATGCAGTTGACACAGATAATAAACATCGAATTACCAAATATATACAACTTACATTGAGCTGTAGAACCAAAAAGATTCCTCATAATAGGGTTTCTTGCATACGGCTCAGTTAAGCAAACACTCAAAGCCATGCCAATGGCCCTGTCCCAAATGGAACCCTAAGCACTCGCGGTCTTCCTCTGAGTCCGCACTTTCGTAACGTAATGCCGCTTTGACTGTCGGGAAGAAGTCTGCTGTCCGCATCAGCACGAGCTCGGCAAAAGTGTGCATCAAGGGCGCAAATCGACCACACGGGGCGCTCGCGAGCACCCTTCTGAGATCTAAAAATGACAAATGGGACACACTACGGTCTCATGGACTTAACGGACATGCGCACGCGGCAGCCATTGTAAGTCCACAAGACCGAAAGTGCACATGAAGTGTGCCATTTGGGATTGGGCCATAACCTCTCTAAACACTCTTACTTGTCTCTCTTAAAAGGATAGCCCTTCCCAAAGAAACCTCCATAGCACCCCCCTGAGGCGGGGAGTAGAATTACAACACAAGAAATGGAACATTCTTTCAGAACTGTTACAGTAGTACATATGAAAGCGCTATATAAATGCCTCATTCTATTCTATTCTATTCTGTTCTATTCTATGTGAAAGAAGTTTCTGTCTATATAAAGAAATGCAACAAGAGGCTCAGGGCGATTCTGTAACTCAGATCAGCCCATAATGTTGAAGGACCTCAAAGACTTCAGTATGTATTTTTCTAAATGTCGGGTTTAGCCTACATCTTCTTTATCTCTGAGCATTTGATGTTATTGTATTGATTATCTTTGAACTGATTATGAAATTGCCATGATACATTTACCTGACATAATAAATTGTTGCCTGGCACTTGTAACCCAGCCGAGTATAGACACGAGTGATCCTAAAATAACACATCCTAGATCTTTAGCACCACCTTCGTAATATCGTAAATTAAATTGACCATGCACTGACATTATGTAGCCCAACCCAAACACAGAGTAGCACGTACGCTGTCTTAGATCAACAGGTCATCAGCACAGGAATAATCCTAAAACACATTTTCGCCATTGTGGGCATATTATACTAGTATCTCCTATTTAGATCGACTCCTATGAATAAGAAAGCTCGTTTACTCACACTGAATTGTCGGGCACAGCAGTAACACACAACCAGTTCCTCCAACGCGACAGTATAAGAGAAACCACACACTCGTTCATCGAGCGGAGAACAAGACTTTAAACGCGGCCCTATCACATCACCAGCCCACTTAAAGGCAGAGCCTAGGGGAGCGCAGGGCACAACCTAAGGCGGGGTTAAATGTAACACAGACCTTTTACATAGTCAGGGTCAAGCATGTTTTGTTTCCGCTCTTTTTCTCTCGCTGCCAGAAGACAGTCTCCTACGGATTTGTGATTTGAAAGTTATGATAAGATTTCATGAAGATACTGGACAAAGAGTTTTTTGACACCATGCAAGTACATTTTTTCATCATCATTTTTTTTCGGTTTCTGAGTTGGGTGTGTACGTCACCAAATCTAACTTTATATTACCTTAATCACTGTCTTGTTGGCTAAAACATAGCACCATTTTGAAACATGTCGGCAACTCCTAGCAAATGTTAGCTAGGCTTAAAATATTTTTTACACATGGGGTTAGTTGTAGCACAGTGTTACAACTAAGCCGCCAAATGTACAATGATAATCAAATGAAAACAGGGAGCCACACAACTTTGCAGGTTTGAGTATTTATTTATATATTTATTTTGCCACATTTAACTTTGTTGGACTTTCACAAACAATATTGTTTACTATGCATTGATCACTTGTTTATTTTTTTTTTTTTTACAAATATAGCCTGTTTTCATGCAATAAACCCTTTAAAATGTGATTTTATTATTATTACTGTTATTATTATTAATAATAATAATTGTACATGCAGCTGCCACACACAAATATAATTTAATTGCAATTACAATATTTTTGATTTAATTTCTTTATTTATTTATTGCAAAACTGTGCAGCCCTTTCCTATATCTCTATCCACGATATTGATCTATAATAGAAGGATGATTGGATGAGGGATGGATGTATGGATATCTATCTATACAGATGCACAAACAATATCCAACTATACAGATAAAATAGTACTGATTTATGTGTTACACACAAGTGTTACAACTAACCCGCATATGGGGTAACTTGTAACATTTGCACTTCTGTCACTTTCAGTGCAACTGTACGAAAATGGTAGGTCCTAGAAAAAAACTTTAAGTGTTCATTTGTAGCAGAGATGTGTATGTTACTTGTGTAAAAAAAAAAAAGATTAATCTAAGTTAATTATTTTTTAATAATTGAGCCAAAACCAAAATGTGTTAGGTTGTCCCCCGCTCTCACCTACTCATTCCAGTTACACAAGTATACAGTATAAATCTACTAAACTAGTAGTTTACTGAGAGTATAGGCCCTACTTCAAAGTGTATTTTCAAAAAAAATAAAAATAAATCTTTTTTTTTTTTTTTTTACTACTAGTATTAAAATAGTAAATTACCAGTAGGCCTATACTTAAAAGTTACCTTGTAATGCAGATGCAGTACAAATGAGAAATGCAGTTGTGAAATTTGTGCACTTGAAGTTTAAAACCAAAATGTGTTAGGTTGTCCCCCGCTCTCACCTACTCATTCCAGTTACACAAGTATACAGTATAAATCTACTAAACTAGTAGTTTACTGAGAGTATAGGCCCTACTTCAAAGTGTATTTTCATAAAAATAAAAATAAATCTTTTTTTTTTTTTTTTACTACTAGTATTAAAATAGTAAATTACCAGTAGGCCTATACTTAAAAGTTAACTTGTAATGCAGATGCAGTACAAATGAGAAATGCAGTTGTGAAATTTTGATGTGAAAGTTTAATTTTGTATACTTTTATATACTAAAATGTGGGCCAATTTAGTCCCAAGCAGTATTGAAATACAAGTACACTTTTAGTACATACAGTATACTTAAAACCATACATTATTTTATGATTGCGAATAATCAAAACTAGGGAGGTAACTAGTCTCTCTCTCTCTCTCTCTCTCTCTCTCTCTCTCTCTCTCTCTCTCTCTCTCTCTCTCTCTCTCTCTCTCTCTCTCATAAACAAATTTTTCAGTTCAGTAGTTTAAGAACTGGATGTGCTGGATATTTCTCTTCAAACGGGTATGGCAACTTTTGCTAGCAGAAGTGAAAGAATTTTCAGAGTTTTGCTGTGTTACACCAGGACGTAAGAAGATTCTTTAAATTGGAAAAAAACGTCTTTAATAGTATATATTCAATATTTTTGTTCTGGTTGACGATCAAGAATTTCGGTGGTTGGAATCACTCAATGGGAAACCATGAACATGTTGGAAAGCTATGGTAAACTACAGTAACATTTTAATCAAGATGAGTGAGCATTAGTCAGGTGAGCTGCATTTGAGTTACTTCCTCATTAACTTGGCTTTTTGTTAGACATATGTCTAAACATAAATTACATTATAAAGATGGTTGGGGAACATTATGGCCTAGATTTAATCAACCCGGTGTACTAAAAACATAAGATAACCGAAAAAATTAACATATTTAGATTAGACTTAGGGAGTGTTGTAACCTTTCTTTTTTCTTCTTTTTTTTCATCTGATTTATTTTTTGCTTCATGTCTTAAAACTATAGTTTATGTAATACAATACAATTTATGTAATTTCAGTCTAAATTATATATTATGTTACATTGTCAGGTATAAAGAGAGCTACAACCTTCTTTGTCTGGGTGAAGGTAGCATAAGGTTGGGTGGGTTAAATAATTAAAAAATAAAAACAGACATCAGTTTTAATTTTGCACATTCATGTATTTTGTTCATCAAAATGTATTCATTTCATTAGAAGCATTTTAATTAAACATTTAAATAAAAGGTTAAAACCAATACAAACATTTTGTATTTTTTAAGTGGGAAAAATATTAAAGTAAGTTTCAGTTTAAATGTATTTCTGTATATATGACTCATCAGACTTACCTGCAGCTTCATGAATACCGAATAAATCATGGAGAACAAAGAAACATTCAGCAATGAAGATTTTTCTCCAGAATGCAGGTACGTCAAAGTCGTCATAAGGAAATGTGAGTTCTTGTATCATATTAGAATTTAAAGTGAAATGACAAAACTGAGTGTCTACATTTTAAACATATTATTCGGCAACTGGAAGATGACTTAATGATGAGTAATTGTTTTTAAGTGTTTTAGTTTGTTGATTTTTGTTTTGTAAACCTGTGTTTGAAACTGATTTATACTGCTGTCCATCTTGGCCATGGCACTCCTGTAAAAGAGATGTTTAATCTCAGAGAGGCTATCCTGGTTCAATAACGGTTAAATAAAAATATATTCCGGTGCTGAGGTATAACTAAGACCATGAGTGTCATATACCCTGGCCTAAACTAAAAGAGCCCAGATTTGACAAAAATAGATTGGTGGATGCATGGTGATATGATCCTGGTGTGATGTCATCACTCTTCAACACTCTTTCTGCATCTAAAACCAACTGTACCTGTATAATCCATTATACATGGTGTGAATTGTTGTCTATGTTGAATTAAACTCAATTTCAGAGATCAAGGTCAGAGATCAAACCCACCAGAGCCCAGCTGTGTGTCCATGAAGAGTGACCAGTCAATAGAGATTCCAATACAATTGAAGGGAAGAAACACATCAACTGACCTGAGGTACAACATTTCTGTATTGACAGACAGAAAGACCACTGGCACAAAATTGCATGCAGGGCAGAATTTGGCAAATATCCATTTATTGTCAAAATGCAGAAATAGGTAATCAAATTCTGGAAGCATTTAAAACTCAGTGACTCATAGTATTATAAAGCCCTGCAATATCAAGAGTTGAATAAAGGATCAGGTTCCTTCTCACAGCTGATCCAGAGCATCCACTGACCCCATCACACTGATAATCTGGACCAGAACAACACTGTCAAACTCAATAGATTCAACCAGATTATAGCACAAATTAATCACAACTCAATAACATTTTGGGGAAACTCAAATACAACAGATTAAAAATACCCTCTATACAGGCTTAAATGGGTGGTTGATTGTGATTTCACTTTTCTAACTCTAGTTAGTGTGAATGTGCTCACACTATACGGTCCGCACGTTGAGCTGCGACTTTACTGCTCACACTATACATGTGAAATATGTGCGTTAAACCCCTGTGCCGGGTTGCGCCAATAGTAGTCCAGTCATTTTATGAAAAAAGGTTGAACAAATTGCAACAGAAGCAAACTCAACTGATTTTGTATCCTCGATATGTCCTGAGTAAGGAAAAAAAAGCCCCGAAGAATCCCATTAGGGGAAAGTTTAGAAATAGACCCAAATATATCCCATTCATTCGCCTATTCATTCTTTTTCTCACGTGAAAAGGGTAAAATTTTTAACCTTTAGATATAATCATGAAAATCACTGAGTTGATTACTTACATCAAGACAAACAAAAAATGTATTACAAGTTTTTTTTAATTGTTTGTTAACATGGACAAATGGTGCATAATCTAGTTACGTATTAGCTAATTTGCATAATTACCCAAACAGATCTAAACATTGGGTATATAGCAGGTGAACATGCTTTTTTTTTAAATCTTGTTGACATATAACAGTAAAAGACTTAATGTTAAAGTCTGAATGGAACCCATTTAGGCTACCCATGGCCATGAGCATTAATACAGGAAGAAGTACTTTAGAAACCAGCCTTTATTAATTATTATTGCAGAGATGGGGTTTGGGCATTGAGTGCATTGTGTACGTAATTAGATTTTTTGCTTCAGGCACTTTTTATTTCACCTACCTTTTGTCTTCTGCATTCTCCTTACCCATGTCTCCTGTTCTTCCCTCAGACTCATCCCCCAGAAACAGTCCCACTGACCCAGCCCCAAAACCCATCTCTGCCATAATAATTAATAAAGGCTGGTTTCTAAAGTACTTCTTCCTGCATTAATGTTCATGGGTAGCCTGGGTTCCATTCAGACCTTAACATTAAGTCTTTTACTGTTATATGTCAACAAGATTCCAAAAAACATGTTCACCTGCTCTACCCAATGTTTAGATCTGTTTGGGTATTTATGCAAATTAGCACATATGTAATTAGATGATGCACCATTTGTCCATGTTAACAAACAATTTAAAAAAACTCGTAATACATTTTTTGTTTGTCTTGATGTAAGTAATCAACTCAGTGATTTTCATGATGATATCTAAAGGTTAAAAAATGTTACCCTTTTCACGTGAGAAAAAGAATGAATAGGCGTATATGAATGGGATATATTTGGGTCTTTTTCTAAACTTTCCCCTAATGGGATTCTTCTGGGCTTTTTTTTCCCTTACTCAGGACATATTGAGGATACAAAATCAGTTGAGTTTGCTTCTGTTGCAATTTGTTCAAGGTTGACCCCCATTTTGGCTTAAAATGACTGGACTATAGCATGATATTGTGTATCCAGAGATATTGTCAAAACAAGCATCAACTATCAATATCAAGATGATTTAGCATTTCCAATGTATGTATTAAATTAGTATAAGTATTATTGTATTATTATTATTATTATTATTATTAGAACCTACTTAGGAATTAAATTGATAGGCTATTATTTGCCACGCAATAATTTCATACCGCATTACCACATAACTGACATGCTGCGAACTGTGAAGATTAGATAGAAGCTTACTCCTACTCTTTAAAAATTGTTTAAAAACATTTAGGTCGATTACAATGAATTATAGGCCTATAATTAAAATTATTAAAAATATATAAATGGTAATTGGTTGTTTAACATGAGTATTGTTTAACAAATGAATAAAAGAGGCACGGTATAGGTTACATCGCAGGTGGCTTTGGAAGACGTGGGTAATATGGTTTATCCATTTTGCAACACGAACTGGAGGTAAGCAACAGTAATTTTTAGCTAGTTTGATAGCTATAGAACTAAAGATCTCCCTCTTTTTGTTTTCTTTCTTGCTGCATTAAAGATGAAATGGTTAAACTTCTGTTTTCGCGCAGGCGCAGCAAAGGAAAAACACTGGCCAATAGCTGGGTTTCAGTCACGTGATTATGATGACGCGCGAAATTCAGATGGAGGGCAGGGAGTGAAGAGCGCAATGGACGAGATGGAGGAAAGTCAGTACTGTACTACTTTACACGCTATTACAAGAGAAAGAAGTAAACAAAAAAATCAATGTTGAACGTGATCCTTGCGTTTTGAACAGGAGCAATTTTTCAACTGAATTGAAAGATTTTCCTGCCATCGAGGCGGTAGATATCAGCAACTACCTCGTCTTACAGACATACTTTGACTTTACAAATTTCGGAAACGTTACACAAACATAGCCCCTTAAGTTATATTAACTCGGCTTTGACGGAGTGATCACGGCACACACGGGCATTTTCCCATTCGGCTCCTCCCGACCGCAGACGTAGGTTTGCAAGCCGTTTTCCCGGAGTTTTTCGGTCAGTTTCTTGCATTTTCCCCCCTTATGAACAACAACTTTTGGTACACGATAAAAACTCCTCGTGGTTTGATCGATTTAAGTAACCATAAACGACGCAAAACATAGGCATTTTGAGTTTGTTATAGTGCTTTCTAAATACAGCAAATCACTTCCTGCCCTCCATTTGCATTTCGCGCCATGGCAACGCAATGGCGTGACGTCATATGAAAACAAGCTATTGGTTCGTAGCTTTGCTTCAACTGTGCGATATAGTCAAGAGGAGCGACCATAATTTCTGACATGCCAGAAATTCATCCGATTGCCTGTCAGGAGAGGTTAATCGCCTCTCGTTTCCCCCTGTACACTTCACGAACACTGGACGACGAACGACGCACGACAAAGCTGAAAATAATCCCGACCCAAAAAAGAGTCGCACGAGTCAGAATTCAGCTCAAAATCGGACGAAAATCGCACAGTTTATGCCTGCCTTTAGTGACATTACGAACCCTAGAATTTACATAAACCCCGCCCCCAGGAACACGATTTATAGATTATCATGACATAATATGCTAATCGATGACTAGAAGATAACTACACATAAGCTACATAAATTCATCAACTAACCATTCAGAAATGTCCTGTTGCATTCTATGTTGTCACTTCTTCTTGAGTCTCTCCATCATTGTTTGACTACGGTTTGAACATAAAAGGCTAAAAGTTTATGAAATTTTCAGTGCATGTCTGTGTGAGGTAAAATGACACAAGCTTTTGGAGCTCCGCCCCCTGTGCCGGGAGCAGCAGCTCATTTGCATTTAAAGTGACACACACAAAATGCTGCGTTTTTGCTCACCCTCAAAAAGGGTAAATTTTAACATGCTATATAAATTATCTATGGGGTATTTTGAGCAAAAACTTCACATACACACTCTTGGGACATCAAAGACTTATTTTACATCTTGTAAAAAAGGGCATTATACCACCCCTTTAAGGCTCCCTATACACTGCCCTAAACAAAAGAGCCCAGATCTATGTCAATTTACAGATGGACTGATGGGTGCTATGATTCTTGTGCAATGTCATCACTTTTCAACATTTCTGAAGCTTTTCTGCATCTACATATAAAATCCATTATACATGGTATGAATAGTTGTCTATGTTGTATTAACCTCAATTTCACAGTCAGAGATCAAACCCACCAGAGCCCAGCTGTGTGTCCATGAAGAGTGACCAGTCAATAGAGCTTCCAATACAATTGAAGGGAAGACACACATCAACTGACCTGAGGTACAACATTTTTGTTTGACAGACTGAAAGACCACCGGCACAAATTGCATGCAGGGCAGAATTTGGCAAATATCCACTTATTGTCAAAATTCAGAAATAGGTTATCAAATTCTGGAAGCATTTAAAACTCAGTGACTCATACTTTTATAAAGCCCTGCAATATCAAGAGTTGAGTAAAGTATCAGGTTCCTTCTCACAGCTGATCCAGAGCATCCACTGACCCCATCACACTGATAATCTGGACCAGAACAACACTGTCAAACTCAATAGATTCAACCAGATTATAACACAAATTAATCACAACTCCGTATTGAGAACATTTAAACACAACAACATATTAAAAATCAAAAGTTAAAAGATAGATAGATGGATTGATGGTCTATTTTAGGTTTATCTACATGGTACATTTAATTAAATTCTCTTTACTATTAAATTAAATTCCACAGTCAGAGTTCAAACCCACCAGAGTCCAGCTGTGTGTCCATGAAGAGTGACCAGTCTATGGACAAACCAGCAAAATTTAAGGGAAAACACACATCAGCTGATCTGAGGTACAACATTTCTGTCTAGACAGACTCACTCAAATTCTGAAAATGATTACAACATTGTCTCTAAAATGAATGCTGTTCAATAATCATTGCTTGGTTATTGAACTTTTTGGACAAACATATCACAGCCATAGTGATATTCAAACTAACAGCATGGCTGAAAATGTAATATTGCAGAATTAAATTATGTATTTTATCAAGTTAAACCTTTTTCATTTATTGCAATCTGTTGTTGTTTTATTCTTTCGGTCATAACTCTCAACTGATCCAAAGTGGATTTAAATCAAGTCTGATGAAGAAGTTTCAGTGTTTGTATGAAGGAACAGCAAAGCAGGGAAACCCAACACGCCTGAATGAGATCTACACAGAGCTCTCCATCACAGAGAGTGGAAGTGGAGAGATCAATAAAGAGCATGAGGTGAGACAGATTGAGATACAGTCCAGGAGAGCAGAAACAGAGGACACACCAATCAAATGCAATGACATCTTTAGACCTTTACCTGGACAAGAGAAACGCATCAGAACTGTCCTGACAAAGGGAGTCGCTGGCATTGGAAAAACAGTCTCTGTGCAGAAGTTCATCCTGGACTGGGCTGAAGAGAAAGAGAATCAGGACGTCCAGCTCATATTTCCACTTCCTTTCAGAGAGCTCAACTTGATGAAGGACAAAACACTCAGTCTTTCAGATCTTCTTCATGTCTTTTTCCCTGAAACCAAAGAAATAGAAATATCCAGTAATAAATATAAAGTGTTGTTCATCTTTGATGGTCTGGATGAGTGTCGTCTGTCTCTGAACTTTAAAGTGAAACTGTGTGATATATCTGAATCAGCCTCAGTGGATGTGCTGCTGCCGAACCTCATTGTGGGAAATCTGCTTCCCTCTGCTCTCATCTGGATCACCTCCAGACCAGCAGCATCTGATCTCGTCCCCTCTGAGTTTGTCCATCGAGTGACTGAGGTACGAGGCTTCAATGAGCCACAGAAGGAGGAATACTTCAGGAAGAGAGTCAGTGATCAGAGTTTGGCCAATAGAATCATCACACACCTGAAGTCCTCGAGGAGCCTCCACATCATGTGCCACATCCCAGTCTTCTGCTGGATCTCAGCCACTGTCCTAGAGGAGATGTTGACTCAAGCTGAGACTGGAGTGATTCCCAAGACTCTCACTCAAATGTACACACACTTCCTGATAATTCAGACCAACATCAAACATGAGAAGGACTATGAGAAGAAAATAAAAGATGAAGACTTGATTTTCCAACTGGGGAAACTGGCTTTTCAGCAGCTTGTGAAAGGCAACCTGATCTTCTATGAGGAAGACCTGAGGGAGTGTGGCATTGATGTGACAGAAGCATCAGTGTACTCAGGATTGTGCACTCAGATCTTCAGGGAGGAGTTTGGCTTTAATCAGGAGAAAGTCTTCTGCTTTGCTCATCTGAGCATCCAGGAACATCTAGCAGCTCTATATGCACATCTCTCCCTTACAAAGAAGAACAGAAATGTGTTTGGCAAAACCAAACAAGGTTTATTTTCTAAAGTAAATTGGATGAAGTCAGTGTCTAAGCTGCATCACACAGCTGTGGATGAGGCTTTACAGAGTAAGAATGGCCATCTGGACCTTTTCCTGCGGTTCCTTCTGGGTCTTTCATTGGAGTCCAATCAGACTCTCTTACGAGATTTAATGACACAGACAGGAATCTGCTCCTACAACAAAAGGGAAACAGTTCAGTACATCAAACAGAAGATCAGGGAGAATCACTCTCCAGAGAGATCCATCAATCTGTTCCACTGTCTGAATGAACTGGGTGATGATTCACTGATGCAGGAGATCCAAGACCATCTAAGAACTGGAAAAATAAGACAAACCAAACTCTCCTCTTCACAGTGGTCAGCTCTGGTTTATATGTTGCTGACATCAGAGCAGAAGATGGATGTTTTTGCTCTAAAACCATTCATTGGAACACAAAATACAGCAGATGAAGTTCTTCAAAAGCTGCTGCCTGTGGTTAAAGAATCCAGATCAGTTCAGTAAGTCACACTGACAACAATCACTACACTGATAAAACATGATCACATTTATACTTTTAGCTCTTTCTAACCAAAATAACAAAAGGAGGACATTTTCACCAAATCCCATTACTGTCAGCAGGGGCAGATTATCACTGGCAAAGGCCCTGGGGCCAGTTATCTCCAAGGGCACCCACCCCTTATTTGTTTAATTTTTTCACATTCACTGTAATAGAAAGAAAGTTACAATGATTGTGAATATTCAAGCCTCTCTCACTCCAAGCTGTCAAATACCCAAATAACCCTGTTAGATAAAAAAGGACTGTAACGAAGTTCGTTGTTATGGGAAGGAGGAGGCGGGAACCAGCGAACACTTTAATAATCCATAAAATAAACAAACAACAAAACGAAAGTAAAGACGGCATCCCCTCACGGACAACTGCCGCCACACATAATAAAAACAGAAACATGAATCCAGGGCCTGGCCTCTCTCGTCCTTCCCTGTCGTCACTTTTCTTTTTATGCTTCTGCTCCTTCATGAGAGATACGAGACTGGTGCTTCGCGCAGGTGTCGCTCATTATCAATCACGCCGCCGGCCTCGTGCCATTCTCTCACGGCCCTCTGCCTTGTCCTGCCGGCCACAAGGACTTTGCACAGTATTAACAGAATCAAGGTATAAAGGAATATATATATATATATATATATACACACACAGGGGAAACTCAAAAAATTTGAATATCATGCAAAAGTTCATTTATTTCATAACTTAAAAGATGAAACTAATATATTATATAGATTCATTCCATGCAAAGTGAGATATTTCAAGCCTTTATTTGTTATAATTTTGATGATTATGGCTTACATCTTATGAAAACCCCAAATTCAAAATCTCAGAAAATTTGAATATTACATGAAATCAATAAAAAAAAAGGATTTTAAATACAGAAATGTCGGCCCTCTGAAAAGTATAATCATGCATATGTACTCAGTACTTGGTTTGGGCCCCTTTTGCATGAATTACTGCCTCAATGTGGCGTGGCATGGATGCTATCAGCCTGTGGCACTGCTGAGGTGTTATGGAAGACCAGGATGCTTCAATAGCGGCATTCAGCTCTTCTGCATTGTTCGGTCTCATGTCTCTCATCTCTCTCTTGGCTATGCCCCATACATTCTCTATGGGGTTTAGGTCAGGCGAGTTTGTTGGCCAATCAAGCACAGTAATCCCATGGTCATTGAACCAGGTTTTGGTACTTTTGGCAGTATGGGCAGGTGCCAAGTCCTGCTGGAAAATGAAGTCAGCATCTCCATAAAGCTTGTCTGCTGAAGGAAGCATGAAGTGCTCTAAAATGTCCTGGTAGACGGCTGCGTTGACTCTGGACCTAATAAAGCACAGTGGACCAACACCAGCCGATGACATGGCTCCCCAAACCAACACAGACTGTGGAAACTTCACACTGGACTTCAAGAATCTTGGATTGTGTGCCTCTCCATTCTTCCTCCACACTCTGGGACCTTGGTTTCCAAATGAGATGCAAAATTTGCTCTCATCAGAAAAGAGGACTTTGAATCACTGAGCAACAGACCAGTTATGTTTTTCTTTAGCCCAGGTAAGACGCTTCTGACGCTGTTTGTTGTTCAGGAGCGGCTTGACAAGAGGAATACGACATTTGAAGCCCATGTCCAGGATCCGTCTGTGTGTGGTGGCTCTTGATGCAGTAACTCCAGCCACAGTCCACTACTTGTGAAGCTCCCCCACACATTTGAATGGCCTTTTCCTGACAATCCTCTCCAAGCTGCGGTCATCCATGCTGCCCGTGCACCTTTCTCTTCCACACTTTTCCCTTCTACTTAACTTTCTATTAATGTGCTTTGATATAGCACTTTGAGAACATCCAACTTCTTTTGCAATTACCTTTTGAGGCTTTCCCTCCTTGTGGAGGGTGTCAATGATGATTTTCTGCACAACTGTCAGGTCAGCAGTCTTCCCCATGATTGTGAATTCTACTGAATCAGACTGAGAGTCCATTTAAAGTTAAGGAACCCTTTGCAGGTGTTTTGGATAAATTAGCTGATTAGAGTGTGTCAGTTTGAGCATACAAAACTGAACCTTTTCAAAATATTCTAATTTTCTGAGAATTTGAATTTGGGGTTTTCATAAGCTGTAAGCCATAATAATCAAAATTATAACAAATAAAGGCTTGAAATATCTCACTTTACATGTAATGAGTCTATATAATATATTAGTTTTACCTTTAAGTTGAATTACAACTTTGGCACAATATTCTAATTTTTCGAGTTTCACCCGTGTATATATATATTAAAGGAGGATATACAGTTTGAAATCAAGATAAAGAAAGCATAAGAAAAAGCACCTGAAAGGTTTTTCATGACATTTTGCGATTTCAAGCCTCAATAACAAAATAAATATACAACAAAAAACAGAAAACTGCAAGCATTTTTTAAAAGAAACCATAAGAAAAGAATCTGATCAAAGCAGCGTGGACAGGGCCGGCCCACGGCATAGGCGGAAAAGGCAAATGCTAGGGGCGCAACTCATGCATATGGGTGCCAAAATGAGTGTTTTTATTTTAAAATCTTGCCTAGGGTAGCCAAGTGGTCCGGGCCGGCCCTGAATGTGGATATGTTTTCACAAGCTTTGCAATTCAGCACACCAGTAAGGTCCCTTCAAGGTTATGTATATAGCCCTTTATTCAATAGATTGCTTAAAAGCATGTAGCTTTACAGTTTTAAAAATGAAAAACTGTCTCATTTCATGAGATGTACAAGTTCATTATCTACTATAAAGCGACTCTCCAGTGTGTTCGTGCTTTTACTTGCGGACGTCTGACCTCGACGGACACAAGGAGACAGAAGAAGAAATGAACCAGAGAAGAATTACATGTGAAAGAAGGCAGAGCCTCCGCATACCTATTACACAATCACCACGGACCAATGAGAGTTCAAAGGTTTACCAGCCGAAGCAAACTTCGCTTTTACTTTTGAATTCCTGAAACGAACACAAAACAAACTTCTTTTTGGCCTGATTTAGGCCCCGTCCACACTACTGCGTTTTCCTTTAAAAACGGAGACCTTTTGCTACGTTTGCACCTCCCGTCTAGACTAAAACGGAAAAAAAAAGAAGACCTAAAACGGAGAAGTTTAGAAACGCTGCAGCTCCGTTTTGCGTTTTGAATCTCCGGAGGGCGTTTTAGTGAAGACGGGACAAAACGGAGGACTTTAGAAACGATGACGCAGAGGCTCACGCTCGGCTCTATGATTGGGTGTCATCAGTCATGACGTATCCTTCCCTGATTCGTCAGCCACCCATCACATGTCAATCCGTTTCCTGTTTACACCGGCACGCGCATGCCCAGTGTTGGTGAATGGTCACGTGATCCGCGTTTTCAGGCGTTTTAATGTGGACGGAGATCAATTCTAATACGCAGATAAAACGCTGGTGTGGACGGAGATCGTATTCGTTTTAATTCTCCGTTTTTAAACGAAAACGCAGTAGTGTGGACGGGCCCTTAGTTTGAAATGATGTCATATCAGTTTGTTCTTTGATTTTGCTTGAAGTATATCGGGACCTTTAGAGACAGTGTGGATTTAGTGTGCGTTCATGGCACTAATAAATTAATTGGCATTTATGAGATCTGGGACAGGCTTGCACACTTACTTACTGTTGCATACATGCACTGTCAAGTGGCCAGACCGTAAGTGACTATTAGTAAATTAATTAAGTAAATGTTTGTTAAAAGAATACATACAAAAAATGATTAATCATATCCCAAAGTCTTTTAAACCCATTGACTGGTCTGTATTATTTAAGTTGTATAGTTTTCTTTACACAATCTACTGTATAGTGCCATATATTCTAAATGCCGTACAGTCATGCCAATAAAGCATTAATAATATGTGACTATTTCTGTAGGCCTGTCTGCAAGTAGGTGACAATAAATGAAGTGACATCACTTAAAGGAATTTAAAATATTAGGCTACAATAGTTCATTTCGGCTAGTCATTCAAAAGCTTTTAATAAGATTATAAAATCATTTTTTCACATTTTTAAAATTACTTTAAACTAGTGTCATTCATCTTCATCATATGCATGTTTTTATCTCTACAGGTTGTGGGATTGTGGAGTCACAGATGAGGGTTGTGTTGCTCTGGCTTCAGTTCTCAGATCAAACCCCTCACACCTGAGAGAACTGAATCTGTCTGGAAATAAACTAGGAGACTCAGGAATGAATCTGATCTCTGCTGGACTAAAGGATCCTCAATGTAAACTGGAGAAACTGAGGTAAATCATCTCTCTGAGAGTCACACACACTGATACTCACAAATAGTTTATAATTATAGCACCGACAAGGATGTAGGATAATCTGAAGATGTTGTGAAGCTGATAAGGTGTTTTGCAAACACATGTGGTTTGTGAGTCTGCTGTTAAACATGGTTTCTCACAATGCTTCGAAGTGGGCCTGTACGCACTGAGGCCACATTTACACAAAGCCGGGTATTTAGAGAAACGGGTATTTCCCCCGCCTCCGTTTTCAATAATAACATCGTGCACACACCCGCATAAATACGCCGTCGAGCGCCATCATAACTATGCCAAACCTATGGGCGGCAGTGTAGGGAGAAGGATAAAACCATGCAAGCCAATCAGAATCCTCAGAATCGACAAGAGAGAACCTAAAACCCCGTTTCTCCCAGTTGACACGACAACACATAACCAGCGTTTTCAGAAATCTCAACTTTGGCCGGAGCTTTTAGAAATAATCGTTTTCTGTGATAAAAACAAGGTTTTCATGTAAATGAGAGGCCAAACCGCAGGGAAATATCTGCGTTTTCTGTTCTCCTCTATTCTCTGCCTGTTTGTTTCCTTGGTTACTAATTGACTGGGTATTCTGTTCAGGCGTGTCTAGTTAATTATCTCATTAGCTCCTTTGTTTGCCCTGTGTATTTAAGCAGTGTATTTTGTTCTGTTCAGCTCCTTGTTAATGTTGCACTTTGACGGTGGTTCTGTATCCTTAGTACCCTGAGTTTTGTTTAAATCAAACTGAAGACTGCTATGATTAGATCCTTGTTTCAACTTGATTTGCAACTGCATTGTGACACCCTCAGTCAAATAACTCATTTAAACTGATTATCAGAGTGAATGACAGAAATGGGAGTTACATCATGTGGAGTTAATTTGTTATCTTAAATAATGTCCCAGCAGCTGATTGTAGAGTAAATTGATTTGTGGCTTTTGATGTCCCTTTGAATTAGAAGTGTCAAATTGATAGATGTTCTATTATTTTTAATAGAAAACAAGAAAAATGGAATAGTTTAATATAGGGCAGATTAAACATATTACAAATCTAGACAATTACAGTTATATAAGAATCAATGGTCAATAAAAAAAGATAATATTATAATAATAATGTTTTTCTAGTATTTTTTCACATGCATATGTGTTGAGGATATTGTGGTACTCATAAAAATGTAAAGATTGAATATATAATGATATTGAAATAAACCTCCTCAAGCACCATGTCTCTGGTCTCATCTTAGACTGGACCTGTTAATCATGTTGTGAATTGAATCTCACTGCAATTTCTGCTTATCGGAGCTGTAAATCCTGCTGTATATCCTGAACTGAGAGACTGAAGAGTGTCATTGTTCTCTACAGGTTGATTAATTGTGGTGTCACAGATAAAGGTTGTACTGCTCTGGCTTCAGCTCTGAGATCAAACCCCTCACACCTGAGAGAACTGAATCTGACTGGAAATAAACTTGGAGTGTCAAGAGTGAATCGGCTCTCTGCTGTACTGAAGGATCCTCACTGTAAACTGGAGATACTGAGGTAAATCATCTCTCTGAGATTCACACACACTGATACTCACAAATAGTTTATAATTATAGCACCGACAAGGATGTAGGATAATCTGAAGATGTTGTGAAGCTGATAAGGTGTTTTGCAGCAAGCAACACACGGGACGAAACTGGCTCGACCTGGAGATTGTAGAATCTCGTGAAGGTGTTTGGCGTCACCCAGCCCACCGCTCTCCAGACGTCTGAGAGAGATGCGCCATTGGATAATTCCCAGGAGACGCAACACTCTATATGGAGTGTGCCCGTGATCCAAAGGGGCACGCCACACCTTATGCTTAATATGCCAAGGCTATAGCATCCACAATCCAGTTGGAGACAGCCTTCCCCTTCTCCTTACCCCCAGAACAGACAGACCTGCTCAGAGCAGACTGTGGGAGGATTCTTGGGAGGCGAACAGATCAGCTGGACCACCTGGGGGTGGGGTCTTTAAAAAGACATTCTTCTCCAGCATTTTGTTCTTTTAAAAGAAAACTGTTTTTTTTTTTTGCTGAAGCTCCTGTTGGTGTGGGTGGATAAACCACTGCAATGCGCTATAGATTTCCCAGCAAAGGTGAATGGAAATGAGCTTCTGTCTGCTGACATCCATTTGGCTCTAAATAACAAATCTGAATGAGTGGAAGCACACTGCATCCTTTTATACCCGTATGTCCGGGGGAGTGGCTCATGCAAATTCCACTCGCCAATTCTCATTGGCCTTTTCATAAGTATCAAAGGTGTTTGGTGCTCTCAAGTGCGACCCCTAGTGTCTGCTACGACACAATGTCGAAGTGACTAACTTAATTTATTTTCTGATTCATATCTTACTGAAGTGTTTCAGTATATGTCTTTTCAGTATTTTTTAATATTTATGTGTTGTTGAAAATTTTGTGGTACTCACATAAAACAATTAAATGTGAAGTTCCTGCTATGCTGTCTACCCTGAACTGAGACTGAAGAGTGTCATTGTTCTCTATAGGTTGAGTTATTGTGGTGTCACAGATGAAGGTTGTGCTGCTCTGGCTTTAGCTCTGAGTTCAAACCCCTCACACCTGAGAGAACTGGATCTGACTGGAAATAAACTGGGAGACTCAGGAGTGAATCTGCTCTCTGATGGACTGAAGGATCCTTATTGTAAACTGGAGATACTGAGGTAAATCATCTGAGAGTCACACATACTGATACTTACAAATTGTTTATAGTTATAGTTCCGAACAAGGATGTAGGATAATCTGTAGAGTTTTACCCAAACGTACCAAGTATAAAAGGAGACACAAATCTCTGTTACAAATGCCTCACACAAAACACAGGTGAGTCGCCTTATTGTTTAGAGATGTTGTGAAGGTGAAAATAAGCTTTTATAAGACTTTTACAAAGGATTGCAGTTCTTGAAACTAAGTTACTTGAGGGACCACCAAACCAGACGGAACACACAACAGAGCTTCGTCATGGACGCCCTCAGCATACAGCCGGTGAGTCCCATGAATCTAGTGCTCCTCGAAAGGCCAGTGTAGAGAAACAAGCCGTAACTGATCCACATACAAATCGAAGGCACAAACAGGGAGCGAGACCCAGAGGCACTCGAGACATCAGATTGTCACGAGCATCACATATTGCCGCAGTAGCATCCTCTACCCAAGATACAGCGCTGACAAGGATTGCAAACACTGGTTTCCTACCAGCGCCTATACATCTTGAGAACAGATTTGAAGTATTAATGAATGTAAATGAGGAATCTCCAAACGTGGCGCTCAAGGTCGAGCAGACAGCACTCAGCTCAGAGCGCAGCCGGGTCCAGGACTCTGATAATGGGTGACTCCATAATCAGAAACATTAGCAGCAGGGAGACAACTACGTGCTGCCTTCCACAAGCAACAACATCTGATGTAAACAGGGAACTTCAGAACATTCTGATGTAACAAAGAGCAGTCAGAACTCCTTAAGAAGGATTTCAATTAACTTTTTGAAACACTTAAAAGACTGAAAGTTCAGACATTCATCAGTGGACCACTCCCAGTAAGAGGAACAAACAGGTTTTCATGGTTGCTTGGGCTTAATACATGGCTGCAAAAAACCTGCAATAGAAAAGGAGTGAACTTCATTGACAACTTCAATCTTTTCTGGAGTCAGAGACAACTGTTTCAACAGGATGGCCACCACCCAAACAAACCTGGTTCAAGAGTGCTTAAGGACAATATTTACTTCTCCCTCCATCATCCTTCTGCAGTGTGTGCCAATCCACTCACTGAATGGCACACACACACCTGGACACAGTATGAATGACCACAGGCCTTCATTTCAGCACCTGAATGGACATGCGGTTGACATATCACACAAGGACAATGATAACACCACTCAGCCACAACAACCTCTGCTCACGGACACAATCTCAGCTGAGCTCTGCCTTATTTTATTAGAACTATATTTATTAGAATATATTTATATTAGAACTGCTCCAAGATTTAGCACCCAAGGACGACTTTCTGGAAAACAGCCAGGGAAGCCAGGACAACATATTACAGCCTCCGATAACACCAGAGCAACAGCCCCTCTCTCCAGCATCTCCACTTCTGTGCTTCTCAGAGAAAATGGAAGAACTGGTGTATGCTGGAACCGAACTATCCCAATCTTTTGCTGCAAGCCCCCAGATATCAACCAAAAAATAGCAGGCCCTCCCCCTCCTCCTGTGCGGGCTCTTCGGCCTCTGCCAAATTGCCAGGGGCCCACACCCTCCTCCATCTGCTCGAGGTGAACCAAAAACAACTGATACCAGCTCTCAGTGATATGTGTCGGGTCCCCACTATGATAACAGTAACTTTCTCAAATGTTTACAGAACAAGCGGGAACCCAGTGTACCTGTATCTTTCTCTATTTCTGTTCTATTACATGATAGAAAGTTTAGAAGAAGGTCTTCAAAAGCCGTACAGCAAACCCATCTAATCTGCTGCCTATTACACGTCAAACTAAGATTGCTGTGGGGACAAAAAGTAAGACTGTTAAGTTAGCACTTTTAAACATCCGCTCACTTATAAATAAATCCCTTCTAGTCAACGACCTAATAACCACAAACAACCTGGATTTTATGTTTCTAAATGAAACATGGGTAGAAGACAGCTGCAGTGCAACAGTCCTCAATGAAACAGCCCCTCCTAACTTTCCTTTTATGAGTGTCTGCAGAGCTGGGAGTGTAGCTGCTCTTTTTAGAGATGTCTATCAATGTAAACAAATATCATTTGGGAATTACCCGTTTTTTGAATCTCTGGGCATTGTGTTAAAAGGTGCTCCACGCATTTTACTTATCATTATTTACAGGCCTCCAAAATACTCTCCAGCCTTTGCTGAGGACTTTACATACCTGTTATCAAAAATTACCTCAGAGTTTGACTGTTTTGCCATTTCAGGAGATTTTAACATTCACATAGATAATGCAGAAACCAATATGGCAAAAGAAATCAAAACTGTTTTAAAACTTTTGATCTGACTCAGCATGTACACATACCCACACACAATCATGGACCCACTCTAGTTTGTAGTCCATTATAACATCTACAAAGACAGCATCCATCCAATATGGAACTAGGCAAAGCAAGAGAGACTTTCTTCTCAAATATTATAAACAGCAACTTAAACAACACACACACTCTTTTTGTTACTGTAGAGAAACTGACAAACCCCCCAAGCCAGATTCCCAGTGAAATGCTCTCAGACTTCAAGTGCAGTGAGTTTGCTTCTTTCTTCTCTGAGAAAATCAATAATATCAGAAAGGTGATCACCACATCCTTAAGTTGCGATGAGATCAGACAGATCAAACCACTACATGAGAAAGTAGTTACTATGTATGATTTAGAAGAAATTGATGGCACAATTTTAGAAGAAACCATTCAGCACCTTAAAACATCAACCTGCTCCCTTGACACACTTCCCACATCTTTTTTTTCAAAAGTGTGTTAAACAGCTTAGAAGCAGATCTCCTAGAAGTGGTATATCCAAACTGGAGTTTTCCAAACTTCCTGAAAACTGCAGTTGTCAAGCCCCTCCTGAAAAAGAGCAATCTGGATAAGACCATATTAAGCAACTATAGAGCAATCTCAAATCTTCATTTCATAGGCAAGATCATTGAAAAAGTTGTCTTCAATCAGCTGAACAAATTCTTAAGCTCGAACGGATACTTTGACAATTTTTTATCTGGTTTCCGACCGCATCAGAGCACAGAGACATCGCTCATAAAGATAATAAACGATATTAAATACTGATACAGGCAAATACTCGACCTCAGTGCTGCATTTGACAACCTGTATATGCCACCTCTGAGCCAAATACTGAGAAAGAACCAAATCGCTTGCCACAGCTATGCAGACGACACACAGCTCTACTTAGCCCTATTGCCAAAGATTACAGCCCCATTGACACCCTGTGCCAATGCATTGATGAAGTCAACAGTTGGATGTGCCAAAACTTTCTTTAGTTAAACAAAGACAAAACGGAAGTCATTGCATTTGGAAACAAAGATGAAGTTCTCAAGGTGAACGCATTACCAGGAATCTTGAGATCTTGTGATTCTGGAGTCAGATCTTAGTTTCAGTAGTCATGTCGAAGCAATAACTAAATCAGCATACTATCACCTGAAAAATATTGCAAGAATTAGATGCTTTGTTTCAGTCAAGACTTAGAGAAACTTGTGCATGCTTTCATCACCAGCAGGGTGGATTACTGTAATGGACTCCTCACTGGCCTTCCTAAAAAGACCATAAGACAGTTGCAGCTCATACAGAACGCTGCTGCCAGGATTCTGAGCAGAACCAGAAAATATGAACACACCACACCAGTCCTCAGGTCTTTACACTGGCTCCCAGTTACATTTAGGATTGATTTTAAAGTATTATTACTGGTATACAAATACAAATCATTATTGCTCACTGAATATAAACCCAACAGATCACTCAGATCATTAGGATCACATCAGCTAGAAATACCAAGGGTTGGAACCAGCTTCCAGAGGAGATCAGATGTGCTCCTACAGTAGTCACATTCAAATCCAGACTCAAAACACATCTGTCTAGCTATGCATTTACTGAATGAGCACTGTGCCACTGTTCGTCCGACTGTTTGTACTGTATTTTATTTTTTATTCTAAACTGTTTTAATTATTCTTATTTCTTTTGATTATTTTAATTTATTCTATGTAAAGCACTTTGAATTACCATTGTGTATGAAATGTGCTATATAAATAAACTTGCCTTGCCTATGTAATCTGTTGTGTTGAGAATTTCGGCATACATCAAAATAATCGGACATTGATACTGAAATTTACCCCCCTCAAGCACACATTTAAGCCGGGTGCACACTGTGCGATTTTTACCACGATTTGGCCGTCTGAGATAAATTTTTGCAAATCCTAAAAGAATCCTCTGATCCCAGGCCTAAATCTGAAGTCTTTGATCGTTAGTTTGACATGTTCACTGACAGCCGATAAATGACTGTTGCAATCAAATTTTACCTCCGACGAATTTCTGGCAGTGTCAGAAGATTTGACTCATAGTCATAGACTCACAGTGTGACTTCTTTTAAGACGACCGACAAATTGTCTTCGTTTTTCAAGAAAACCCATTACCATAATTAATCGTTAGAGATTTCTTTGTAGCCACCATTTCAATTCTGCGTGTGATGCAGCTCACAGTCACCGAACGTGTCATTGATTGATGATGTAAAACTCCGGACAAGTTTTTTTGCGTGCGTCTGTTTTAAAGCGCCTTGACTGTCGTACAGTCTGGTATTAATGACAACTGAGATCTTACAGTGTGACATGGCTTACACTTACAGAGAGGATCATGTTCGTACAGTCTGACAAGGAACAATCGTAAAGGACTATAATAAATCACACAGTGTGCACCTGGCTTTAGTCAGATGTGTTGAGAATTGTGTGCTACTTGTAAAAATTTGAGTCTTGAATTGAGTTTCACTAAAATTCCTGCTTATCTGAGCTGTATATCCTGAACTGAGAGATTGAAGAGTGTCATCGTTCTCCACAGGTTGAGTTATTGTGGAGTCACAGATGAAGGTTGTGCTGCTCTGGCTTCAGCTCTGATATCAAACCCCTCACACCTGAGAGAACTGGATCTGACTGGAAATAAACTAGATCAAAGAGGAGTGAAGCTGCTGTCTGATCTAAAGGATGATCCTAAATATGAACTGAAGATGCTTCTGTGAGTAATGATGATTAAAAATGGTCATATTTCAATTAGTTGTTAATGATATTTAGTACACATTTTGGAGACCATCTTTGAGTTTTGACCCACTAGTGCAGGGGTATCCAATCCTTCTCCTGGAGGGCCACTGTCCTGCAGAGTTCAGCTCCAACCCAAATTAAACACACCTGAACAAGCTAATCAAGGTCTTAATAGGCATACTAGAAACTTCCAGACAGGAGTGCGTTTCCCGAAAGCATCGTTAGCCAACTATGATCGCAATTTCTATTGAACTCTATTGGTAACGACGGAACTTGCGGCCATAGTTGGCTAACGATGCTTTCGGGAAACGCACCCCATGTGTTAAAGCAAGTTGGAGCTAAACTCTTCAGGATAGTGGCCCTCCAGGACCGAGTTTGGACACCCCTGCGCCAGTGCGTTAATTATTGCTGTGCAAAGAAAAAAAAAATCTCTTTGTTTCATTTTATTTCAAAACAAGAATATAAACATTCCCTTACTTTCCCCCCAAAATGCTGCATTGAAAGAGTATTCTGAATTTGGCATTTTAAAAAGATAATTGTAAATATGTATCACCACTTTCATTATCATAAATAAAATAATGCGACAAAGAGGATTGTAAGTATTATTATGGATAAGAGTCAAATGTCCAATGCTGAATGGTTAAAAGGGGGTTTGAACCTCAATCTCACTATAGTAGTGCATAGTTTGTTTTAGTTGTTCTTAAGCGGATCATGTATTAATGTTGCACACATTTGACTGTCTGTGTTTCACTTTAAGGTTTTAGATGTTACGCTGAGCTTCTCTGGATCAGCTGATGGTGAATAAAAAGCCTCTACAGACACATCATAATCAACAGAATCAACAGACACAAACCCATAGTGATCATCACAATTTTCACAATAATCCCATTCTTGATCCAAAATCAAACAGAGAAATCTTTTATTCCTGTTGACATTTATACTGGTTCCCCATTTAACATAATATTGTTTGAAACTATATGTGTATCTTCTGTTCAAACCAAATTACAACACATTTCAATCCAATGCATTGGTTAAAATCTGTGCATTTATTAATAACAGACTTGATAAATAAGGTAAAAATAAGCATAAGTTCCCGCAGGTCATTTCTCGATGTCTGTAATCTGGTCCAGTATGGAAGTGCCGCTGTAGTTGTTTGTCTCCAGTGCCAGAAGCTTCTGTATGTAATTTTGAGGCAAGCCATTCTGTTGAGCCCCTAAACACACAACCTAGATGAAGAATAGGATGAGATAAACAATCATATGAATAAGAGATTCATCATTGACACTTTTCATGATAGTCATGCAACTTGACAGTCATAGATGTTAATAGTCTAAAATCATCAAGGGGTCGTATTATGCCCTTTTACGAAGTCTTTATTTTGTTTTTGGGGTGTACTAGAATATGCTTTCATGCTTGATTGTAAAAAAAAAAATCAAAAAAAATCACACATTTAAAGCCGCAGTCGCAGTTTTTCCTCTTTGTCGCCATCTCTGTTCGAAATCTGCAATTGCACTTATTCGCGGAATTATCAACTTTACGTGAGTTGCAGTTCGACACCGCACAGCGCGGATGAACACAATGAAGCGCGGATGTTTGAGGAGAGTGTGCAGCTGTCAATCACCGCGCCGGTGTGGAGACTGGCATTCAGAATCACAGATTATTCTTTTTGGAAGTATGACCAACATAATAATTCTCACCGGAAAATGTCATCTGAACAAGTAAGAAACATCCACTTTTGTTCTGGTTCTGACATTGCAGTAAATCGCGCTGATTAAATCTAACAATCGCTAATCATATCACGCAAAACCATGCAAATTATATTTTGTTCTCAAATTGTTAAGGCTGATTTATACTTCTGCGTCGGACCTACTCCGGAGCCATACGCTGTAGACTACGCGTTGGTTTTAATTTATACTTCTGCGTCGTTGTCCGTGTCGATGCACGCAGAGGGAACATGTGAAACTCGAGGGAGGGGTTCTAGCAGACCAATCACAGCGCTTGCGTCCGCATAGAATTGACGCGTTGTTACATTTTTGGAGAGGTGCACGTCAGGGTACGCGCGCTACACACAGCTTTGACGTAGCTACGGCGGGAGGTCGACGCAAAACTATAAATTGGGCTTTAATGTTAACAACGTCAGCATTGCGTGACTACATGTAATGTCTTTCCGATATGTATCCTTGTTTTCGCACGGGTCCGGTTGCAGTCTCTTTTTTTCTGTAGCCACTCCGAAGTCCGAACGAAGTCTTTTGGATGAGTTATGAAAGTGAGTTTTGGAAACGGGGTGAAAAAAATGACTCTCTTTGCCATCTTCTCAACCAGACCTCACCCCCTTTTTTGCGTATTCCGTGGGCAGAGATTATTTAAATGAGTAACATTGTGACTTCAGAAGATTAAGAAAAAACAAAGCTGTCGTAGTCAAAACTAGTCGTTAGTTGTAGTTCTTGGAAAGTGGATTCTGTTAAATAAAATATCTCCCTTTGGAGTGGACTTTGTGCCCTTACAGGTCTTTTATTATCTTCAAACAGCGACATTACAGACTAACTAAAGTTGAAAAAGTGAAAAAGCATAATAGGACCCCTTTAAACCAATATAGGTTAAAACACACGTATATTGAGAACATCTTAATCTCCAATTAAAGCACATAATCCAGTTATGATTTGTTTTGGTCAGTCAGGCTTATGATGGGCAGTAAAATGTACCTTTTTATACTGTGGTGAAGTTGGACAGGGTCTGAAATTGTTCATCTTGTACGTCCGGCAGAGTACCAGCTCCTCTTTTGTCTCTACTTTGACCTCTAATGGGCTGTACACTCCTTCATGAACCTGTTCCTGTCTGAAGCACATGCATGTGTATGCTATTTTATGTAGGTTACAGCGGGGCTAAAGGCACACCGGGGTAAAAGACTCATTTGTCTTTAATCTTCTTCAAACCACTAGATGGCACAAAAGTTCACCTCAGCACTTTTTTTAAAGGGGTCATATAATGCCATTTTTGTACAAGCTAATATGATTCTTTAGGGTCTAAATTAAAAGTTTGTAATATACTTTAATTAAAAATTCTCATTAGTATTGCAAGAAAACACTTATTTTACCTGGTCAAAAACAGCTCTGTTTTCAGCACGCCGTTTCAGTGTATATGACTTTAAATGATCATGAGCTTTGCTGACTCCGCCTCTCTGTTCTATGCGTCACCAGAGCCGGCTCTGGCTACACCGTTTGTAACACAATAACACAATAACGCGTTGTTCAGTAAACGTGGGATTATGCATTATATTGAGAACGTCATACATAGAAAACATGCCGTAATGTACCCTGAGTGTAAACCTTAGACGCATTCATTGTGAAGCATGCAGCTAGCGATTTACAAGGATTAATATAAATAGTAATATAAAGTTTAATAAAACGTTACACTCACTTCCGTTCTTCTGGAGGTTCAGCAGGAACACGAATATCTGCTACCGATCCTTTCTTCAGGAGCTGCTTCTTAGCAAAACCAGCTTTATACTGATCCTCGTTTATAAAGCAGTCTGGTGTGTGAAATGATTCGCGCAAACATGAGAGCATTGACGTTGCTCGTGGGGAATATTCCCTTCGAAAACAAACTCAGCCACTGCGTCTTCAGCGGTTCGGATTTAGGAACATTAAAATGACTGCTGTGTTCGTTATTACACCCAAGAACAGAATACCACAATCGCTTAGACGCCATTCTGCTCATAGACAGTGCTCCGGCATATCAACAATGACTGCGCCGGTCCGCGCTGACTATGATTGACAGCTAGCGAGGGCGGGTCTGTGTTGAAACGCGGCTGTCGCGGCTGTCAATCAACAATCGTGGGAGGGGCGTCCGTTTTATTTACGTCACAAAAACGAACGGCTCAATTTAAGACAGGGGAAAACATATAAGGAGATTAAAACAAAACCACTGGATGGATTTTTATCATTATATGATGGTTGTGTACAGACACTGCCAACACACATTTCAGTACAATCAACTTGTAAAAGTGCATGTACCATTATATGACCCCTTTAACAACCATTTTTGAAGATGCGCATAAAAATCTGGCTGATCCTTGACGGGATTGTGGACACCATAGATATCCATAATAAAGGCTAGATGTCTTACGGCGGAGTCTCTATCGTCATCACCGGCGGCCATCTTGTCACAGGCAAGCTTTCTGGCGGGCTCTGTGGTGCCTGATGTAAGATCGATGAGTGATCCGCACGAACACAAATACTCTTATCTCGTTGAAATCTTGACGGATTTACAAACAATTTGGTTTCTTACAAGCGTTAACGTGGCTATAATTCTGGATGATTATTTATTTATACACTTATTGTTCATAAGTATGCATAACTACATCTCTGACGTTTATAACAAACCAAACCGTTTGAAAAACGGTAGAAAATCGAGCAAGTTATGGTTATTTAAAAAGTACATGCACCATTAAAACACAATGTTACTGGTGAGCGAGCTGCCTGTGGCAAGATGGCCGCCAGGTGCGGACGTCGACCTCTATTGGCCAGCAGCGCGGACGAGACATCTAGCCTTTATTATGTATATCTATGGTGGACACTGGACAGCAAGGCAAAGTTGATTCTGCGCTAATTTAATCTAATATTTAATGTTTTTTAAAATGTTGTAGATTTATGTAGTATATGAAAATCTATAAAATTGTTGACTATATTTTGAGAAAAAAATGTTTTTTCAGTTTTGTTCAATGTAAAATAAACCAACATTTTTTCAATAACAGAATATGTAAAAGCATGCCATTTGAGGTTAAAGGTGCCCCTGCTGTCAGGGCACAAAAATGAACTGATAATATGGCTGACTTTTCCATTTGTTGATATGGTTCATTCAGATGGTAAAATTCATATATTAATTTGGGTGTCCACCTTAGAGATAATCATCATATTTATAATAAAAACCAATCATTTAAAAATGTGATATTAATCATATATTATAATAAAATATAATTTGTTGTTACTACTGTAAAGCTATTTTAAATTATTATGGGATCTCATTCAATACTTTCAGAATCTTTACTTTTTTATATAATTTTGTTTCTGTACTTTGCAAACAAACAAGAAAATTGCTGAGCAAAGACTGAATTCATTTAAGGCTAATTAAGTCTTGCAATTTTGTATTTATTTTATAAACTGCATGGTGCAAAAAGTGCACGGTGCACATGAATTTAAAGCTAGACAAGCATGAGCAGAAGTTTCAGCACAATTTTTTTCTTCAGTGCTCACATTACAACAAACATTCGCCCTTTTCTTTGTATATTACAAATTAGCAATAATCAGCTGAACTCAATTAGTAATAGTAGAGCTCCAAGAGAGTATGGCACAAACCATTACAAATATACAACTGCAGCAAATAATATATAAATATATATAAAATTTTTTTTACAATAAAACAGGAAAATTCTAATTCTTCGTACAATTATTAACTTATTCAAAACATTTTACTTCAGTTTTGTATCAAAATGTTGATACACACTTTTAAGTGTATTCTATCATACACTATTGGATTAGTAAAAAGCGCATTTTTCTTAAGGTGTGCCTTTATCCCCGTTGTACCCTACAAAACAATTAACTTTTCCACTATATGTATAATGTTATAGAAGATAATGTGCAGTAAACAAGCATGTTACACAGCTACTTACAAAATAAATAAATTGACATGAAATACTGATTTGAGTTTGTTCTTATTCTGTGGAAAGGGTGCAATATCCAATACAATACTGATACAATACTGTAAATACAAGTGATTTGGGCAGTCATCACAATGGCAGGTGATCTCACCGGTCTAAACTGGGCAGGTTTTGGTCGTCTATCCTCCACACGACCCCCCACACCTCGTCCCCTTCACTCTCCTGTATGGATGCGACTCCACCGTGCCAAGAGCAGTCCGTGCAGTCGCCCCAAAGACCGAAATCCAGCCTGTAGTCCTGGGACACAGTACAAGGATAAGTATAAGACAGCGTAACACAATGAAACACTGCATGATTAATATACTTGTACCATAGTATACAACTCATTATAATGTCTATAATGCATTCAAGGTTCGTCAGAGATTAACAGGGTGCGTCATCATGATTGTATTTTTTGTTTGTGATTACAACTAATTATTTACAATATGTTTTAAAGACAAGCCTACTTAAAACATTAAATAATAATAATCAAATTAAAATTAGATTGAAATAAATAAAGACTAAATTTAAATAAATAATAGATTTAACAGTAGCCTACACTGATATAACGAATAGAAAATATTTCGTTTCTATTATTTTAATTAAAATGTTCTATTCGTCATATCAGTGTACTGTGTAAATAATTTAGACATATAATATAATTCACAGTATAAATGGGGTCTTTTTACAAGAAATTACATAGATTATTTATTTTAAATGCACACACCATGGTAAAGATTGTTTTAAAATACAATTTCCTTACAAAACCTTTCTATTTTATTTTTAATTGGTTGTTTTTATGACAGTGACAAATTAAGTTTCTCCACAATTTTATGGCAGTAACACTCACTAACCTGGTACTACCAAGGTAAATGTAACGTAGACTCGACTTCTATGTGGATATAAGTTTGTTGTACTATGTGCTTATGTCCTTTCATTAACAGAATGATATGGTAATTATTCATCAAATAATGTTGTTTGTTTACCTGTATCCTGCCGACGGAGTGAAACACAGCTGATGGGTTTTTCAGTTGTAGTCTCTCTTTCAGTAAATTACTGCCATAAGCAAAATACATGAAAAAACCCCTGGATGACAAATTCACTAATGCCATGCTTATAGAGATGTGACGGGAAAAACAAGCGCGTCAAAAACCAGCCCTGAGGACTGGACTTTCATAACCTTCACTATGGACTCGTTCCTGTGAGCCGATTCTTTAGAATGAATGACTCGGAATCTTTTACAAGGAGAAAATTATACTGATGTGGAACTGCGAATCATTTTGTTCACTGTATTTGGTAAAGATACAATTAATGATAATTAACTAACAATTATCATTTTGAACAACAAAACGCAAAAAAGGTTTGAATCGACTCATTGAATTGAACCCGATTTGCTAAACAGGAGAACTGACCCCTGCGGCGTCACGACCACAATTTTCAAAATAAAAGTCCCACTCACTCTTTCGCGTTATAACTAGAAAGGTGTAAAAGCGACGTTTAGGAAATGTTGGGGTACATTAATTTTAAGCATAAAGAAATGTTATACAAATGTAAAGACATATTTTGACTTACACAGTTCCCAGAAATATGAACAAAGTGTTTTAGCTATAAAATGTATATTGTTAAAATTCCCTTGTATTTCGATTTCACGGTTTTCAGAAGCAACTTCTGTAAAAACACTACTTAAATTAAATTTCTTTTCAGTTTATTCAATGTTTAAACTCACATTTTGAAAAAATATTATCAGACCCCAACACTGGCCATTATATTTTAATAAAAAATGAACATTCTTCAGTACACAACTAGACAAGTTAAATCAAGCAGTTTATTGATAAGAATGTGGAAAAATAACCAGAATCATCACTGGCCTTGTATTAGCACAAACAGCTCAGCACTTAAACAAAAGACTCAAAACAGCTTTCAAAAGAAATGAATTTAATGTACAAAATGCAAACAAGTCAGAATCAAAATATTCTCCAAATAAAGAACAAAAAAATGCTGTACAAAGCGCACTAATGTACAGTGGCTTGAGATGTTCATCTCCTCGGCCCACCGCGACCACGTCCTCTTCCTCTGCCACGACCCCGTCCTCTTCCTCGACCGCGGCCAGCAACTGCAAGAACGGGAAGGAAAACAATTATACATTTTCATAGACAATCAATCAATCAAATCAATGCCTGATTTTCAAAGTCAGTCAGTTTAGATGATATTTTCCGTAACTCACCAGCCTCTCTCTTCTTTGACTTGACTTTCGGCTCGATGTCGACCAGCAGCGTGTCCAGAGGAAGACTGTCGGGCAGGATGAAATAGCGGATGTTGTTGCCGCGGATGCTGAGGGACTCCAGCTGAGTGGGTTCTCTGTTTTTCAGAGTCATCTTCACAGCTTTGAGGTGAGTGTTCATACTGACATCCACACCTGTTCATACGATTCAAAGAGAAAGTGTAAAGCCATCGTTCAACTTAAAGTAATAGTACACTCAAAAATCTCCCATAATTTACCCTCACGCCATCCTAGATGTATGACATTCTTCTTTCAGATGAACAAAATCAGAGTTATATTAAAAGATATCCTGGCTCTTCCCAGCTTTATAATGGCATTGAATAGTCAAGAGTTTTTAAAGCTCCAAAAAAGCACATCTATCCATCATAAAAATAATCCATACGACTCCAGTGGATTAATAAAGGCATTCTGAAGCAAAGCGATGCGTTTTGTGAGAAAAATCTCCATAATTAAAACTTTATAAGCAATAATCACTGGCGTCCGGCAACGGGCGTACACGCGTTCAGAGTTAGAGAGTCGAGTCCCGGCGGAAGAGTGACCTTTGACCCCACGTATGACGTAGCTCCTCTTCTCTTATATCAAAAACCTCTTGACATTTTTCTTGTTTTAGACTCTGAATTCGTGACCAGTGTTTTGTCTGGCTCTATCCTCTGCACTTCTGTGTTTGTAAATTCTCTCCTGAGCTTACGCTACACCTATACTGTAGGTGGGGTCAGAGGTCATCCTTTCATCAGAACTTGACTCTCTCATGAACGTGTGTACAGCCAGTGATTATAGCTTATAACGTTTTAAATATGGATATTTGTCTTACAATTGCTTCCCTTCAGAAGGCCTTTATTAACCCACTGGAGTCGTATGCATTACTTTTATGATAGCTTCAAAAACTCAGGCTCTATTCACTCCCATTACAAAGCTGGGAAGAGCCGAGGAGATATTATTTATTATAACCATGTTCAGCTGAAAGAAGAAAGTCATATACACCTAGGATGAGTAAATTATGGGATCATTTTTATTTTTGGGTGAACTATCCCTTTAAGGATTCTTCTTAAACACAAATTTGATGCAAATACTTTGAGACCAGTGTAATAATTAATATTTTGTCCCACTTAGCATTATTTTAAATCATAATTACCTGTAATGGTGCCATGAACCTGTGTGCCATTCTTCAGCTCAATGGTGACTGTTTCATGGCTCAGTTTCATCAAAAACCTGTGGGATTACAATCAAAAACAAAGACTGAAGCACATATTCATCATAACAACAAACAGATCTTACAGTCGTAACTTACAAACATCACATTTGAGGCATTTCGTCAAATCCACTAACGTGTATACAAAGAGTCTTCGTTGTTTTATCATATATTTGTAGGAATCTTGATTGCGAAACTGCACTTAGTTTAAACCTATACACTTAATTGTATAACATTTGCATAATAACATAAAATATTTGTATTTAGCAGATTGCATCTGTAGTAAAAGCTAAATCAAATGTTACTGGCGTTTAAAAATGGTTGTTTTTGTTGCTGCGTTTGTTAAATGTAAGGCCCAGCTCCTACAAACTAATGTCCCAAATGCATAATTTCATAAATCCAGGGATAAACCCACGACATGTAAATTAAACACACAGCTGCGTTTAAAACATAGCAGTAATGAAGACAGAAATTCAAACAAACAAACACATTCATTCATTCCCGCCTGTTGAAGCTAACAGCTAACCAACAGCTACATCAAATCTGACGCCATCCATTCAATTATATTGCATGTCGTTGCAGATACTTTGTGGATATTGATTATATGAGACCTATAGAAGTTTATTACCTGACGAGTTTCATGTTGGCGGTGGACTTTGAGTGAAAATCCTCCACCGAAGTGAGAAAAAATTATAGCGCAAAACGACTAAAAAGCGTCGGACGCTACCAGAGCAATGAGAGGAATCACTTCCTGTGCGAAGCGGAAGCAGAACACTCGATGCAAGTGTTGCCACTACACTCCCACAATCAACAGAATATTTACACACATTAGAAAATACATATAAAATCTTATTTATATGTAACTTTAATCGTAAATAATATATTATGTGAATAAAAGTGAGGTTGAATATTATTTTATATTACGTTTTTTATTATGATAATACATTTAAAAGTCTTTATATCAACGGCTGGATTGTGGACCTCCGAATAAGTGTCGTAATAAATAGTTTTTAAAGGTTTTAACCAACTTACATTGTTTTTGTTTGGTCAAAACCGTCAAAACAGCTAAATTATTTGCGATTTAAATAGTTGAGTTGAGTAAATCTGGCAACCCCGCAACAGGAAGTGAATCCCGGAAATGAGCGCTCATTGAAACATCACGTCAAAATTGAATCGAGGGATAAATTAAAGGAATTAAACGCGTGCGTTACATCATGAGGAATCGCCGATGACTTTACACGGGATTTCTGAGGATGCTGGGGTGAAAACCGGATCAAACTTCAGAATAACAGACTGCAGATGTTATAATGTGTGTGTTTAGAGTGACGTGTGTTAGTGGCAGTGCAGCAGGACTGATTGACAGCTGATCTAATCCTGTTCTTCATCATTATTTCCCGTCCAAACAGCATGTTGATCAGCAGCATCTGCTCAGGTCTGTCCACTGAATCTGTGTGCTGGCATTGATGCAGTGATGATGTTTCCTAAAGCCTCGTTCACGAGCCTGATCGTGGGGGTGTTCCTCCTGTATGTGCTGCACACATGTTGGGTCATGTATGGGATCGTGTACACTAAACCCTGCGAAAACCCCAGGACTGACAGCTGTATCTCACCTTACCTGGCCGGCAAACCTCGACTGCAGGTGAGACTCTCATGCGCTGCTGTTACATGTGTGTATTTACAACTTATCTTATAAACAATGCACGTGAAACCACTGAGAACAGGCCTATGCAGGTCTTAATGGGTGGACATACTATATATCAAACGATGCGCACTAAAACATAATAAATAACATAAATATTAATTCATGTAATATTAAATGTGAGAAAGGTGTTTTCAATCTTTTAGATGTCACGGACCCCCGATCATCTTCATTTAAAAAAATTGAATGTATATAGTTTCTCTGTCTAAAATTTGAATTGGGAAATATTTAGTTTCTATTAAGTTCATTATTAATTTTTTCTACTCATTATAGCACTGTACTGTTCGATGTTTTATATAATTTCTTTTCAATTTCATTTATCCATAATTTATTTGTCTTTTTATTTATATAGAAGTTAATTAAAGTTAGAAGTAAAATTTTAATATATATGTTTTTTATTTCTTTTTTAATCTAAATTGCATTTATTTATTTGATTAATATATATATTTTATAATTTATACATTTTATTTATTTATTTATCTATTTAAATATAATTTGTATTCATCTATTTAATTTATTTATTTATATTTAATTTATGTATTTTATTCTAATTCAATTTCTATTAATTAATTAATTAATTTTAATATGATCTTATTTATTTAATATAATTATAACCCTATTTATTTATTTAGATAATAATTTATTTATTTGCATTCAATTTTTTCCCCATGGACTCCAGTTTGAAAATTAGCAGAAATATATAATCAGCATTATACAGTACAAAATATATTTCCGTAAACAATAGGAATATATGCAATAACAGTGATATATTGTATGTGTTTCTTCAGCTCAGCGTCTACACTGCCTTGAGACCGAACGCTGACGGAGGACACAGTCTGATCCACAGAGAGGAAGAGTTTGATGTGAACACCAGGTTTGAGAGGTACAGGAATGTCATGTGATCTACAGTAGTAACTCATCACATCACTGTTACTCTGCATTGCTGTCCTGTAGGGCTTCATTTGTGTGCTTTCTAGACAACTATTGCTCACCAGATTGGCTTTCTCACAGTTATACTTCTGTCTTTTTAAGGTTAATTAACGTGTCTTTGCCGAAGAAGACACGCAAGAACGGCACGCTGTACGCTATGGTGTTTGTGCACCAGGCTGGAGTCACGCCATGGCAGGATCCGCATCAGGTGCATCTAGTCACGCAACTGACCACATACATGATGCCGAAGCCTCCCGAGATCAGCCTGATCACGGGACAGGACGACCCACAGGTGAGCTGCACCCCCAGCAAACATCCCAGCAAGCAATCTTCTGTTTAATAGCCGTCCAAACACAGCCCAGACGTCTAATAAAGCAATAAGCCCCGCGAAGCCGTGATTTACAGTGGATTTAGCGTCGTTAGCTACGACGTTTAGTGCCTAAAACCCCCTTAGCTGTTTTAAATTCACTGTAAATCACGGCTTCAAAGGGTTTATTGCTTTTATAAAACGGTTACTCCTAAAAATATTCATTTTAATATTTATTTTATTCTTAAAATAAACACCAGCAACAAAAAATATAACGTTATATTGTAACACATTTATTCCTCCGCCAAGCAATGTAGTTCCAAAGAGGTTGCCAAGCAACACATGCAGCAACGAAGTGTGTGTGTAACACTAATGCAATGCGCTCACAGGTGTGTGTGTGTGTGTGTGTGTGTGTGTCTGTAACACTAATGTAATGTGGTCACAGGTGTGTGTGTGTGTAACACTAATGTAATGCGGTCACAGGAGTGTGTGTGTGTGTGTGTGTGTGTAACACTAATGTAATGCGGTCACAGGAGTGTGTGTGTAACACTAATGTAATGCGCTCACAGGTGTGTGTGTGTGTGTAACACTAATGTAATGCGGTCACAGGAGTGTGTGTGTGTAACACTAATGTAATGCACTCACAGGTGTGTGTGTGTGTGTGTGTAACACTAATGTAATGCGGTCACAGGAGTGTGTGTGTGTAACACTAATGTAATGCGCTCACAGGTGTGTGTGTGTGTGTGTAACACTAATGTAATGCGCTCACAGGTGTGTGTGTGTGTGTGTGTGTGTGTGTGTAACACTAATGTAATGCGGTCACAGGAGTGTGTGTGTGTAACACTAATGTAATGCGCTCACAGGTGTGTGTGTGTGTGTGTGTAACACTAATGTAATGCGCTCACAGGTGTGTGTGTGTGTGTGTGTGTGTGTAACACTAATGTAATGCGGTCACAGGAGTGTGTGTGTGTAACACCAATGTAATGCGGTCACAGGTGTGTGTGTGTGTGTAACACTAATGTAATGCGGTCACAGGTGTGTGTGTGTGTGTAACACTAATGTAATGTGGTCACAGGAGTGTGTGTGTAACACTAATGTAATGCGGTCACAGGAGTGTGTGTGTGTGTGTGTAACACTAATGTAATGCGGTCACAGGAGTGTGTGTGTGTAACACTAATGTAATGCGCTCACAGGTGTGTGTGTGTAACACTAATGTAATGCGCTCATATGTGTGTGTGTGTGTGTGTGTGTGTGTGTGTGTGTAACACTAATGTAATGTGGTCACAGGAGTGTGTGTGTGTAACACTAATGTAATGCGGTCACGTGTGTGTGTGTGTGTGTGTAACACTAATGTAATGCGCTCACAGGTGTGTGTGTGTGTGTGTGTAACACTAATGTAATGTGGTCACAGGAGTGTGTGTGTGTAACACTAATGTAATGCGGTCACGGTCACGTTTGTGTGTGTGTGTGTGTAACACTAATGTAATGCGGTCACAGGAGTGTGTGTGTGTGTAACACTAATGTAATGCGGTCACAGGAATGTGTGTGTGTGTAACACTAATGTAATGCGGTCACGTGTGTGTGTGTGTAACACTAATGTAATGCGGTCACAGGAGTGTGTGTGTAACACTAATGTAATGCGGTCACAGGAGTGTGTGTGTGTAACACTACTGTAATGCGGTCACGTGTGTGTGTGTCTGTGTGTGTAACACTAATGTAATGCGGTCACAGGAGTGTGTGTGTGTAACACTAATGTAATGCGGTCACGTGTGTGTGTGTGTGTAACACTAATGTAATGCGGTCACAGGAGTGTGTGTGTGTAACACTAATGTAATGCGGTCACAGGAGTGTGTGTGTGTAACACTAATGTAATGCGGTCACAGGAGTGTGTGTGTGTGTGTGTAACACTAATGTAATGCGGTCACAGGTGTGTGTGTGTGTGTGAAACACTAATGTAATGCGGTCACAGGAGTGTGTGTGTGTGTGTGTAACACTAATGTAATGCGGTCACAGGAGTGTGTGTGTGTGTGTGTGTGTGTGTGTGTAACACTAAAGTAATGCGGTCACAGGTGTGTGTGTGTAACACTAATGTAATGCGGTCACAGGTGTGTGTGTAACACTAATGTAATGCGGTCACAGGTGTGTGTGTGTAACACTAATGTAATGCGCTCACAGGTGTGTGTGTGTGTAACACTAATGTAATGCGCTCACAGGTGTGTGTGTAACACTAATGTAATGCGCTCACAGGTGTGTGTGTGTAACACTAATGTAATGCGGTCACAGGAGTGTGTGTGTGTGTGTGTAACACTAATGTAATGCGCTCACAGGTGTGTGTGTAACACTAATGTAATGCGCTCACAGGTGTGTGTGTGTAACACTAATGTAATGCGGTCACAGGAGTGTGTGTGTGTGTGTGTAACACTAATGTAATGCGGTCACAGGTGTGTGTGTGTGTGTGTAACACTAATGTAATGCGGTCACAGGTGTGTGTGTGTGTGTGTAACACTAATGTAATGCGGTCACAGGAGTGTGTGTGTGTGTAACACTAATGTAATGCGGTCACAGGAGTGTGTGTGTGTGTAACACTAATGTAATGCGGTCACAGGAGTGTGTGTGTGTGTAACACTAATGTAATGCGGTCACAGGTGTGTGTTTGAGTCATTTACAACGGCTACGAACGCGGCTCAACCAATCAGAATCAAGGAACGTAACTAGCGGTATCCGTTTTATAAAACAAGGCAAAATTTGGGTTGTCAGTGAAAGTTTACTAGACGTTTAAACCATAGGCCAAGAATAGACTAGTCGTTTCTTTTTATTTCTTTGTTATCTAATTGCTGACTAGTCTATTCTTGGCCGATGGTTTAATTGTCTATTAAACTTTCACTGACAGCCCAAATGTTACCTTGTTCTAGACGTCTGGGCTGTTTGGACGGATATTAGACTTCTTTTAAACGCAAAATTGCTTGCTGGGCCTCTTCCTTCACCTGAACTAAGAGCTGTGTTTGCATTATATCAATGAATCCGATTGCTATCCAGAGTCCGGATCAGCAAAAGCAGAGCAGCGAGTCGGATCCGGAGCGGCCCGTCTCTCACTGGCGCTCTCGTCTGACGCTGAACGTCGTGTCCGAAAACTTCCAGTTTGATCGAGAGGCTCTTCCTGGAGACGTGCACCGCTACATGAGAGTGTGAGTTCTTCATATCATACACATCCAGCGGCTCTTTCACGATACAACAACACGCTGCGAGAGAGTCGCCATGCGCTACAGGGTTTTTACCACGTTTAAAAAGCATAAGTGATTATTGTCAAGTCAAATTTATTGCAATTTCCCTTTTTAAAGCTCAGATTAAAACTGATCAGTTTATAATAGCTTTAAGTGATTTGATTTGTTGATTTCATGTTTGATCTGTATGTCTGTGTTTTTGCATAGCTTTGTATTTTACTGATTTACTTTAATGTTGTACGGTGTCCTTGAAAGGTGCCTATAAATAGAAGGTATTGTTATTATAGCGCTTTTCACAAAACACACACTTCCAAAGCAGCTTTACAGAAAGTCATGATGTTAATGTTTATAATATATTAATATCTTCATGCCTTGTATGGTCAAATTTAGCATATAAGAGCCGGATGATCATATAGTTACATTTTGCGACGGTACAAGCAATCAAGCATTTGAGATTTGATATATAGTATATATCACTTTATGCAAGTGTAGTGTATGTGTGTGGATAAACTTTGACATACTTATAGTATATCCAACTTTATATAAAGATCTGGATGATGATATATTTACATTTTGCAACTATATAAAAAATAAATCAGGAAACTTAAATTTGCTAAAGTGTTGTATGTACAGGTGAAACTGGAAAATTGTGCAAAAGTTCATTTATTTCAGTAACTCAACTTAAAAGGTGAAACTAATATATTATATAGACTCATTACATGCAAAGTGAGATATTTCAAGCCTTTATTTGTTATAATTTTGATGATTATGGCGTACAGCTTATGAAAACCTTTTCACAATATTCCAATTTTGAATTTGGGGTTTTCATAAGCTGTAAGCCATAATCATCAAAATTATAACAAATAAAGGCTTGAAATATCTCACTTTGCATGTAATGAGTCTATATAATATATTAGTTTCACCTTTTAAGTTGAGTTACTGAAATAAATGAACTTTTGCACGATATTCTAATTTTTCGAGTTTCACCTGTATGTGGATAAAGTTAGATATAATATATATATATATGTAACTTTATACATAGAGATGTGTGATTATACAGGTTTTGTGATGATAAATCTGATATGTCAAGATTTTGGTCATGATTTTCATGTGTTTCTGTCCTCAGGTATCAGAACGGCAGGAAGATGATTTACCTGCCGCTGCTGTTTGTGGACGAGCTCAGTAACCGAGTGAAGGATCTGATGGTACTGCGTCTTTAATTCTCTACATTACCCAGCTGTCTTCTCTTATCTCCTGTAGTGAACGTGTGTGTGTGTGTGTGTGTGTGTGTGTGTGTGTGTGACTGTTTATTGCAGGAAATCAACAGCAGCTCCACTGAACTGCCTCTGACCATCTCGTACGACTCCATCGCTCTGGGGAAACTGCGCTTCTGGATACACATGCAGGACGCCGTCTATTCACTGCAACAGTTCGGTAAGAGTCTGCAGACTCATGGGTAATTTAAGCAATAAGCCATGCAAGGCTGTGTTAAAGGGAATTTATCAAAGTTTAATGGTTTGATGTGAAATTAAGGGCCACAATGTTAAAAAAAAAAGTGAATAGGGTTATTAAAATGCTTAGCATTTTAATAACCCTATTAATTTTTTTTTTTTTTTATCATTGTGGCCCTTAATTTCATGTCCAACCATTTAAACCTTGATAAATTCCCTGTAAATAGAGACATACATATATACATGCAAAAAAAAAATATTTTTATTAAATTATTAAAATTAAATGGTTTGATGTGAAATTAAGGGCCACAATGATTTTTTTTAAAACAATTTTTAATAAGGTTTTTAAACTGCTTATATTTATATGTATAAACACACATACTTACACATGCAAAAAATAAATAAATGTAATAGGGTTGATATTAAAATGCTTATATATATATATATATGCATATAAGTATTATTAAACAAGATGTACAGAAACTTGTTAAATTTCTGAGAACAATTATTTTATACTATATTTATTCAAAAATGTAATATGCAAAAATTCAAACATAAAAAAAAACCTGATTAATTGCATGGCCTTAAGTGGTTTATTACTTTATAAAATATGTGAAATATCAAAAGCAAAAGCAATATCAAATGTAATGAATCAAATGTATTAATAATAATATTGTTCATTTAGATAATTTATATGTCCATCATGTCATATAATTTATTTATCTGACTGATAAACACTTTAATTATGTAAAATCACATTAATATTGGAAATAAAAGTCCCAGGGATATTTTTCCTTTGTATTTTAGGCTTCACTGAAAAGGATGCGGATGAAATCAAGGGAATATTTGTGGACACAAACCTGTATTTCCTCGCCCTCACCTTCTTTGTGGCCGCTTTCCATGTAAGATCATGTGATTTACACCGATCATATCGTCTTAATCGAGTCTGAGCGGGTTCATATTTCATATATTGCTGTGTTTCTGTCCAGCTTTTGTTTGACTTCCTGGCGTTCAAAAATGACATCAGTTTCTGGAAGCACAAGAAGAGCATGGTGGGAATGTCGAGTAAAGCCGGTTTGTGAACTATAACCCTCCTTTCACACGAATACAAGTGTTGTTGAGGAAGTGAAAGGCTGTTTATTTTCTGTTATCTTGTCAAAGTTAAATTTAAGTGGTAAAATTGTCCTGAAGTATGTATATTATACATAATAACTAAAAATTTGTATCAATTATTGTATTATATATATATATATATATATATATATATATATATATATATATATATATATATATATATATATATATATATATATATATATATATTTTAACAAAAATGATTTTAATAAAAATAATTTTAATAAAAAAAGATACCGGTATATAATATATATACATATTATGTATATTTTTTATTAATATAATAATTACTATCATATTGTCCTCAAAGTATATACAGTTTTTAGATGTGGCTTTTAATTGTGTAATAATTTACATTATTGTTTTAATTATTTAATAATTGTTAATTATTTAACTTATAATTATTTAATAAGTTTTTTTAATAATGTATTTGTTTTTTAAAATAATTGTTACATTTTATTTTTACTCAAATGTCATAAATAATCATATATACAGTATAATGTAATATATATATATATATATATATATATATATATATATATAAAATAAAAAATACATATTTAAAATATGAATAATAATAAAATAATTAAGATAAATATAAATATTTTATTAATATAAATTAATGTAATATTTAATAAATTATCCTCAAGGTATATACAGTTTAATTTTTTAATTTTTTTAATTTTATTTTATTTTATAGGTATTCATAAATGTGTATAATAATCAGACATGGTTTGCATCGGTTATCACAGCATGGCCGCGATCGCTCAGTGAGTGTGTGAGCATGTATCAGACTGTTGGATGAGTGCGCCTGTGCTGATGTGAGGTGTGTGTGTGTGTGTGTGTCAGTGCTGTGGAGGTGTTTCAGCACTATCGTGATCTTCCTGTATCTGCTGGACGAGCAGACGAGTCTCCTGGTCCTGATTCCCGCTGGGGTCGGCTCTCTGATAGAGGTACAGTCAGTCTCACTCCTGTTTTCGTGCTTTTTGCTGCAGATTTCTTTCAATCTACTTGACACAAATTATGTTTGTATATTAATTTCAGGTGTGGAAAGTGAAAAAGGCTTTTAAAATCCACGTCATATGGAGGGGCTTGACTCCCACATTCCTGGTAAACTGTTATGGTTTCTCTTCTTTATTGCTCTGAATCGTCTTGTTACTAAAAGCAGTGATGATTCTCTAACTGTGAATTGTTCCCGATGTGTCCTTCAGTTTGGGAAACAGGACGAATCTGAGAAACGAACAGGGGAATATGACACACTGGTGAGCACAAGCTCCAGAACGCAGTCTTATGATTATGTGTTGATATATCTCAGTATTGCACGTTTGAATCTGGTTTGTCCCTCAGGCGATGAAGTACCTCTCCTATCTGCTGTATCCTCTGTGCCTCGGCGGCGCCGGCTACGCTCTCGTCTTCGTCAAGTACAAAAGGTGAAGAAGAGTCACATGTGCTAAAACATGTTATGCTGAAAAAGTTATTTGAGGTGCACAACTGATTAATATTTGATGTGTTTGCACACAGCTGGTACTCCTGGATTATTAACAGTTTAGTCAACGGTAAGTGGATTTTGTAGCTTTATTCGACTGATTTAGTGATTTAAAAACATTAAAGATGGAAATGTAATTATTGTTGTCGTTCAGGAGTGTACGCCTTCGGATTCCTCTTTATGCTGCCTCAACTCTTTGTAAATTACAAGGTTTGTTGAGTCTAAAATACCTCGTCCATTCAGAGTCATGAAATGATGCTTGATTCATGTTTGGGTTTGTAATCAATGCATTTGTGTTCACAGATGAAATCAGTCGCTCATCTGCCCTGGAAAGCCTTTATGTACAAGGTGAGATGATCGTTCGCAGTGAACCTCTCTCATGCTGTTTGCATTAATAATGCATGATATAAAAGAGACAATATTTGTTTTGGCCGATATTAGTGCTTTTAAAGTGCTTTTTAAACCCCCTTAAACCATATAGTATAAAAACTGCCAGTATGAAAACTGAAAACTAAATACCTGTTGTTTTCTATGTAACAATTTTCCATATTTTATATGATTGTACATTATTTTAAATATAAATATATATATAAAACTAAACAAAATGCAATATATTTTATAAATACCTGTTGTTTTCTGTGTAACAATTTCCATATTTTATATGATTGTACATTATTTTAAATATGTATATTATGTGTGTGTATATATATATATAACCTAAACAAAATGCAATATATTTTATAATTTATAAAAAAAAATCATGATACTGAGTACACATTACTTTCATTGTTTTTCTCTTATTTTGTGAAATTTTAATTTAAGTGGTTAAATTGTCCTCATTTTGTATATAATAATTATTAATAAATTATTTTATATAAGTTATATATAATTATATATCTATAAAATAGTGTCTCTGATATATATATATATATATATATATATATATATATATATGATATTTATAAAAAATCTTAATATAATGTATTAAATTATCCTCAAAGTATATTCAGTTTCAGATAAAATCTATCAATTTAATAAACCAATTTATCATATACATTTTTAAGATTAAAAAATGTATTATTGACTGATATTGACTAACAACTAAAGCTCATTGTCTGTCTGGAGGTTTTAGTTAACTGAGTTTATTGAGTTTTCTTATAATCTGACACTTGTTTTTCTCCCCAGGCTTTTAACACGTTTATCGATGACGTGTTTGCGTTCGTCATCACCATGCCCACGTCACACCGGCTGGCGTGTTTCAGAGATGACGTGGTGTTCCTCGTGTACCTGTATCAGAGATGGTGAGGATCCTGATAGTGTGACGTTGATGTTGAACTGGCTTTGCACTCGTACGGATGATGCAGGAGATGTTGATGTTTTTCAGGCTCTATCCAGTGGACAAAACCAGAGTGAACGAGTACGGCGTGTCTTACGATGAAGAGCCCAAAGGAAAATCCCATAAAGATTGACATCGGCACAACAGGACAGCTCAGCATTATCATGAGATCCAGACATCCGATCCAAAACCGAAGGACAACACTGCATTTGTCTATCTGAGCTCAGTTTTGCTGCAGTAAACAGAGGATTTTGAGCAGCTACTCTCTGTCGGAGCGTCTTTCACAGTTCAAACGGTTGCTATATATTGAGTTATAGGTTAAGAAGTAAAACTATGAAAAGCTTGTGTAAATTTACAGAATGTATTTTGATGGGACCTTTAATTCAGTCTCAAAAAGTGTTTTGTAATTAAGACCACATCACAAGGGTGCCAAAAGAACAGAGTTTCAGATTAATTATCTGTTTTGTTTCCGAATATGAATTAATTTGAGTAACATGACTGTTGTTTGTGTGTTGAGAGAGTATGATGTATGTTTGTCTTTGCGTTCCATTCCAATAAAAGTGTTTCTGTGATTCGACTGCTTAATTACAGAGACTTTATTAAACAAATCATGCCTTCCACTGCCTTTATTCCTGCATGTAGTTTTTTATGTTACTTGTCCATGATGACAGTGCAGCAGTAACTGACATATTATTACCATTACTGAACCAACTGTGTGTTAATACAATGTAAATACGATGTAAATTTTATTTACCATGTAAATAAATTAAAAAAATTATTTTATGTTTAACTTTTTATAATTTTCCAATTATATTTAAATGTTATATCTAATAAATATAACGCTCTTATGACCCTTATGACCACGCGGATGTCAAAAATAACTGGCAGAACAAACGGACCAATCACATCCTCTCTTCACTGAGTTAGTCCCGCCCATTGAAGTGACGCAAAATGCTATATAACCGATCGCCCCGCCCCCTTTCGGCCCTTTCCGTTCACTGACATCGCTGTGTTTGAGGTGCTCGGTTCTTCGCTCGAAGCTAAGGCCTTTGAATCCGGCGACTAGCACCGTCAAATTTAGGCATCCACGTCTGAAACCTTAACCTGCTGAAAGAACAATGGCATCTGTATCCGAGCTGGCCTGTATTTACTCCGCTCTCATCCTCCATGATGATGAAGTGACCGTAACGGTGAGTGTGAGGGGTTTCAGCGCGCGCTGACGGCGCGACATGGACATCCGGGACTCTGACACTCTCTGTGTACATAATGAGGCTCATACATTAGTGATTTTCAGAGATTTACATTTGTATATAGGTTAGTTTGTTACTGCACATGGTCAGTGTGTTATTATTAGAACCTAAATAGTGTGTGAAAACAGTTTGAACGCGTTGTGGGAAACTAGTAACTACACAAGACGCGCGCGCGCTTTTTCTGTTTTAAAATTGACCACTTTTTTTACACCATTATTCAGGACAACTTAAGTGATTTACTCTTTAACTCGTAAAATGTGCGATTGTGACGGGAATCATACAGTACAGAATATTACTGCTTGATATTCCTTTAAGTTAACCATGCTAATCACAACACTACTCTAGTAACGTTAAGTGGCATAATGACCATGTGTTGACCAAATACGTTGATTACAACATTTATATTATGGTATTTACATCTTACTCTAGGACGAATACAGTTGTATCACATGATCACGCTGTACCGTGGTACTACCATGTGTTTTTCTTTTTGACAGTACTGATACCATCACTGTACTATTGTGCTGCATCCAAATGAAAGCATGAACTGATGTGTGTTCTTGGATCTGTGTGTTTTCCAGGAGGACAAGCTCAATGCCCTGATCAAGGCGGCCGGTGTGAACATTGAGCCCTTCTGGCCTGGTCTCTTCGCTAAGGTGAGTTTATTTCTCAGCCATTGCATCTATAAGATCCATATAAGAGATGGAAATGGATAAATGTGGATGTTTGGGAAACATTGTACCTACAATTATCTAATCGGAGGACCTTAGCATTGTTATTTAAGTAGTGCATCTTGATTCGATGTGTTAGTAGTGCACCTGTTGGAGTGTAAGTGTGATGTCATTTCCTAAGTGTTGATTTATAAAGGGATAGTTCACCCAAAAATGAAAATTAGCCCATGATTTACTCACTCTGAAGCCATCCTAGGTGTGTATGACATTTTTCTTTCAGACAGAGTTATATTAAATGTCCTCCTAGCTCTTCCAAGCTCTGTGAGTCGATGGGTATATTTTTTTGGAAGTCCATCAAAGCGCATCTATCCATCCGTGATTAAAGTCCTCGACACGGCTCTGGGGAGGTTAATAAAGGCATTCTGACGTGAAGCTTCTGAAAAATATCGACTAAAATAACTAGCAGACGGCCGCACGCCAAAAGAGTAACCCTTGAACTTGTCATATACACCTAGGATGGCTTCAGGGTGAGTAAATCATGGGCTAATTGTCATTTTTGGGTGAACTGTGGCTTTCAGTAGTGCACCTGTTGGAGTGTAAGTGTGATGTTGTGTGTTCAGGCTCTGGCCAGTGTTGACATCGGGAGTCTGATCTGTAATGTTGGAGCCGGTGGAGGAGCCGCCCCTGCCGCTGCCGCTGGTGTTGCTGCCGCTCCTGCAGGAGACGCTCCAGGTAACACACACACACACACTCATTCAGACGCTTCACACCTGCATCTGATCTCATTCACACGCTCAACCTCTCTTCTGTTTGCATTACAGCCAAGGTGGAAGAGAAGAAAGAGGAGAAGAAAGACGAGTCTGAGGAGTCTGATGACGACATGGGCTTCGGTCTTTTCGACTAAAGCAGTTTTTAATAAAAAAAAATTGAAACTGTAAACGCTGTTTGTGGTCTAGTTCTAGTTAATCAAAGCGTTCACTAGTAAGAGAGAATTTAAGTCATTTAGATTCACTTTGTTTCCGATAGTTCTTAAAACAGTTAAAATGCTAATATAAGTGGTTTTAAAATAATGGCATTTATTGGGTAATGCTACAATAAGGCTTCATTTAATAACATGAACTAATAATGAAATGTACTTAAGCATTTATTAATCTTGGTGTTAATTTCAACATTTATTAGTGCATTACTATCATTGTATCTTGATATTTAATTGTCCTGAGCTGACATGAACAGTTGTTTTTATAAATGTCAATAGATTAGTAAATACTGTAACAAATATACTGTTCATTTTTAATGTTCATGCATTAAGTAATGGAGTCTTATTGTAGTGTTGCTGTTCTCTGTTGCTTTACGTGGAGGAAACTCCCATTCCTGTCGCCTTTTCTGTTGAAATGAAAGTATTTTAATGGGAACAAACATGTACATTAACCAGAAATCAGAGTTTTTACACCTATATCATTGTCCAGTGCATTCAGCATTTTTAGTGTGTAAGTTTGGGGGCTTAGATATGCAAGTAATGCCACCTAAAATAACTAATACAGCTTAAGAACATATAGAATTTATTAATTCAACCAAATTTAAAGTTATTGTTTTAATGCTTTAATACGTTAGTGTCCTACTTTTTTAACGACTGGTCAGAAATCAAGACACTAGTTATTCTAGTGTTTAACATGACCCTATGATATAATGCTTAGTTTTTTTGTACATGATGCAAATAGTTTTTTTTTTTTTATTATTTAATAAGCTCCTAATATTTCCTTTGTATCAGATGCTTTTATCCAAAGCATGTTCAGGAGTTTTGGTTTCAGACAATCATTTTCCTTCCCAAACATGGCTCAAATTGTTCATTTTCATAGAGTAAATTCAACAACTATAATGGAATCATTTTAAAACCCAATCATTACCAGTTCAGCCTTTAAATACGAACCCAAAAAAGTTCAATCGAAAGGAATACGAGTCGAGCAGAGATACGACCAAGACACATACAGCTAAAGATAACGATAACATTTTATTAGTTAAAAGATCTGTACAGTTGCTTCTTCCTGAGAATAATTTATACCAATGACAACATGGATTTCACGATTGTTCTGTACACAAAAGTCCAAACTCAACGGGGTCGCTTCAACCCTAGTGTGTGGTAAAAAATAACACGATTTTACAGAATAAAAGTCCTTGGAAATGAAATCAGAAGGCAGCTTTGATTATATCAATTTACCATTATGTGCTTCAAGTGACTGATATGTGACTAATATATTCGCTTCTGTCCCTGACGTGATGTATTATGCTCACGTCAGGACGCCTTGATTTTCCTTCTTAGTCGAGCAGTTTCATACAACAGCTTTGATTCCTTTAAAAAAATATGACTGTGGTTTGGCTTTAGAGTCACGGTGAGTTTTGCACACGAAGCCCTGAGTTTCTCAGAGGATGTTGTTGAGCACGAGCCCTCGATGCGCCTCCATTACTGACGTCTGACGCCAGCTATAGAGAGCCTAAGCCCCGCCCCTCCGCTTCCGGCGCATGGGACCTTATTTTGGGAAAAATATGTATGGTAGTCAATGGCGAGAGACAACTTATCTTTTTATCCCGTCTGAACTGTGCCCTGAATTACACACATGATGTTTGTCAATTTAAAAGATAATTATGAAAATCAAGAAAGTCGCAGTTTGTCATAAAACAGAAGAGTAATATTTAGTTTTATGTGAAAATCGCTCAATGAACTACATCTCCCGGGAAGCGAAACAACGAGCGAGATCCGCTACTCGTGTGTGTGCAGTCTGGTACAAAACACTCCGGCATGACGGCGTAGCGTTACGATTATAACGCAAGACTATAGAAACACTGACAGACGTTAGCGTCAGTAAAGTTATCTTCAGTAACGTTAGCTTCAGTAACGTTAGCTTCAGTAAAGTTAGCTTCAGTAACGTTAGCTTCAGTAACGTTAGCTTCAGTAACGTTAGCTTCAGTAAAGTTAGCTTCAGTAACGTTAGCTTCAGTAAAGTTAGCTTCAGTAAAGTTAGCTTCAGTAACGTTAGCTTCAGTAACGTTAGCTTCAGTAAAGTTAGCTTCAGTAACGTTAGCTTCAGTAAAGTTAGCTTCAGTAAAGTTAGCTTCAAGTTAGCTTCAGTAAAGTTAGCTTCAGTAAAGTTAGCTTCAGTAAAGTTAGCTTCAGTAAAGTTAGCTTCAGTAAAGTTAGCTTCAGTAACGTTAGCTTCAGTAAAGTTAGCTTCAGTAAAGTTAGCTTCAGTAACGTTAGCTTCAGTAAAGTTAGCTTCAGTAAAGTTAGCTTCAGTAACGTTAGCTTCAGTAAAGTTAGCTTCAGTAAAGTTATCTTCAGTAAAGTTAGCGTCAGTAAAGTTAGCTTCAGTAAAGTTAGCTTCAGTAAAGTTAGCTTCAGTAACGTTAGCTTCAGTAACGTTAGCTTCAGTAAAGTTAGATTCAGTAACGTTAGCTTCAGTAAAGTTAGCTTCAGTAACGTTAGCTTCAGTAACGTTAGCTTCAGTAAAGTTAGCTTCCGTAATGTTAGCTTCAGTAAAGTTAGCTTCCGTAATGTTAGCTTCAGTAAAGTTAGCTTCCGTAACGTTAGCTTCAGTAAAGTTAGCTTCAGTAAAGTTAGCTTCCGTAATGTTAGCTTCCGTAACGTTAGCTTCAGTAAAGTTACCATCAGTAAAGTTAGCTTCAGTAAAGTTAGCTTCAGTAAAGTTAGCATCAGTAAAGTTAGCTTCAGTAAAGTTAGCATCAGTAAAGTTAGCTTCAGTAAAGTTAGCTTCAGTAAAGTTATCTTCAGTAAAGTTAGCTTCCGTAATGTTAGCTTCCGTAACGTTAGCTTCAGTAAAGTTAGCTTCAGTAAAGTTAGCTTCAGTAAAGTTAGCTTCATTCATTGAGAGATGTGCGCCTTTGGGGTTTGTAGTCTTTGTAATTACGTATTTTCACAGTCTTATACCGCAACAGTTTAACATCAAACTGCGACTTTCTTGACTTTAAATTGTATCTTTTAAATTGACAAACATCATATGTGTAATTCAGGGCACAATTCAAACGAGATCAAAATATTTGTTGTCTCTCGCCATTGACTACCATACAATATTTTTCCGAAATAAGGTCCCATGGTGGCCGACCGGAAGGGGAGGGGCTTAGGCTCTCTATGCACAGGACAATGAGTTGATAAGCCTTTGGGTTATTGGAGAGCCTCGGCTCAGAGTTCCAGTTGCAGGTTTGAGTAAGACCGACTTCATTTCTGGATACAAAATAAAACGAACATGACGCTTCTAACGGTTATAAAACAAAAATATGTTCTGCAATATCCTCTCCTGGTGGAAATCTCTAGTAAAAATGTTTATGTAGCTTCTGTCTTGTAACGTTTAAAGCAGTTTTTTGCGCCGTGTTCCTCTGATGATCCGGTCATGTGGAGGAACTAGAGCGGCCTGTTGAGCGCCAGCATCTTCAGCCGCGCCTGGTCGATGACGTCCAGCAGGTTCTTGGCGTCGACGGCTAGTGCGTGAGCCGCGGTTAGCATCTGCTTCTTGTAGTCTTGCTGTAGACTGGTCAACACGTACTGTTGCGCCAGACGCATCTTACTGATCAGCTCAGCCAGGTCAGAGTTCAGCAGCTTCTGGGCCATCTCGATCTGAGCCAACACACACACACAGTCAAGTCACCTTTATAAATATAGCGCTTTTACCAATGTTGTTTCAAAGCAGCTTTACAGTGATAATAGGAAATTACAGTAAGGCTAGAGTGAGTGTTCAGCTGTTAACAAATTAAGACCAAATATTAGTCATTTTACAGTAAAATTGGTAACGCTTTACAATAAGGTTCATTAGTTAACAACATTAGTTAGCATTAACTAAAAATGACCTGCACTTCTACAGCATTTATTAATCTTAGTTGATGTTAATTTTGACATTTACTAATACTTTATTACAATCTTGTTAACATGAATTAATGCATGAACAAACAATGAACAGCTTTATTTTTATTAACTAACATTAACAAAGATTTAAAAATACAGTAACAAATGTATTGCTCATGGTTAGTTCATGTTAGTTAATACATTAACTAATGCTAACTAATGAACTTTATTGTAAGTGTAACAGTAAAATTAAACTATTATATTTTTTGTTTTTGGTCACACTTTAGATTAGCGTCCAATTCTCACTATTAATTTGACTTTTGCCTCAATAAACTCCTAATAACTGCTTATTAATAGTTAGTAAGGTTAGTTAGTAGTTGTTCAGTTTAGGTATGTATGGATCTGCACACACACACACACACACACACAGTTTAGGTAGGTGATTTAGGGATGTAGAATATGGTCATGCAGAATAAGGCATTAATATGTGCTTTATAAGTATTAATAAACAGCCAATATCCTAGTAATATGCATGCTAGATAATAGTGAGAATTGGCCCCTAAACTAAAGTGGTAACATATTTTTCTATATAACAATTATTATTACTATTAAATACTTGATTTTACAGTGGTAATATTTCTAATATTAATATTTGTATTTAGTAATAAGTATAATAATAATTAGTATTATTAAATACTAATTATTACAACAATTTTGCACAAACCTGGAGTTTTTTTAATCACAATTTGAATAAAAAACAAAAACATAATTATGTTTATTATTATAAGTGTTTATCTTTTTATTTTATTGTTATTAATATTTTAAACAGCATGCTAACATTTATTTGATTGTTATTGTATGTACTTTACTAAATGTATTCTTTTTTTATTCGTTTTAATTTGGCATGTTTATGATTTAATTAATTACAAGTAATATAATTGTAAGTGATATATAAATAAAATGATCAGAATAAAATTTGAATCATTGAATAATTGATAATTCACAATAAATATATACTGCAAAAACATTATGAATAGTATGTAAGGCTGAAACCAATAAATATTTTTTATAACAGAATAATCTTACCATTGATTAACACCATCTAACATCATTTTAATTAATAATTAATTCATATATAATGCATATTAAATAAATATATAAATATTAAAATAATTAATGCAAAGCAAAAACTTCAATTATTATTTTAAAATGTATTAATTATTGTTGGCCCTAGTAGTGTAGTAAAACACTATTCTGTAAAAAGATTTTTAAAAATAAATGATTAATATTACTAAAAACACTGTATGCTCGACCAGCATGTCCACTCAAGAGAAGTGTGTGTGGATCGGTGTGTTGCTCACCTCTCTGTGTGTGCTGGCCGGTAACACCGGGATCGTCTCGTCCACCGTCGCGAGTAACGTCCTGAGCGCCAGTCCAACATCCTGAGGAAACACCAGAGGAGCTCATCACACACACACACACACACACACACACACACACACACACTCCAGACAGTGAGATTATCCCAGCAGTCCCAGTGTCCTGACCTTCACCATGGGCACGTACTCCTCCGGGGGCGCCGGCTGGATCCGGCTGGACATCTCAATCACGGCCTTCACCAGACCCGTCACGTTCTCGTACACCTTATCATTAGAGCGGTCCAGGTTTGCTGTGGGAGGAGGACTGATCTCCTGAGGCTGGATCTGCACACACACACACACACACACACACACACACACACACACACGAGCATCAGCGTCTGTGGTGCAGTTCTGGGTTTAAACAGCAGGGGGCGGCAGCTTCACATCCTCTACTGAACCACAGATGACACTTTTACACCAGTGAATCCTTGACTTTCTCCAATGCTTATTATTACTAGATGTGGATTTTAGTTTCTCTCTAAACAGATCAGATTTGCATTTTTAGATTTAATACTGAAAGTATCAAGCATTTAAAAAAGCTCAATACTGAAAAATACTGATCAGAGAAAAGCTCGTTAATACACACAACCTCTTTAAAAAATACGAACTATAAGACACACTGACATAAACACACACAGACACATGACACACACACACACACACACACACACATAAACACACACAGACACATGACACACACACATACACACACACACACACACACACACACAGACACATGACACACATACACAGACAGACAGAGACAGACACACACACACACACACACACAGACATGACACAGGCTCACACACACATACAGACAAACAAACAGAGACAGACAGACACACACACAGAGACACACACACACAGAGACACACATACACACACACATGACACACAAACATGACACAGGCTCACACACACACACACACACACACACACACACACACACACACACACACACAGGTCTTACCCTCCAGGGCTACATGCAACAGTGCAGGATAAAGCAGGTGAGCGGGTGTGTGTGGGGAGGAAGCGGGATGCAGGAAAACAGAACAAATCATTATTAGTTCAAAACAAGCAAACAAACCAAAACTATAAAGTCATGCAGCTTCAAGAACAGAGGAGTCGCGGCCGAGAGTGTGTTTCCAGGGTTACGCTACATCCAACAGAAACACGGAGTCACATGACTGCTTACTCCAGCTTCTCTGTGGACTTTTGATACCGCTGAATTATCAAAGCATTCGGATTTGCACAAGAATGTTCCCTTAATGTTCGCATGACCAAAAAATGATTTAAAAACGTTTAATAAACTGGACGATCAGAGAAGAACAGGAACTCAATGGAAAGTTAGCAAAACACAAAGATAAACGAGGAATATTTCACATCACATGACATTTATAGTGTTCAGCAAACGCTTGCAGACGTGTGTGTGAAACGCAGTACATGATCTTCTCTCTGGATCATCTGAAGGACTGACTCTGGAGTGTTTAATCCTGCTGAATATTCTCATGAGGATCCACTGGAGCTTAAGACAACAGGAAACCAGAAAATAGAAGCAGGCGAAGCTGACCTCTTATATAACAGCCACGGGAAATATACACACTAGCAAAACATTCTTACCGCAATCGAGTGTGTGTGTGGCGTGTGTGAGTGAGTGTGTGTGAGAGAGAGTGTGTGTGACTGAGTGTGTGTGTGTGTGTGTGTGTGTGAGTGTGTGTGTGTCTGAGAGTGTGTCTGTATGCGAGTGTGTGAGACACTCAGACAGAGAGTGTGTCTGAGAGAGAGAGAGAGTGTGTGTGTGTGTGTGAGACAGAGTGTGTGTGTGTGTGTGTGTGTGTGTGTGTGATAGTGTGTGTGTGACTGAGAATGTATGTGTGTGTGTGTGTGTGTGATAGTGTGTGTGTGACTGAGTATGTGTGTCTGAGCGTGTGTGTGTGTCTGAGAGAGAGAAAGAGAGATTTGCCAGCGAGTGTTTGTGTCCTCAGCAGTGTGTGTGTGTGTGTGTGTGATCCTGAACGTCTGCTGAGCGAGCGAGTGTTTGTGTCCTCAGCAGTGTGTGTGTGTGTGTGTGTGATCCTGAACGTCTGCAGAGTGAGCGAGTGTGTCGTCAGCAGTGTGTGTGTGTGTGTGTGTGATAGAGAGAGATTTGCCTGCGAGTGTTTGTGTCCTCAGCAGTGTGTGTGTGTGTGTGTGATCCTGAACGTCTGCAGAGTGAGCGAGTGTTTGTGTCCTCAGCAGTGTGTGTGTGTGTGTGTGTGTGTGTGATCCTGAACGTCTGCTGAGCGAGCGAGTGTTTGTGTCCTCAGCAGTGTGTGTGTGTGTGTGTGTGATCCTGAATGTCTGCAGAGTGAGTGAGTGTGTCCTCAGCAGTGTGTGTGTGTGTGTGTGTGATCCTGAACGTCTGCTGAGCGAGCGAGCGAGCGTGTCCTCAGCAGTGTGTGTGTGTGTGCGTGTGTGTGATCCTGAACGTCTGCTGAGCGAGCGAGTGTTTGTGTCCTCAGCAGTGTGTGTGTGTGTGTGTGTGATCCTGAACGTCTGCAGAGTGAGCGAGTGTGTCCTCAGCAGTGTGTGTGTGTGTGTGTGTGTGTGATCCTGAACGTCTGCTGAGCGAGCGAGCGAGCGTGTCCTCAGCAGTGTGTGTGTGTGTGTGATCCTGAACGTCTGCTGAGCGAGCGAGTGTGTCCTCAGCAGTGTGTGTGTGTGTGTGTGTGATCCTGAACGTCTGCTGAGCGAGCGAGCGAGTGTGTCCTCAGCAGTGTGTGTGTGTGTGATCCTGAACGTCTGCAGAGCGAGCGAGTGTGTCCTCAGCAGTGTGTGTGTGTGTGTGATCCTGAACGTCTGCAGAGCGAGCGAGTGTGTCCTCAGCAGTGTGTGTGTGTGTGTGTGTGTAATCCTGAACGTCTGCTGAGCGAGCGAGCGAGCGTGTCCTCAGCAGTGTGTGTGTGTGTGTGTGTGTGTGTGCTGGTGTTCTGAGGTTAGGCTGTAACCGTCTCAGTTCTGCAGCTCAGCTCCACTGGCCCGTGTTCTGCTGACGGAGATCACCTCTCTGTGACTCTGAGTGGGTGTTTGAGCGGGAAACGCAGGCGCTCGTGAAGTTTAGTTTCTTGACATGCAGAACTCAACAGCCAATCGGCATGCGGCACACATGTCAGATTCCCCTCGGCTAGATGTGAACAGCATCATGCAGGACCACTGAAGTACCTTGACGCCCTCGTTGTAACTGTCCACTGGGGTCAGGTTGGTCAGGTGACTCGGCGCGCCGGGACGGGGCGGTTTCTTCGGGGGAGCCGCGTGATCTGCAGGACACAGACACATATGAGCTAATATTCTGGGCTACAACTTACATATTAGTCATTATAAAACAATTCTGATTGGATGAGACATGATCAAAGCTGACGATAAATGCACATCATTGTGTATTAATATTAATGCAGTGAAATAACATGATGCCTGACAACAGCAAACCTCTTTAGAGCTATAACTCTATAGACTCATTATTAATATTTGATATTAAAACAGCTTTCTTTCAGGACAGTTTTATCGTTTTTATTTCGACATTAACAGACACTGTACACAAACACCTAAATGTAAGTACTGTGATATTAATCACTTTATTAAAGTTGGTCTTTAAATGTATCAAATTTGCATAAATATTAGATTGATTATATTTATCAAACCTACCACAAAAATATTACCATTATGTGTAAAATGTGTATTTTAGCACTCTTTGTCAAACTGTTTCCACACCTTTTTTAGTAATTAAATATATATATATACAATATAAATAAAAATAATTATTATTTATAATAAACATTTAAAAAAAATATATATAAAAAATAAAATACTATATATGTATTCCAATAAATATAGCCAAAAGTGTGTGTGTGTGTGTTATATATATTAGTGCTGTCAAATCGATTAATCGCATCTAACATAAAAGTTTGTTTATGTAATATGTGTATATATATATTTATTATGTGTGTGTGTGTGTGTGCATCTGTGTGTATACACACACACACACACACACACACACATATTTTATACTGTATGCATCCATATACAGTATTATAATGCATACGTACATTATATTATGTAAACAAACTTTTGTTAGATGTGAATAATCATGATTAATAAATTATATATATTCTGTATATTCTATAGTGAATATATTCTATTCATTACAGAAATTTCCAAAACTTTTATTTTATTAACTTCCATGTTTTTTTTTAGACCTGAAAATCACAATTGTCAAAGTGATATTCCCATGTTTTTCCTGCCCGTGGAAACGCTGTTGCTAGTGTGCATTAAATCTAAAGAGAATTTCAGTGTGTGTGTGTGTGTGTGTGTGTGTGTGTGTGTGTGTGTGTGTGTGTTCATACCTGCTTTCCCGACCGGCTGGTAAACGTGTTGCTTCCCCATCTGAAAGAAAACACACAATCACACACAAGCGTTTAACAACACACAGTGGTTTCCTGCAGACTGGGTTCCTGCTGCCCACCGGGGCCCTGTGGGATTGTGGGTAGCTTGTGGGAAAGCCAGGCATATTTCAGATCCAAAAATGAGTTTCACTCAACTAATCTGAGCAAACACGTCGCTCTCGTCCTCATCAGCTCAGATCTCCTGTAATCATGGCGTGAGATGACACTCATTACACACCAGAGATGATGATGACCACAGTAAAGCTCCCATGATGCCCCTGTCATTAACCCTCCTCCTGTTATTCCCCCTCTCAGGGTTTCAGATTCCCGGTCCATGTGTTCAGGAATGAGTTCAGGATCTGCACTTTTGTGTGTGGAAGGTTTTGGCGAGTGTGATCGGCATTACTGGCTGCGACTCTGACAGGAAGTGTGTGTCAGAGTGTGTCCTCGCTACGGCACTGCAAATCTCCCTCTGGGAAGAAACAAAAACAAGCAGGGAATTATGGGAACTCACCGGGATCTGGAGAGCGCCGTCCTCCCGGTCGATACTGCCCCTCGAGTTCCTCGACTCCAGCTTCTGAACACACACAACACAGCAATCAAACACACACTGCGAATCATGAGGATTTATCAAATATTCATGAGATAAACTTCCATCTGATGATGTCATCATCACATGACTGATGGATTTCCATGATTTTTCCAGTCATTTGTGATTACTAGATTAAAATCATACAACAACAATAATAAATCAAATAAAATTTAAACGTATTGTCAAATGGATTAATTTGCATATAACATAAAAGTTAGTAAACATATTATATATGTGATATATATACACACATATATATTTATAAACTTTTATATTATGCGCTTGATCGTTATGACAGCAATAGATTAAACATTTAAATATGTTTAATTTTATTTTTAACATTTATTGGCAATTATTTACATATTTTTTAATTTAAATAAAAAAATATGTAAATAATTGAATTAATGTTAGAAATAAAATTTACCGGCTTTAATAAAATTTAATCAAATTTACAGGAGATACAAATTATTTATTTGGTTACTTTATTTCTTATTATCTTATAATTCAAGGTTTTGAAAAACATAAAATACATATAATAATAAACATTTTGATATTTATATACCGTATCTGTAATATTTGATAAATATGTCCACCATTTTGTTTTTACTATTTATATAATACATTTAAATATTTAATGTTTAATTTAATGTCTTTTTTTCTTCTTATTTTCACTTTAGAAATTTACAAAACATTTTAAGATTATATTAATTTGCATGACTTTTCCTGGCTTGGAAATCAATTTCATTTATGCAGTCCATTTACCATTTATTTACCATTTTTAATTCCCTGAAATTTCACACATAAAATACATAAATAATACTACTGCTACTACTCATAATAAACAACACTTTAATATTAAAATCTGTATTATTTTATACATATTTAGATTTTTTTTTAAATATTTAATATTCTTAATTTAAAAACTTGATTTCTTATTTTAACTTTAGAAATGCGTATCACGTTTTAAGATTATATAAATATGCATGCTTTTACCAGGCTTGAAGATCACAATTTAAAATTTTCCTGATTTTCCGTTCTGACAGAGCTCAAAGCCTCAAGAAAAGCAACAAACTTCACAACTTAAACTTAAAGCACAAAGTAAAGATTTCCCCAAACGATCCAGCGAGTTTTTGCTCCATGATTTAGAACATGAAGAACATGAAGTGCATGAAGAACTCGTCACTACGCAAGTCTAGTTACCGGCTTTCCGAAACAGAACTTGAAGAGATGCATCCTCTCGGATCGTGAGCGCTGTGTGTGTGTTTCCATGAGAGATGCCTTCAGATTCCTGCTCTCTCTCTCTCTCCCACATCCCACGCTTTCCCTTCCTCCCGCTGCTTCTACACACACACACACACACACACACAGCTCCTGGTATGCGCTGCTGAACGCTGCAAACACTCCTCTGAGGGCCGATCTCAATGACCAACTACCTACTATTTTTATACGCAGAAAGTAATATGTAGAATGCAAATGTGCATGCATGGAAAAACCAATGACCTTCTGAGTTTACCAAGAACACAACTGCATGGAACACTATATCCCATAATGCATTGCGCTCGACTTGCCTTTCCATTTCCTGTGCAATGAATGAACCGTGAATGAACCGAACGATATCAGTCACATTTTAATCAGACGGATGGAGGGAAAAATACCACTTTGTATGCAAAATTAGATTAAAAATGCTTAATCTTTTAATCTTTAAACTTTGAAACAGCTTTAAATGTGGCTTTAGAGTCTGAACGGTTTTAAAATATAAATGACATTGTTTTGAATGTTTTGTTTTAAACATTCACTGATTTATTCATGTGTTATGAATCATCTGATCTTTTCATTTGCGTCTATAAAGTTCCCAATAAAAGAGGAAAAAGTCAATTGCGATGAAGCATTTTTCAGCTGTGCAGTTTATAATTGACAACTGGAGGATTAAAAATATTTATATTCATATAAATTGTGCTTTTTTCTGGTTCTGTAAAGCCGTTTTGAAGCAATTAGTATTGTAAAAAGCTCAGTATAAATAAACTTGGACTATCAAAAATAGGGATTAGCACATGATAATTTAAATATATTTTTTTTTAAATGTAATAACCAGTAAAAATAATTATATTGTGTTGTGATACGTAATAAGCATGAGATTTTAGTAACATCACACCATTTTAAATAATATCCTGAAGTATGGGGTATATAGTGCGCAGTATGCAGTGCACTAGTGTTCATTCCAGACACACTCAGATTCTTTCCTTTTGAGAAAAGCTTTTTAATTTTTTCCTTAAAGAATGAGAAGATGCCAGCGTTTCTCAGGAAGGCACGAACCACATGGGTTTCCACCGATTCCCACAAACCCCTGCTGCCAAATGAGACGATCACTTATGACACGCGTGTGATGCGGCGCTCAAGTTTCCACTGGACAGAGAGCGATATTACAGTCACATGTCTGCTAACAACACTCCTCCCATCTAAAGATTCAGCCTGCGGAGGAAATCACTCGAGTGTCAGATCTGGTAAGTGTTCATTAAACGCCTCTCTCGGGTCTCAGCAACCAAAACCCCCACAAACCCCCACTGACACATCATCTGGAGACCAACAGCGTGAGGAAGACGTCGCATCTGAGCGGCACGGCGAGCGTTTGGCAGGGATGTGGATGTGAAGGAATAGTTTCCTCTGGCGAGAAGAAGACGGTTTCACTCGCAGGTGCGCACAGATTTACAGCTTTGTTTTCAGGACGGGAGAGTTTCGTTCCATCTCTTTCTCAGAGTAACAACAACCACAGCAGATGCAATGGATGCCCAACACACTCAAGGTGACCAACAAGCCATAGAAAACGCAGGAAGTGAATTAGAAAAGCTATGAATCATTTCATGAAAAACAGTATTTTTTCCTGCTAATTTGAAATGTTTAATGTGACTTACTGAGTTTCCGAACTCAAAACCTCCTGTCCGGTCCATCAAGACCATTTATGAAACTAAACGGCAAACGTGACCCAGAAATATTACAAATATTCACATATGAAAACACATGTGAATTGCATCTTCATACGGAGAGATAAGAGCTCATTTACATATAGCAATCTTAAAGGTACAGTAGTATAAAGGTGGAAAATGGTCATAAACTGAATTATGACTAAATTATGACAAATAAATGAACCATTATTATTATTTCTTAATATTAATTTACATGTATTGTTTGTTATTATGAATGGTTATGTATTAGTATATTTATTATATACTTTAAGATGTACGTTTTCTAAAATTATAAGTGGACTAGAAAAGAAAAGAAAATGCTAGAAAAGTGTAGAATTTAACTATTAAAAATAATTAAAATATATTATTTTTAGATAGTTAAGATTTTATGGAACTATTCATTAAAATTCTTTGAGAATTCTAGAACAGTATCAATAGTATTAGGGCTGTAAAAAGGGTTGAGAAATTGAGTTGGAATTTTTTTTTACTAAAATGATACTAATATTTGAATAATATTTAATAATAATATTTTATATTTATTTATTTTACGGACATAATTTTAGTTAGAGGAGTGTGCTAACAAGAAGGCATAATGAGAAATATAAACCAAATCAAGCACTGTATTGAATTGTTTATACAAAATGATTAAATAGCATGACAGTTAAAACTACTATTCATAAACTATTATTTAAACTAAAATTGGCAGGACTTTTCCAGGCTTAAAAAAAGTTTTTTTTTTAAATTTCCTGAATATTTTATTTTTACATTTCCATAAATATTTAGAACAATAAAAAAATATTTAATTATTATTATTAAATAGTTCATGTTTTTATTTATTTATTTATTATTTAACACTTTATTTTTTATTTTCACTCTAGAAATGTCCAGGACTTTTTAAGATTACATTAATTTAACATTTTTAATTGGACTAATATTTGAAACTCAAATTTGAACTTGACATCCCTGAATAGTGTGGTGTATGAGTGTGTCAGTACCAAGAAGCTCTCCTCGTGCTCCAGCCACCTCTGGTCCTCCTCCATCTGCTGCTGCTGCTTCATCAGTGTCTCCTCCATCAGGTGTGTGACGGGCATCACTTGACTCCGGCCCAGAGCCGCCCCATCCTGACACACACCGAACACAGCAGCGTTTATGACCGCGCTCCACTGAACACACATTCACAGAGCAAACAGCCTCTTCTGCTCACTCACACACTCACTCACTGACTCATACACTCACACATGGTAAGAATGTTTTTGGTAGTGTGTTTATTTTCCCGTGGCTGTTATATAAGCCGGTACTGGGCTACGGTCGGTCGGTCCGGTCGGTCGGTCGGTCAGTCACTCACTCACTCACCTAACACTTACACTCACCTACTCACTCACTCACTCACTCACTCACTCACCTAACACTTACACTCACCTACTCACTCACTCACCTAACACTTACACTCACCTACTCACTCACTCACTCACTCACTCACTCACTCACCTACTCACTCACTCACTCACTCACTCACTCACTCACTCACTCACTCACTCACTCACTCACTCACTCACTCACTCACACACTCACTCACACACTCACTCACTCACTCACACACTCACTCACTCACTCACTCACTCACTCACTCACTCACTCACTCACACTCTCACTCACTCACTCACCTACTCACTCACTCACTCACTCACTCACTCACTCACTCACTCACTCACCTACTCACTCACTCACTCACTCACTCACTCACTCACTCACTCACTCACTCACTCACTCACTCACCTACTCACTCACTCACTCACTCACTCACTCACTCACTCACACTCTCACTCACTCACTCACCTACTCACTCACTCACTCACTCACTCACTCACTCACTCACTCACTCACTCACTCACCTACTCACTCACTCACTCACTCACTCACTCACCTACTCACTCACTCACTCACTCACTCACTCACTCACTCACCTACTCACTCACTCACTCACTCACTCACTCACTCACTCACTCACTCACTCACTCACTCACTCACTCACCTACTCACTCACTCACTCACTCACTCACTCACTCACCTACTCACTCACTCACTCACTCACTCACTCACTCACCTACTCACTCACTCACTCACTCACTCACTCACTCACTCACCTACTCACTCACTCACTCACTGACTCACTCACACTCTCACTCACTCACTCACTCACTCACTCACTCACTCACTCTCACTCACTCACTCTCACTCACTCACTCACTCACTCACTCACTCACTCACTCACCTACTCACTCACTCACTCACTGACTCACTCACACTCTCACTCACTCACTCACTCACTCACTCACTCACTCACTCACTCACACTCTCACTCACTCACTCACTCACTCACTCACTCACACACTCACTCACTCACCTACTCACTCACTCACTCACCTACTCACTCACTCACTCACTCACTCACTCACTCACTCACCTACTCACTCACTCACTCACTCACTCACTCACTCACTCACTCACACACTCACTCACACACTCACACTCTCACTCACTCACTCACTCACTCACTCACTCACTCACTCACTCACTCACTCACACACTCACTCACTCACTCACTCACTCACTCACTCACTCACCTACTCACTCACTCACTCACTCACTCACTCACTCACTCACCTAACACACACACTCACACTCACCTAACACACACACTCACACTCACCTAACACACACACTCACACTCACCTAACACACACACTCACTCACCTAACACTTACACTCACCTACTCACTCACTCACTCTCACCTAACACACACACTCACCTAACACACACACTCACACTCACCTAACACACACACTCACTCACCTAACACACTCACTCACTCACCTAACACACTCACACACACTCACCTCCATGTTCGGAGACCACACGGGATGGTTCCAGGTCTCGTGTGGGTCGAGGACTGAGGCTTGCGGGGGGAATCCCGCTCCGGGCACGAGTGCACTGGGATATCCAGACCCCTGGACAGATGAAAGACATTTGATTTAAAGCACATTTACATTTATTTATAAAAAAAAGTTTATTTATAAAGAAAAATTTGTGTTCAAAAATAATTAATAATTTTGCTATGCGCTCGTCACTTTTTATGATTTTTAATTTATTTTAATTTCACTTTTATTTTTTAATTTTCAGTTAGTAATTTTAGTACTTACATACAACTAAAACTTATTTCAGTTAGTTTTTAATATTAATATTTTATTTTATCTTTGAATTACCTTTATCTTTATATTTATCAGATTTAATTTTATTGTTTTTTTGCAATGTGCTTTTGTCATTTTTATTAGTTTTTATATTTCTCTTTAGTTTAAATTTTTCAATTATTTTAGTTTTTTTTAAAACAATTTATTAACAAACCTATTTCAGTTAGTTTTTCCATCTAATATTTCTTTTTATTTTAGCTTTGAATTAGCTTTATGTTTTATATTTTTGTTTATGTTTTAATTTTAGATTAACTTTTAACAAATTTTGTTATGTGCTTTTCTCATTATTTCTATTTCCCTAAAAAAAAAACATTCAGTTTTCCTTTTTTATTTCCAACTTAGTTTTTCATAAAATATTTATATTTTATTTCAGATAGGCTACAAATAACATTTTTTTTAAATAGAAGTTTTTAAAACAGATTTAGTCTTAGATAACAATAAAAACGTAGCGATTTTCCATATTACCATTTAATACTGTACTATGGTATTTATATCCTTGTTAAAAATAATTTTACTCTCATAAATGTCACGTTATGTAAGTAAGCCGTGTCAGGTTGTCTTTAAGAACCCCATCTCTCAGAAAGGCCAATAATCACCCTGACACAGAAACCAGCGGATTGAGCACAAAAGCCTTTTAAGGCATGAAAACAGAGCGGCGATAACAGCGGTGATGTGTGTGTGTGTGTGTGTGTGTGTGAGCTGATGGAATGCATCTGGAGTCAACAATAGCATGCGTCTGTAAAGAGCCCGGAGGAAATGCCTGCTGTCAGAGGCGCTCGCGGACGAGCTGTGGAATAACTGCATCGAGCTGAAGCCAGCCAATCACACGCTCTTCTGGATAAACACAAGTAAATCAGGGTGTTTGGCTAGAGAGAAGTGCAGTGCTATCCGAAGTGTGTTTGGGTATTTGTTGAATGTTTATGTTGGGCAGTTTTGGGGTATTTCGTGAGTGTTTGGCAACAGTAATCAGTTAGTCAGGTATGGTATTAATACATTATATGAGCAGCAGCAGAAAAAAAAAATCGTTCACAACTTGCACCCCAATATTTATATTTCTTGTTATTTATTAATTAACCTCAGATGCTCTTAACGTGTCGGTCAAAAATGACTGAAATTTATTTCTTTACTTCAATGAAATGAATGTACTATATTTTAATTCGATAATGTTTTTTATTTTTAGGCGATTTTATGGTACTAAATTATATTTACGCTGTATTTATAATCCATTTATTCACTTATTGAGCATAGACTTTAAGATTAGAAATTAAATTGTCGTAAATCTTAAACGCTTTAAAGCACAGACTTAAGTTTGATCTCTTTTCAAAGACGAATTTTCAGGACCATTTAACCTGTTCGAATCATGTCCATGATTTTTTTGTGTTCACACAGCAAGTGCCAAAACCTTTACCAAGTTTCATACCATTCCAATGAATATATATATATATATATATATATATGAGTGCTGTCAAACGATTAAAATATTTAATCGGGATTAATCGCATTAATGTCATAGTTAACTCGCAATCATTTTTATCTATTCTAAATGTCTCTTGATTTCTTTTTGTCCCATTATTTTTTCTCATTTTAATGCTCTTATCAACATGGAAAAGTGGATCGGCTTGCTTTGTATATGTCAATGTTGTTTTCAATAAAAAACATTTGCACTGTGTTCAATTTCACACTAACATTCTCACTTGGAGCAAATAATCTCTCACACAATGTAACACTGTCCATCAATAAAAGGGTGAAAGAAATACTGACGAGGTCCTGATATTGACGAGGGGGTGGAGTATTCGCATCAGCTGTGTGTGTGTGTGTGTGTGTGTGTGCTTGGCCATCATCAAGTGGTATTCAGACTGGACGTGCTGCGATGATGATAGCTCAGTTCACAATGACAAAACACACAGATCACTTTGGTCTCGTCAGTGGAACCATTTGGCAACTTTTTAAAAGTAAACTTTCCATTCAGAATCTTATTGGCATCCATTTCGGCGTCTCGCGCTCGTCATCCTCTCAAAACGTAACGTTAACCAACTATTTGGCCGGCTCGCAAGCCCAAACAAGTGTGTGTGGCATGCCTGTTGTTTTGTTTCCGCTCTAGCTAGATCCGCTTGCGCTTGCACAAGCCATTGAAATGAATGGGTTTCATAGCGTAGCGCCGCGTCCTGTTGCAAAAGCATGTGAAAAAAACTGCAAAGTTTGCTAGGCCAAAAAGACCGTTAATCACGCGATAAATAAAATGGATTTGCGATAACGCCGTTAATAACGCGTTTAACTGACAGCCCTAATATATATATATTTCGGTAACACTTTATTTTAAGGTGCTTGTAATAAGCAGTAATTAACAGTTAATAAGACACTTATAAGACCTTATAAGATGCATATAAGCATTAACTAATGATAATAAATAAATTAAATTAAATAATAAATTTCTCAAGTATCAATACATTGCACTTTTAGAACAGCCGAACAAACATAAATGGTAACACAAACTCCCAGTGCCTTAAAAATTGACCTTCCCAAGAGGGAGTAGTTTCCCTGATCTCTTCAGGGCCTGGACCTTTAATTAACCCTTATATGAAGTAGTTAATGCTTATATGCATCTTATATGCATCTTATAAGGTCTTATAAGTGTCTTATTAACTGTTAATTACTGCTTATTACAAGCACCTTAAAATAAAGTGTTACCTATATTTCTTTTTTAAAAGAGCACCGAGGGTTAACTGTGTTTGCATGAAGCTGCTGCTGTGGGCAGGACTGATGTACCTGGTAGTGGTTGAGCTGACCAGCATGTTGAGGACTAGGGAAATATCCATCACTGGATCGAGGACTCGGGTATCCAGGTCGGCTGGGCTGTGAAAACCAAAACCACTGATTAAAACCAACCCAGTTACTCAAACTAAAACACACACACACACACACACACACATCTCCTGTAGATCTGCTCAGGGTACTGCAGATCTCTGATACACATGTGTGTGTCTCTGAGGTTCACCTTCGGAGGAGCCTCGTCTGAATTGCCAGTGTCCCAGGACACGGTGACCTGTCTCCTCATCTCCATGCGGAAACGCTCCTCCTGTTGGGCCTTCTCCTCATCCAGGATCGTGCTGCAGGGACACACACACACTCATGAGGAGATCTGCTTTTTCTGCATTTATTTAGCTAGAGCACTGATTAGACTGACTTTTGGCTTAGATTAGACAAACTAAAAAAAATAAAAATATTTATCTAATATTACTTCATATGTTGTTCTGTATTATTTTGTATTTTATTGCTGAATAATTTGTTAATAATGAATCATTATAAATGATAAATGGTTATTTTTCTGCACATTAGACTTCAACAAAATAAAAGCTTGTATAATTACATCGCTGATCATTCTGGAAGCTAAACAGAGACCTCTAGTGTCAGAAACCAAGAAAAGCATAAAAGATCAGATTATCTGTGCAAACACTGTAAAACAACTGCTTTACTATAACATTACATGTGAAATAAGTCATCTAGAAGACGCTTTTATCCAGCTTAGCTTTACAAAAGCATGAGTAAAGCAGTCCACACACACACTGACCTGAGCGCGGTCCACACACACACTGACCTGAGCCCACACACACACTGACCTGAGCGCGGTCCACACACACTGAGCGCGGTCCACACACACACACTGACCTGAGCTGAGTCTTGAGTTCGGTGAAGCGCGGGCGTTTGCTGGGGTCGTACGCCCAGCACTTGGTCATGAGGCTGTAGAGGGTCGGGGGGCAGTTTTGGGGCATCGCTAACCTCTCGCCGTTCTCGATCCGCCCGATCACGTCATTATTCTTCACGCCCTGGAAGGGCTTGATGCCGAACATGAGGATTTCCCACATACACACACCTGAGAGAGAGACACGAGCAGAAATCTGCCTCATCATCACAAATAAACTCAAAAACACTGCATTTGGCAAAGTAAAAAATACAATCATTATAGAAAATTTGAAAATAAATGATATTATGTTTTAATCAGAGCTGACAGCTTGACCAATCTAATTATTGTCATATCTGAATAGAGGCAAAATAAATTGACAAACTAAAAAATTTAAATAGAAAATATTAAATTCAATTCGATTCAAGTCTAATATAATATTTTAATGTTAAAATAATAAAATAAAAAAAACATTAAAAAAATATATAATATTGTCACATCTGAATAGAGGCAAAACAATTACAAAATAAATGCTTTAATAGAAAATTTAGACCCTCACACACCTGAATCATTCATAGGTGCGTAGGATTAAAGTCCAATATAATATTTTAATATTAAAATAATTTTTATATAAATTTAAAAAACATTTATATATATTTTTAAAAAACATATATATATATATTTATAAAAAAATATATAAATCCTGCACACTTCTCAGACTTGCATCATCATCATTTTTTTAAGTCAATCGACCTTCCTCAGGGTTAAGCAGCACATATTTTATGTTTTATTATTAAGAGTAAAATGATCAAATGAATCATTAATAATAATAAAAAATAATAAAAAACATAAACTAATATTGTTTTAATAATAGAAAGATGCTGTTCAAAGCATATGTTTATGGTGTTCAAGAACAGTCAAACTGTAAGACAGCATAATGGAATAGCAGTTACCAAACATCCAGACGTCGCTGGCTGACGTGAACCGCCGGAAGTTTATGGATTCTGGAGCCATCCATTTGATCGGCAGTTTCCCTTTAGAAGCTGGAAAACACACACACACACACACACTGTATTTGTATTTTGTATTTAAATGTTTTGCTTCACAGGCCATTACACGACAGATACAGACTCAACAACACTCAACAAACAATAAACTAAACACAAACATAATCAAAAAATTCAACATAAAAAAAAAAAAGACTAAACAAATTTGTATGTACAACTTTATTAAAGATTATTTACATGTACTTTCTGGGTCCATCTTACAAAATGTTGCATGGCATTAATAATTAGGCAGACTAAATATTTTTACGGACAAGTTTTTTACAGACTATAAACAAATCAAATATTCCTTCACTATCCTCAGGCCGCTATTCCTTCACTATCCACCAGAGGCCGCTGTTTCCTTCACTATCCACCAGAGGCCGCTGTTTCCTTCACTATCCACCAGAGGCCGCTGTTTCCTTCACTATCCACCAGAGGCCGCTGTTTCCTTCACTATCCACCAGAGGCCGCTGTTTCCTTCACTATCCACCAGAGGCCGCTGTTTCCTTCACTATCCACCAGAGGCCGCTGTTTCCTTCACTATCCACCAGAGGCCGCTATTCCTTCACTATCCACCAGAGGCCGCTATTCCTTCACTATCCACCAGAGGCCGCTATTCCTTCACTATCCACCAGAGGCCGCTGTTTCCTTCACTATCCTCAGGCCGCTATTTCCTTCACTATCCACCAGAGGCCGCTATTCCTTCACTATCCACCAGAGGCCGCTATTTCCTTCACTATCCACCAGAGGCCGCTATTCCTTCACTATCCACCAGAGGCCGCTATTCCTTCACTATCCACCAGAGGCCGCTATTCCTTCACTATCCACCAGAGGCCGCTATTCCTTCACTATCCACCAGAGGCCGCTATTCCTTCACTATCCACCAGAGGGCACTATAGGCTATATGCACGCATAAGTTCCGCATTTGACGCAAGGATGCTCGTCAGTTTCCAGTTGGGGAGATTAAAGCGGAGGAAAACCGAGGAAAACGGGATTATGGCAGAGTCTTCAAAATTTACTGTCCTCCCGTCTTTGAAACGAAACTTTCATACGTTTAGATGTAATTTTATATATAGTTATGTTTATTTAATATAATTTTAAAAAGAAGCATAAACACAACGAGGTGTGTCTGTTTTGTCAGTTTTTGTGACTAACGCTTCTTTAGTATAACCATGGAGTATACAATTCAATATAAATTCTCGGTATTGCATTGGACTCTATGATCGGCGGAAGTTATCGAGCATCCTTGACCTTCACCGGAAATACCGCCGTGCATAGAGCCCATTCCTTCACTATCCACCAGAGGCTGCTGTTCCTTCACTATCCACCAGAGGCCGCTATTCCTTCACTATCCACCAGAGGCTGCTGTTCCTTCACTATCCACCAGAGGCCGCTATTCCTTCACTATCCACCAGAGGGCGCTATTCCTTCACTATCCACCAGAGGCTGCTGTTCCTTCACTATCCACCAGAGGCCGCTATTCCTTCACTATCCACCAGAGGCTGCTGTTCCTTCACTATCCACCAGAGGCCGCTATTCCTTCACTATCCACCAGAGGGCGCTATTCCTTCACTATCCACCAGAGGGCGCTATTCCTTCACTATCCATGCTTATTTTTTGCATTACCATAAAACTTCAAATAATAGCCGAGTCCCAAATAGACGCCTGTCTCTTTAACACGCCTGGTGTGGCGACAGGTTTGGGTAAATAAAGGCCGGTCTCAAATAGAGGCCGGGTCTGTTTTTTAGTTTCGGGTTGTATTTAATCTTCTAAAACCCGTCAGATCGTCCGCTTTTTGGCGGCAAAAATAAGAGCTATTATTTGAAGTTTTACGGTAATTATATCTTTTTGAGGGGTCAAAATCAGTGGTTTGTCAGCCTGAAGCCAGTGTTACACTTTCCGCGTCCGCGCGAGGGTCCGCTAGGGTCTATGTGACGTAAAAATCGTCATCGGAGGGTGTGCGTGGAGGCTCCTCGCGGACGTCTGCGTGCCTCCCATTTTTTGTGATTTTAAATGGTAGTGTGAATTACCTTTGTAATAGGAACTGTCCTCCATGTATCGGGAGAGACCGAAGTCACCGAGTTTCACACAATCCGTGGACGACACCAGCACGTTCCTGGCAGCGATGTCCCTGTGGAAAACACACATTTATCTCAGTGCATTGCGACCAGAAAAGAGTTGCGCTTGTGAAGATCTTCAATCTTCAGTGGTGTTGATGCTCACCGGTGCACGAAGCGTTTGCTCTCCAGGTACGCCAGCGCTGTGCTCAGCTGGAAGGAGAACAGGATCAGCGTGGACAGGTCCAGGTTGTACTTCCTTACTTGCAAGAACGACCTCAACTAAAGACAAACACAATGGTGATTTCTAGATGGGTTTCTAGTGAGTCTAGAAGCTTGTCAACCAAAAGAGGAGTTTAAAGTGCCCCTGTTATGCATTTTCAGATATAATAAAGCTGTTTGTGAATTGTCAAAGTACACATAAATCGAGTTATTGTTTTATAAAGAAAGAAGCGATTCTTATTTGCATGATGTCAGTCTATGGTCTTCATTGGCTGCTCATGAACAATGCCTTTGAGCCTCAAACACTGTAGTCCAGTCCCTCCAGAAAAACGTGATTATGCGATCGCACGATTCAGTGCATAATCAGCCAAAGTCCGCATATTTATGCGGGGGCATTTTTCCAAATACGCCGCACTTACGCCGCATAAATTGCCGATTTCCGTGCAAAATACGCAGGGCTTGCATGATTTCATAATCCTCGCATTTTCGTTGCAAAAAAAGTCACATATATCTGAGCAGAAAGTTGAAAAATGTTGCGTTTGCGTCACACCAGAGCCGCCATTTCCCCCTGTTGCCATGGGAACGTTATGAAGCGACGTAATTACGCGACGTGAACATCATCGAAAAGCTGTAAAACAGGAGCACACTTTATTTTTAAATATTTAATTTATTAATTTTTACAGAAGTTGTAGCATATTCCTTTTGTAAAGCTACAGAACTCGTTTGACTCATCAATGTTTTGTAAGTTTGATGTGTTTATTAAGGTCTGAAATAAAACAAGATGAGAACTGAAATATTCCCAGCACTTTCTGTGATGTAGTATGCTTGCTTATCATAGGAAGTAATAAGAAATGACTCTTTACATTAGGGTAGTAGCCTAGTGAGAACAGGGTGTTGGGGAATCACTTTTTTTTCTCTTTTTCATCAAACCCGCAATTTCATCGCATAAAATTGCATAAATATCCCACATATTCCATCGCATTTTTAAAGAAAATGGGCCGCATAATCAAGGATTTTTGCCCGCAACAATCACAAAAAAACTATTTTTCTGGAAAGACTGGTAGTTGTATATGAGACTGGAAGAGTTTGGTTTGAGGAGACGTTGTTTTCTGCTGACAAAGCAAATCCACTTCCAAAGGATGAGATTGATAAGGTAAAACTGAACACATCGTCACTGTTCGTATCAAAAGTGCTGAGGAAGAGCTGAAAATCAGATATGCAAATGTGTGTTTGGGTTTCCAACATACACTGCAAGCGGTCGACCAATCACAACAGATTAGGCCTTCTGACCAATCAGAGCAGAGCAGGCTCTCAGAAAGGCGGGGTTTAGAGAGACTGAATAATTAATCAAACTGTTTCAGACACTGTGAGACAAGAGCTGATGCTGCAGTGTATGTTATGAAAAAAAGAGTGTTTTTTGACCTTGGATGCATGTAAGCCTATTAAAGGAGACTGCAAAACAACATTAGGAGCCTTTAAAAAAGGGGCACTTTGAAACGACAGCAAGCCTCACCTCTCCAAGCGTGCACAACTCCATGATGATCCAGACGGGATTTTCCGTGATTATCCCAATCAACTTCACAATGTGCGGATGGTCGAACTGCCGCATTGTCACTGTCAAGCGTTACATCACACAAACATTCTCACGCAAAACTCTTTTGCAAAATCATAATGGTTTTGTGGGATTCTGACTTCTCTAAAACAGAAGTGGCAGAAGTGACTTCCTCATATTCAACTCTACTATGTGTCATGTGTTCAGATGGAATAACCATGGTGGAGAAAAAAAAGCTAAATGTGATGTGGGTCACTAGTGTGAAGCGTTACTTAAAATACTCACAAGCTTCCTGTAGAAACTTCTCACGCACGCTGTCAGATGTGCAGTTCTTACACGTCTTTATGGCCACCGATAATGATGGATTCTCCTGTCAGGAAGAGCACATGAGGATCTCAAACACACGCAACTCAAAAAAACGTATGAACAAATTCAAGAATATTACAGTATAGCGACATTACAAAAGATTGTATATTACAAATTCAGTTTAAAACTCTGATTTGTGTGACATTATTAGTTTCTAACAATAGACAACATAAAATATAAAAATAAACAATTCTGATAAAAATCAATAAAATAATACATACATCAATTGTTTATATTTTAAGGGGAGATTTTCATAAATTGTCAAAAATTCAAATATGTACTTATTTAAATATTTTTAAATTCCAAATATATTTATTTTAAAATAAGAAAGAATGGGTAACTAGCGTTAGATTTAGTCTAATTTAAGATCTCAACTCAACTTCATTTATAGAGCACTTTCAACACCACAAGTGGAACCAAAGTGCTGTTTATCTCACTCTCACTCTGTTTAGACTAGCTAGTTTGGGACTAAATGTTGACTTGCTTATTTGTTCTTACTAATAAACTCATTTATCAAAAAATATTTCCATCCATTAATTAAAGAACAATATTTGTTTGATCATTTTTTATACAATAATTTTCATAACAAGGTTTTAAGGTTAAGCTTAATGAATGCATTAGACTACAGTTAGACTAGTTTAAGACTAGCTACTTTAACCCTCTGGGGACGGCAAACGCACCCGTGCGTTTTGGCAAAAAAATTTCACATAGCAGAAAAATAGACTTAACTCTGTATGACCAGAAATGATGGAGTAGTTTAAGACATATTAAAAAATAAACTGTTAAATGTCTACTTTTTTATGTGCCCACCTACAATCGAAATAAAATATTGTGCTTTTGTAAAATAAAGAAAATAAACAGGGTGTGCGTTCTGCCTCTCCGTCACCGTGAACTTTTTTTCTGGAGCACGTCTATAAACTTAAACAAAACTCAGCTAATACTATTCACCCAGACATGAGCAATATATGTTTATGATCATTTAAGTTTGTACTTTTAAATTATCTAATTTAAAACTAAAATAAATATTCTCTGTTTATGTAATCTATATAAAAAGAGAGAGGTGTCAGCCGTTCTCATTATCATTCTCGCATCTCATTATTCCGCTAATGTGACACGCCCACGGAGAGCGCGCGCTATTCAAACGCTAATGATCTGAAGCAACACATTGAGACGTGTAAACGCCCATATAAACTCTGTAAACACACTATATTTAGTCAGATTAATGTACTGTCGTCTTGCGCGGCTGTGAGGAATAATCCTGGGACATTTACCTACCTCAGAACAAGTGCTGGTTTATTTTCACTTTTTCACTTCGAGGAGCGAGCTGGGCTGTAAGAGTTTTTATTCTTGTGCTTTGTTCTAATCGCGATATATAATAACGTTAGTGTCTGTAAACGCAAAAATAGCCTACTGTTTAAATTTGAATCATGTTTCTGTGTGTGTGTGTGTGTGTGACTAGTTTTGGATAGATTATAAAGTTTTAACTCTAAAATAGACATAAAATAAGCTTTTGTTAGCAGTTTCTGCTCATATGTTAAATATATAGTATGTTTTGTCAAAACTAATCAACTAAGAATAGTGTTTGTTCCAATGCAAGCTATATCAAAATAATGAATCCTTAACTTTGAAATATGTATGATAAAATGTATTGGCCGACTAAGACATTTATGGAAAAAAGACAATTTTCTTTTCAAGATGTTTCCAACTCTAACTTTGACCCAATTCTGTAGAATGGCCCATATAACCTATTTGAACAGGATTTGTTTCCAGGTATGACTAAAAATGTGCTTTTGACTTTCATTTATATTTTGATTTTATATGTATATGTATGTGTGTGTGTGTGTGTGTATATTGTCCTTGCATTCTTTCTTGTGTGACACACCTGAATGAAAGGGTCATTAATATGCGGGGTCTTTGTCTTCTCAACCACCTAATTATTCACAATGGGGTTGGGCCGTTCAAAAGAATCTATTGTGTTATGTGAATGATTAGAAAGGATGATTTTCAGATCATTTTGAAGCAAAAACTCTAGGCGACAACATCCATTAGTCAAAAGTCTTGTGGACACATATTTAGTATGTGTTTTGTGGCTTTATTTCAGAAACTTTCATTTTTATTTTTTTCAATAACCATGCATAAACAATATTCTCTCAAAAATACAAACATGCACATACATGTTGCTCACATATTATGGTAGCCCTGTTTGTGCTATATAGAGTGTAATTTCACCTGTGCCATTAATATGTTTATAAGCAACTGAAAAAAGCACAAATGTCAGGGCATGTCAAAACATCTCAAGGACCCCAAAAACACCTTGGTCCCCAGAGGGTTAAATGCTAAATAATAGTTGGAAGACTAATCCGCCGCTGGTTGTATAATCAGGTTTTTTAATGATAATTTTTGTGAGTAAAATAAAGCCTGTGGTAAACGTAACTTGACGATAAAAAACCAAAAAAAAACGTATAACTTGACGATACTTCAACGTTTTATCCTACAATGTAAACTGCACAAACTGTCTTATCTAGTCGCTTATTAGAAACATATGTTTTCAAAAATAAACATAACTGCTTCAAAATTTGCATTTTCAGCATGAGTGTGTGCAGTTTATGTTGTTGATACATCAAAGTATCGTCAATTTATGTTTACCACAGGCTTTATTTTACTCATAAATAAAAACCCACAAGAGCCACTAGTGAATTAGTCTTCCGGGTCCTGACAGTGTTTGTTCGGTATGGACTGTTGTTTGGACTGTGTGGATGATGAATATGCAGTTTACCGGACTGATGTAAACCCCTTGGTGGACGTCACCGAACTGTCCCTCGCCGATGCACCGTCCCAGCTCGATTCTGTCCCGCTGGATCTCATAGTCCTGAGCTACAGACGAAAGACACAAGGAGGCAGACGTCACAAACCTGAAGCTCATCATCAGAGGAACATCACAAACCCTGGGCGTCACGTGTGTTCAGAGGAACGACATGCTGCACACAAGCGGCTCTGATGGAGACCAACAATATTTACTGAACGCAGAGCTCAGCGATTCACCAAACGCTGCAATTGCAGGTTTAGAAACACTGAGGTCATGAACAAAAGACCTTAGTCAGGGTAGATGCCATATTTAATAATCCACAAATCAAGACGAGGCTGTGAGCGACAGAAAGACATGCATTTAATGCGTTCCAACTACACATTGGAAATGTGTCTATACCAAAAAAAATAAAAAATCTAGATGACAAAAAGTTGGTTATGAACATTAAAGGTAACATAAAATATTAAGATGAAAGATGATGCTGATTAAGATGAAGTATTAAGATTGAGAAAACTGCACAAAAATGCCAGATATTTTCATTTGTCATATTAAATATGGCGTTCAGCCTGACTAATGTACATAACCTATATTAAAATAAGTATTCAATAAAGTCTTAAATGTTATGTAAAAATCATAATACAGAAAAATAAAAAAACATATATAATAGATAAATAAATCTTTTGAAACATTATAAATGTCTTTACTGTGATTTTTGTTCAATTTAATGTGTCCTCGTCGAATATCATAGTAAAACAATTTTTTTTAAATCATAGTAATTTCAAAAATTGCACCATTTATTAAAACAAACAAACAAACAAACAAACAAAAACTAAGAAATATAAATAAGCAAAACAAAAATCTATTCATTGTCTACATATCAATGACTTCTGCAGGTTTTCTGTTATACAAAGTATTTAAGCTCATAAATATATAAATGGGTTATTATTAATAATCATCATATTATTTGTATTAATATTTGGTTATGATTTTGATTTGGTTATTATTAATAATCATATTATTATATTATTGATTAATAATAATAAAACAAAGATGCCTAATAATAATAATAATAATATAAAGCCTTAAAGAAGCCGTATGCCATGTTTTGGGTGTTAAAATACTTTTTTCCTGTCCCAGATTGACTGGTAGATCGTCACACTGACAACGCCAAGGTCAAGGGTTCGAATCCCATAAGACACAATTCTACACATTTGATGAAAACCTGCATTTGCCAATAATACGAGAAGGAACCTGCTACCAAAACAACACAAGCACACGGCAAAACTGAGACAGAGAGAGAAAAACAGAAAAGAAACTGAGAGAAACACACAGACAGAGGGATGGCGTTACCTGCGTCTAATCCATAGCATTCGGCTGGGTGTTAAAGAGAAAAGTGAGAGATTGGGCGTTTAGATCACAATTAAAGCTCAGGATGAAAGAGAAACAGAGGGATGAGATGATAGACATGTCAAACACTCAGGAAAGAGCTGTTATAAGTCATCACACTGATGTATTCGTGTTTATATTCAGCATATTATAGAAAATAAACTACAAGACAACATAAAGAATGACTTGGAAAATGAGCAATAAAATAAAATTAATCTTCTGTTAACAGCAGATCTCATTCTAAGACGTTTAGATATTTTTCAATGAACAATGAACACTTAAACGTGATACATTTCTCAGAAAAGATGATTGTATCTTTTTTTTAAGAATGCTTAGATACTGGAAAATACTATTTTCTGTGCACTTTTTGCAGTGAAGGAGCAAAAGCAATATAAAAGTAGTTCATACGACGACTCACTATTCCTCTGAAGCCAAATGTTAGCATTAAGTGATTTGTTTTTTTTGTTTGTAAATCTCATTATGCTACATTATCATAATATTGGATCCAATCTGCCAACTTGTTTTCTTTGGATTAGCACAGGTTTTATGTGTGTTTTAGCTTGAGCTGATGCACCTCAGTGTTTGAGGGAAAAGAGTTCACTCAAGCTTATTTACCTCAAAAACACTGCGGTGCATCATCTCAGATCAACGAGGCCCATAACCAATCAGAAGCAAAAAGAAATACAAAACCTGTGCTAATCGCAAGAAAACAAGTTGATAAAAAAGATTGAATCCAATATTTTAGCAATAACATTGCATAACAAGACTTTTTAAAAGCAATTTTTTGTGGGCAGATCATTTTTGACCAAGAACACCACAAGGCTATTAAAAAAAAACATATATATATATATATATGTTTTTTAAATTTTTTTATAAAACAGGGTATAACAATATATATATATATATATTGTTATTTTTATACACTGTGTGAGCAAGGTCAGTAAGTTTTTGTCCAATGCAATAACATTTCCAGTTTTGGGAAAAGCAAAATCCTCTCCGGACACAACGTGAGGGTTAAGTCTAAAATATATAACATCAGACCAATTGGAATATAGTGCATAAGTCAAATGTACTATATTTATGATGCTTTCTTGTCAACATTCAGCTAAACATCTGCTTTTGTTGCACAGCAGGACATCATACAAGTTTGGAACGACATGAAAATTTGCACTGTAAAAAAGAGATTATTGGAGTGTGTTTTATGTAAGTCTTTCTACTTCAAAATGTTACATTTAATTTAATGTGTTAATCCTTTTCTAATTATTTGTGGAATTTACTAGCAATTTCTGAGAATAAAAATAGTTTTACCCTTTTTTTTCTCCCAGTGTGAGTAAATAATGGCACGTTTTCATTCAAAGACACTCGTAACGCATTAAGTCGGCGTGTGTGTTCAGAATCCTGTGATTGTTTGTACAGGCCCGCATGTAAAGTCACACACTCGTGAATGTTAGTGTGCATGCAGTCTGCAGTCGCTGACTCACATACACTCACACACACACACACACACTGACTTCTACGCTCTTACTAAAAGGCTCTTTATTGGCATTGATGTTCCATGAAGCTTTAACATCCATAGAAACTTTCCATTGCACAAAAACGGAATTTATAGTGGAAAAAGATTTTTTTTAGGATAGTTATATTAGGAAATGATCACTGAAAGGTTCTTTGGGGAACGAAAATTGTTCTTCTATGGCATTGCTGAGAAAATTTCCTTATGGGACCTTTACTTTTAGGAGTGTAGTGTGTTTATATAAAGTTAATTCAGATCAAACTAGTTGCGATTTTACAGTAGATTAATAAGAAAACACTTTTGATGGCTTCCCCGAAGCAAATTGTGTCTGATTTAGACAAACCCAGTGACACACACACACCTAATTTTACCTTGCTTTGATTAATCAAATCTAATAAATCTCGACACAAACTCTCGAATGAATCCTGCATGAGTTTCCAGAGAGAATTTTCTGGAATGTCAGAGCTGGATACTTTAAATTGCATTTGCCGCCACATCAACAAACCAAACGAGCCAGACAGGGAAAAAAAGGTCAGGATTTGGCTCCGAAAACGGACGGATCTGGACAGAAACATCTGGATCCCAGGAGACAGTTACACACACTTCACAGACAGCACGAGTGAGGGTACTTACTAGAGGGCATGGTGTAGGTGTCTTCCTCATCTATGATCTCTGCGTAGTCATCCGTTTCTGCAGGGAGACAGAAGCAGAGGTCAGTATCTCTCACACACACACACACACTGGCCAAAGCAACGCCCACTCGGTCACTACACCACCAGAAACACATGTAACCTTCCACTACAGAAACTAGAGCCGGCCGAAAACAAGCCAAGAAACTCCTCCATGAAGACACATACACAGAAACATGCACTTCTCTCTGTTAAACTCTCTGAACTCAATCTGTGTGGCTCTGAGTGTCTGTCTGTCCAACCGGCCAATCAGAGAGCAGCTCTGGCTGTCCCACCGGCCAATCGGAGAGCAGCTCTGGCTGTCCCACCGGCCAATCGGAGAGCAGCTCTGGCTGTCCCACCGGCCAATCGGAGAGCAGCTCTGGCTGTCCAACCGGCCAATCAGAGAGCAGCTCTGTGGTTGTGCTTGAGAAAGCCAGGGGAAGGAAGTGACTCTTTCGTCTTCATGCAAAACAGATTTAGTCCAGCGTTTTTGTTTTTGGGAGAGGTCACTCTCTTCTCTAAATAATTACACCTTTAAAGTCTGTCTCATAAGGAATGCAGGGAGCAAAAGAGCAAGTATGCGCTTCAAGTGAAGGAGATGCAATAAAAACAACTCACATATACACACTCCAACTAAACTGAAACATATGCAAGATTGTCTATATTCAAGTAAGTTTCCAAATGCACACAGAGACAGTTAGTCAGAGATCAGAAATGAAGATCACGAGTCAAACTTTACCATCTCCACTATCTTCTGCAGGTCCGAGGAGAGCATGCAAAGATCAGAGAAAGATTAATTCATCAGCAGGCATGAACACACACACACACACACACACACACACACACACACACACACACACTCATCATGAACTGGTGTAGAAGTCCTCGCTCATGCTGTTCTGGGAGTCATTAGTGTGGTTATATTGGGTTAGACGTGCTACAGGAATGTGTGGGATGAGATTCAATTGGGACGTGGACACACTTCAGCTTGTATTGTTCCGCCACGGGTCTAATTCAGTGCAGTTCACAGTTTAAACAGATTTGCATTTATATACTTTATTTATAGAATAAATAATATTAATTGGTGGCAGGTTTACACTTTTTAATATTAGTGGCAAAATTGGGAGACTTTCAAAAAAACTGGTATTGCCATTTCATCACTAAACCAAAAGAAGAAAAAACAAGAAATTATATTTCTGCATAAAGAAAATGAACCATACTTTTAGAATATTGTCGAAATAAATATTGTATTGTCATCACTGTATTGTACTGTTCCTCCGCAGGTCTAATGCAGTGCTTTTCACAAGGAAATCTTTTTGTATATATTTGTTCTAATATATATATATATATACACTACCGTTCAAAAGTTTGGGGTCAGTGAGAATTTTATTTTTATTTTTTGGAGGAAAGAAATCATTATTTTTATAATTAATTTGATCGAAAGTGACAGTAAAGACATTTATAATGTTACAAAAGTCTTTTGAACTTCCTATTCATCAAAGAATCCTAAAAAACATTGATAATAATAATAAATGTTTCTTGAGCATCAAATCCTCATATTATACTGATTTGTGAAGGATCATTTGACACTGAAGACACTGACACTGGTGATGCTGAAAATTCAGCTTTGATCACAGGAATAAATGACACTTTACTATATATTCACACAGAAAACAGCTGATTTACACTGGAATAATATTTAATACTATAACTGATTTTTGTTGTATTTTTAATAAAATAAGCGCAGCCATGGTTAGCAGAAGAGAATTCTTTTAAAAGTATTTAAAATCGTACCGACCCCAAACTTTTGAACGGTAGTGTATATTTTATAATAAATGATATTATTTGTAGGCAGGTTTTTTACATTTTAACATAAATAGCAAATTAGCAATAAAATTGTCTGTAAAATATTGCATTATCATTACTGGAAAATATTTTTTTATTATTATAATATGTAAAAACGTATAATATAAATATTGTTTTATTATATTAGATTTTTAATTATATATATATATATATATATATATATATATATATATATACATACACTGAATATATATACTGTATTACTTACTATATATATATATATATATATATATTATAACTTATCATTAAATTGTAAAGTAAATGGCAAAAAAAATGTTAATTTTTATTTCATGGCAATTTAAATAAATGTATTAAAGTGATTTAAATAAAAAAAATGAACAAAATCTTCTTGTCCAAATTCAATTTATTTAATACATTTTATAAATTAATTGCCATGAAAAAAATTCTTGTTCAAATTCTATTTCATGGCAATTCATTTAAATAAATGTATTAAATTAATTGGAAAAAAAATTTGGACAAGAAGATTTTGTTACTTTATTAATGAAAATCAAGTTTAACAGTAATTACAAGTAATGTGCATTACTGACATGACAATAATTTCATAAATAAGCAACAAAAACAAACAAAATCCTAAAATAGGCTTAATTTTGTTTAAGCAAAAAAAAAAAAAATTGTTTATGTTTTGGATTTTGGGGTGAAATGTGGCCTGTTACTTCATAAACAAAGGTGCAGGCAAAAGAGACTGACACCTCAGCATCTGATATGAACCATAAAATAAATCAACATTTTGTGCAGTTAACAGAAGATCTGCAACACATATGTGTGCTGGGGGCGGAGTCACGGAGGAGGCGTGGCCAGCAATCACACGTGAAGCAGAATGTGATTTGATTGGTCAGCGAGGTAGAAACTACATCCTCTTAAGAGACATTGCATACTTTAATCAATATAGCATTAAAAAAGATAAACGCTTCCCGATAGAAGAAAATGATGAATGAGAGCTGTGGTATGATACATGAGAAACAGATTGAATATGTTTGGGGTCGAGAGCAAGTGAGTGTTAGTGTTAAACACACACACACAGGAACAGCATGTACCCTTAGGAGGAGGATCATGGGAACAGAGGACAAACGGAAGGAGAAAGCGTCGAGCTTTAGCAGCTTTGGTGGGCGTCTGAACCACAGAGTCTTCAGTGAGGAACGACAGATGGAGAGAGAAAGAGAGTGAAGCAAAGCAAGACAATATGGAGGGAGGAATGGACACAGAACAAACATGTTTATCTTCCAGCTCCGTGACAAAACCCTGAACATCTCATCCTGAAACCACACTTTCACTATCAGGTCGTTTCACACCACAAATTATAGCATTTTATTCACTAAATGAATAATGTAAATCAGGAAATGGTGCAAACACACCCAAAAAGTAGTGCTGAAGATAATATGCACAGTGCAATAACAAAAATGAAGCATGTTTTCATTGAAAAGAACGACACTGACTTCATTTAAATATGCAAGGTGCCTTTAGAGAGCGACTTTAGGTTTGAAATCTCAGATGTAAACAGCTTATAAACAGCAGACACATTCATGAGCTACAGAGACCAAACATCTGGAGTACAAGTGATGATGATCTTTAAATGCGTGCAGATGTTGCAGAAACCAGCACAACATCTTGAAGACATCAGAGAAACGCTTTAAAGACTATGTGAAACAGCATTTGCAATGTTTTGAATTGTAATATTTCAGAGTGAAACCAAATCTCCAGCAGGACGGGACTTGATTGGATCGAGAAGTGTTAAGCTATGATATTAAACTATAAAACAGGGGAAAATACCACAGGCTTTCACACTCGTTTTACAAAAAAATCATATTTTGATATGAACACATTGTAGATATTGTTGTCTGGCAGATCCGATCAATCTGTGAACTCTTCTTTGGAGAGTCTTTACCCAGAATGCTCAGCGGGACTAAACCTGATAACTCGGATAAATGGGAGGCGTGTCGTACCTGAAACAGAGATGGCACGAACTCCTGCCCGAATCCCCTCCAGACGCTTCTCATTGTTGGCAAGTCTGTGGAGAAACAATTTCATTAGTGAACAAAATGGTGATTATTATTGTTTCCATGCACACTATAAAAAAAACAGTTATCCAACCATAACGACGACTTTCCGAGGTTCACGTGAGCGTTTGATTGGTACCGGCTTAATGCAGATTATACTCGAAAGATTGTACGTACTAGACATGACACATGCAGAATTAAAACATATGTAAGCATATGTACTTTGAAATACAGAGTATGTAATATTTTATATATATAATACAGTATGCCTGGGAAAAATATAATAAAAATGTAAAAAAAATAATACAATAAAACATTATATATTGTGTGTGTATTAAAATATATTCAATATATGTTTTTTTGAATATAAAAAAATAACAGTTAACTACAGCATCATTAGGCTAATTTAACATCCTGATATATATAATAATGTATAATGTATGAAATATAGCCTAATAATGTTCTTGAGTAAACTTCATTGGCAACAAAAACAATGCATTAAAACCATAATGACATTCTTGGCCAATTATCACAAATATATTGAATTCACAAATAACTGAATTCATGACTTACTTTGGAATGGATGGAAGAGCTCTCTCACCCTCTGTAGGACAGAAAACACACAACATCCGCTTATGAATCAGACAGAGGAAAAACACACACACAAATATGAAGAACTGCACTTTATATTGTACTACAAGATGTTCTTGTAGACCACTGGACCTCTCTCTCTCTCTCTCTCTCAAAAATTAGAATATCGTGCAAAAGTTCATTTATTTCAGTAATTCAACTTAAAAGCTGAAACTAATATATTATATAGACTCATTACATGCAAAGTGAGATATTTCAAGCCTTTATTTGTTATGAATATGATGATTATGGATTACAGCTTATAAAACCCCAAATTCAAAATTAGAATATTGTGAAAAGGTTTTCATAGCTGTAAGCCATAATCATCAAAATTATAACAAATAAAGGCTTGAAATATCTCACTTTGCATGTAATGAGTCTATATAATATATTAGTTTCACCTTTTAAGTTGAATTACTGAAATAACTTTGCACGATATTCAAATTTTTCGAGTTTCACCTGTGGAGATATATATTAGGGCTGTCAAATGATTAATCGTGATTAATCACATCCAAAATAAAAGTTTTTTTTACATAATATATGTGGGTGCACTGTGTATAATTATTTTATATATATAAATACACACACATGCTTGTATATATTTAAGAAATATTTTCATGTATATAGATTTATATATAATTTATATTATATATAAATATTAATATTTTATACATAAATAATATTTTTTTCTTAAATATACATGCATGTGTGTGTATTTATATATATACAAAATAAATTTACACAGTGCACCCACATATATTATGTAAAAAAAACTTTTATTTTGGATGTGATTAATCGTGATTAATCATTTGACAGCCCTAATATGTATATATTAAATGGACAGCTGTGCTGCTTCGCACTGAGATTTTCCACTCAATACGTCCCGTTCATAGTTGACTGCCTCTATACCCCAGACATCCCACAATGCAGCAGTGTAGGGGAGACGTACCTTTCTGAGCTCTGACGATGAAGGACTGGCTGACGGCGCTGAGGAGTCGACAGTAGCCGTCGATGAGGTCGGCCATGTTCTCCGCAGTGGCGAAGACTGGCGTGCTGATCGTGAGAGGCTGCGAGAAAGAAGAGAGACTCACAATGAGGCATTATAGAAAACACCAGCCACATGATGACGTCAAGCTACAGCAGAGACCAGCTGCGCAGGCCAAACACACACACACACACACTCACACATTTATAATCTCAGACGCACACAAATGATCTCAGACACGCCCACGACAGTGTTTCCTTTTACTGTGATTCTTTAATGTGATGAGATAATAATAATAATAACAGACAATAAATACACAATACTTCTTTATATTTAGTTGTCTTTGCTGTCTGCATGCAAAAACAAAGTGTAGCCAGTCTAGTCTGATTCCCAATCCTATGACTCGTCTCTCATGAACCGGATCTTTAATGAATCGGTCAAAAAGACTCACAACTTAAGTTTAATTAAGTGTTATTTTATAATAATATTTGGAGTTAGTTTACATTTTTTATATTTTTCAGTTTTCCTTTTTAGATTGTTTTACTAAATTTCTTAAGTGATTGTATTTTTTGTTACAATATTTCTGTTTAGCTATAATTCATTTTTATTTCAGTTTTAGTTTTAGTAATTTTAGCACTATAATGTAAACAAAAATGTGAAATGTTGCTTTGGAGACTAACTGAAATAAAACAAGTTATTTATTTATTTTCCTTTAGTTTAGTTAGTAATTTTAGTAATGTTCTTATCTTTTGTCATGTTTATTTGTTTATTCATATTTCTTTGTATTTCAGTTAGCTTTAGTAAATTTTGTATTTTAACCGAAACTTTTTTCAGTTAGTTACAAAGGCAAAACAATCATTTTTAATCTTATATTTAAATATTTAGTTTTATTTCAGCTTTGTTTCAATTGCTGAAAATGTTTCGTTTTAGTTACCGGTTTAAATGAGCCTAACGAACCCGTCACAGCGTCTAAATCTGAGTAAAAATGATGTTCAAAAGACAGACAGCCAGAAAGAGAGAGAGACAAAAAGTGCAGACAAAGAAACCAAAATAACAGTGACGGTTTGAAATTACAGCACTGTCAGCTGAGTCACACATCTCAATCTCAACACTTCAACAGTAGATCCTACAATCAAAACATCTACTTCATTCCATGCGCTTTGGTTTACCTCAGCGGCTCCTGCCACGTCCAGCTGCAGGACACCTTTCCTCTCCTTCTCCTCCACGCACGAGTAATGGATGCTCTGCACCTGCGTGAAGTTGGCCAGATGTGTCGGCTGAAAGGAAAAGAGACACAGGTGATGATACACGGACTTGTAATGAGAAAAATAAGCAAATCCTTATGAGTTATGATGTTTCATGAACATTCACTGAACTTTCCATCCACTTTGTCTCCAGACAAAATCCTGCGTCACAAACCACAGATGATTAATCAGCAGAAAATGTGATTAAAGACTCCCGTCAGAAGCCCTGAAGGACTCTGGGAGATAATACGAGGCGATACACCCGATCACAGGTGGATCTGAATTAATTCACTTTGTACTTTGTTTGAACTGGACAACTTGTGTTTTTTGCCAGTGCTGCAGACTGTATCCATATCAGCCAATCAGAATATCTGAGGTTTAGCATATAGTGATGTGAAGCAGGATTTTGGACCAATGGCATTTCACTGTGGGCGGAGCTATTCATAAATACAACCAAGCAACTGACAAAACCAACTCAGATTAACATAAAACAGATGGAACTCATTGTTTGTTGCTATGGTGATGTTGATGTGAGTTACCGTGGAACCCTTGTCTGTCAGGTAACTGATGCCCTCCTCCGGACCGATAGCAAGATCCACTGATATGACCCAACTCGACTGAGAGAGAGAGAGAGAGAGAGAGAGAGAGAGAGAGAGAGAGAGAGAGAGAGAGAGAGAGAGAGATGTCAAACATATAACAAGAATGTTGCTCACATTAAGAATTCATTATGATTTAATCAAAGAAAATAATAATTAAGTCTCAGCTGGGTCACTTAAAGAACACTTGGCAAGCACCAATTGGTAAGTAAACTAACGTTAGTTGTTGGGTTTATAATTTATAAGGAACTGCTATTTTTCTCTATATATATTCCTTGCATTAATCCACCAAATTGAAACCAACCCATGATATAATATATAAAGTAAATGCCAATGTAGTTTGGGGTTGGTAAGATATTTTAATATGTTTTTCAAAGAAGTCTCTTCTGCTCACCAAGGCTTTGATTTATTTGACTGAAAATACAGTAAAAACAGTAATATTGTGAAATATGATT